>JAOUQY010052883.1:0-15299 GCA_028566355.1 Doras micropoeus
TATATAAAATGCTGCAAAGCCATCAAGAGCACCAAGGTCTCTTTCTCAATGGTTGAATAATTTAGTTGGTGTTTATTAAACTTACGTGAAAAATAACATACTGGGTGGTTAATTCCTGCAGCATCCTCTTGGATCAACACTGCACCAGCCCCCACTGCACTGGCATCCACCTCCATCTTGAAAGGCCTAGAGAAATTGGGTGCAGCCTGTGCAGGAGTATTACAGAGCAGGGCTTTTACTTCCTCAAAAGCACAGTAACAGTCTGTCATCCAATCAAAAACACAGATAGTACTCGGCCATGCATAGAAATCTGCGCAACTCCCGCTTAGAGGAGGGCACAGGAAAACCCACTATAGCAGTGACATGACTATCAACTGGACATACTTGGCCCTGACCAACACTCTTACCAAGGTACGTTATGGTGGCATGAGCGAATTTGCATTTGGTCAGATTTACAGTTAAGGAAGCAGCGGTCAGACCTTCAAAAACAAGACCCAGTGTCAGTATGTGGCCAATCCAGTCAGTTGTATAGACCACCAGATCATCTTAATATGCAGAACAACTTGGCACGTCTGCCAAGACTATGTTTATCAATCATTGAAAAGTAGCTGGAGTGTTTCGGAGTCCAAACGGCATCACAGTATACAGTATACAACACAGTATCTACAGTATAGATGAATGCATCAGGTGTTACAAAGGCTGAGATTTCTGAAGCCAGAGGTGTTAAAGAAACCTGCCAATATCCTTTTAACATGTCCAATTTGCTAACATTTTGCTGCACCCACAGCATCGTTACAATCATCCATCCGAGGTAATGGGTAGGAATCAGGAATGGTGAAAGCATTAATACGTTTGTAGTCAGTACATAAACAAAATGACCCATCAGGCTTGGGAACAAGTAGACAAGGTGAGCTCCACGGACTGGAACTAGCTTTTGCTAAACCATGGGTCACCAACTACTCTAGCTCACGTTTCAAAATTTCACATTTCTTTGCATTAAAAGGATATAAGGATGTTGTTTAAGAGGAGTTTGAGTAGTAACTTGGATGTCATGTGACAACACATTTGTCTGTGATGGCACACCTTTAAAGATAGAGGGAAAGCGAAGTATCAAAGTTTCCAAATCAACTCTCTGCTGTTCTGAAAGGTGACTTAAAAGACAAGGGAGGTTTTGCAATACCTCAGAGTTTAACAGTTTACAAGATGCACTGGACACAGAAGACGACCTCAAGCCATGGTGACACACAGCATCAAGGTTGTTGGTAGGATCAACAGTAACTATACCCACTGGTTTCAACTTGGGGATTGTTACAGAAGTATCAAATTTATGACTGTCAGTTTCACGAGTATGACAAGCTTTCACCATGTTGATGTGACAGACATGTGTTTTACGCTTCCTTTCAGGAGTACAAATAACATAGTCAGTTTCACTAAGCCTCCCCTCTACAGAATAAGGACCTGAAAACTTTGCAGACAGAGATGGACCAGGGACAGTTAGTAGAACCATCACCTTGTCACCAGGTTGAAATTCCTGGAAAATTCTTCTATCAAAACAGTGTTTCATGCATTCCTGCAAGACAGTCAATGTGTCACGAGCTAGAGCACATGCACTATGTAAGTGCTCACAAAAGTTACTAACATAATCCAAATATTTTGTGGCTTACTCTCATCATTTAAAAAAGTTTGCTTAAGAAGCTTCAAAGGACCACGCAGAGTATGCACAAAAATGAACTGGGCAGGGCTAAACCCCAAGGATTCCTGAACAGCCTCATGCACAGCAAAAAGAACAAAGGGGACACCCTTATCCCAATCTTTACTGGTTTCTAGGCAGTACGTATGAAGCATTGACTTAAGAGACTGATGAAATCGTTCCAACGCACCTTGTGATTCTGGTTGGTATGAACTTGAGACATGATGGAATATTTTCAAGGTAGATAGAACCTGCAAAAACGATCTAGAAAGGAAATTTGTACCAGTTTGTATATATTTAGGTAGTCCAAATGTGGTAAAATACTTCAACAAGGCTTTTACGGCATTGGTTGCTGTAATTTTTCGCAACGGGATAGCCTCAGGGAAACAAGTAGTAGCAAAAAACATTGTTAACATGTACTGATTCCCAGCCTTAGTCTTTGGTAAAGGACCCACACAATGAACCAAAACTTTCTCAAAGGGTTCTCCAACCACAGGAATTGGACACAACGAGACACTCAAGTATCTACCACCTCTAACACGGGGAAGACTTTACCCCCAGCAATGTCATAACCCATAAGGAAGTCAACCCCTTCCACTGGTAAGGATGGACAAATTCCCACTCTGAATTCCTAAGTGACTAAGTCTGAGGATAAAAAGACACGGTGTAGTGGCACTTTAATATACTTCATCGAGATGCCATGACAAAACACATAATACCCACAAAAGGTTTTGTCCGAAACAGGCAATACTCTAGATAACATAAATGACTGATTCACCCCTGTGCCACATAGTCTCTTCACATTCTGCTATGAATGTTCCTTATCTTCTAACTGAACCACCCCATGTAACATGAAAGATAAATAACTTGGATCAAGAAATATAGAGTTAGAGAGACCGGGGCTGTGCTTGTACCAATGCCATACTCTGATTCCGACTGGAATGATGACCTTGCTTCTCACTTGCGCTTTAAAGCAGGACATTGTGCTGAACTGTCAGTTCTATGACAGTAGAAACATTCACTGAATGAACGAGCAGACGGGGTCAACTTTACATGACGCTCAAATGATATAACGTCTACTTTAGGCACAAGTGCGGTGCAACCAAATTTGTGTGTTAACATGTACTCATCAGCCAAAACTGCTGCTTCTGACATGGACAACACTTTACGTTCATTAAGGTAAACTACCACACGTTCCTGCACACCACAGGCCATGAAAGAGAGGAGGGGGAAATAACACTCTCTCGCTCTCTTCTCTTAAACAGAATGGTCTCTCTCTCCCTCGCATGGGCCTCGTCGCCCCGCCGCTTCCAGGTCTCTTCCAATGTCTGGATTGGCAGTGAAGATGAATGGTGAATGATGACACTTCTGGTGACCTATAAGTGAAAGAATAGGTGAAGCGACCCGAACACACACACACAACAGGAAGCAGAGAAAGAAATAAAACTTGCGTGCAGACATAAAACCTCCTGCACATAACAGCTAATAACAGCACATAACTTAAAATATACAAAAACAACAGCAATGTAGCTTTCTCACATTGGGTTATGGCTTGCTTTAATTGAACCAAATCAACTTATCATGTGGACCCATGGCGCCACAATCAAAATAGGATGATTAATGATTCTGTTTAATAAGTAAATAAAGCTGGCATTTTTTGTCAGAGGCTTCCTAAACTTATTTAAAAATTAAATTCAGTTAATTAGGCTTTCTATGCTAGACTATGATAGCTTCACCTAATATGACAAACATAAACATAAAACAAACATAATATAAATATATGCTTATCATTTCAGATAATTCAAAATAAAAAAAAATCACTTTTGTTATTGTAATTTTGTCAGCTATTGTTTGTATCTATACTTATTGTGTGCTTTATTAGGAACACCTGTACATACATACAGTTATCTATACAGCCAATCATGTGGCAGCAGGTCAAGAGCTTCAGTTAATTTCTGAACATCAGAATGGGGGAAATTGTGAGCTCTGTGATTTTAACCATGGCATTGTTGGTTCAAACTACTAATCTCCTTGGATTTTCATACACAACAGACTGTAGAGTACTCAGAATTGTGTGAACAACAAAAAACAATGTGTGTGCGGAGGGTCTGCAGGCTGAAACACTTCAGTGTTTTCAGATAAGTGGAGAATAAACAGACTGCTTTGAACTGACAGGAAGTCTTTAGTAACTGAAATATATTCATTCACTTGCCAGACACTTTTGTGCAAAGTGATTTAAATGAAAGGAAAAAGCACTCTTTACAACTGTGGTGAGCAGAAAAGCATCTCAGAATGCACAATACAGCAACCCTTGAGCTGGATGGGTTACAACAGCAGAAGACCATTTCAGGTTCCAAGTCTGTCAGCAAAGTACACAAATCTGAAGCCATCATGGGCACTGACTCACCAAAACTGGACAGTTGAAGACTGGAGAAAGACCAGGTGATTGTTTTGTAATAATCTTCAACTGTACAGATTGAATGGTCTTGTGAATTGAATGATGAAATTCCCAGGAGATCAGCAATTTATGAAATACACAAACCAGTAGGGATGTAACGATACACTCTACTCACAAAGCAGTACGATTCACGATGCTCACCTCACGATACGATTTTCTCATATTTTTAGGGGTTTTTTTACAAATAAAATCAAACTGAAAACAAATTTTGACTGACAAAGTTTCATTTTATTATTTATCATATACAACAAAACTACAAAATACTGTATGTTGCTAATCTTTTCTTTATCAAAGTAAAGAATCCCCCTTTATTTCTGAGGTAGGGTGCAATTTATGCAGAAACAATGCTGTACATAAAAGAAATACATAAAATAAATCCCAAATCAAATAGTGAATAATACAAATAAATATCAAACAAATAAACTAAAGCCTTGCCTTAGTTCAGTATCCTCTTGCAGTATTTGCACACTGTTTTTGTTTTGTCTGTTATCGTCTCACCTTTTTCATTGTCTGTCTTGAGGAAGCCAAAATGCTGCCACACCTCCAATTTGAAATAGGATGGGGCATCCTCATGTTCAATGTCTTGATGCGCCGTCGACATATTTGAATCGCATATAACTAGCATCATGTACTTGCGTCAAACAAGCAAGGTAGACCACGCCAGCTCTCTCTGCTGTTTAAAAAATATATCGATTCATTTTACATCTTGAACGATTTCAGTCATTGCATATTTGCATCGATTTTTAACTGTCTTGCGATGCATCGTTACATCCCTACAAACCAGGCCATCTACTACCAACAACCATGCCAAAGATCACACTTTTCCCCCTTTCTGATGTTTGTTGTGAATATTAATTGACGCTTTTGTCCTGTATCTGCATATTTTTTACACTTACACTGCACTGCTGCCACATTAGACAACTGCAGCAATGTGCAGGTGTACAAGTGTTCCTACTAAAGCAGGCAGTGAGTATATTCTTAGTACTGTGTCAAATGGCCTTGTTTTTTTTTAAATCATATTTACTCAACCTAATCCTGTTTTTTTAAAGTTGAGTTTTAGTTGACTATGGGTCAGTTTCCTAGACAGAGCTGAAGCCTAGTCCTAGACTAAAACAGCCTTCTAACCCAGATTAACAGACATCTGCTTTCTCCGTCATACCTTGAAATGGTCCTAGATTTAACCTAATTGTATTTCTTGAAGGAACATTAGAGCTATTGCAGGACTTAATTGATGCTTCAGTTTAATGTTGTTTGTGAAAGAAGACAAATGGATTACTGGGACTATGTCAATGAATGCCAATGAGTAACACCAGCTAGATATGTTCTTGTCAACAAAAGGGTCCCATTACAACATTTTGATGACATTAGCTTTCAAAATTGTTTTAGAATGTATAAAATATATGCCATGGAGATCTCACTATTGGAACACAGGTGTTCATCCATGACTCAGTGAGGAGGTCTTTACCAGTTTGTTTCCAAGTGCTAATAAGATTTTGACATGTGGCACCTTTCATTGAGAAACTAGGGATTTATTTGGTGACAGTGAACCAACAGTATGTAAAGTCATTCACAGAGTATGCAGGGCCATTTGTGAACTAAGAGAACAATACATAAACTTCCCTGATGCTACAGCCCAGGAGAAATTCAAGGTACAATTCTATGAATAGGGGAACTTTCTAGGAGTCATAGGCTGCATAGATGGAGATAGATAGATACAGAGATGCTTTTGCATTGTACCACTTTTAGAACATGTTCTCAGCATTATCCAACCTTTTCATCTTCTGCTCAAATCATATACATTTTCACATGGAATGAGCAATTACATTTCATTTTAAAAGTAAATGTGTACATTTTATCTGGTGCATTACAGAAACATCCATCACATCCAACATGAGGTAATAATTTGTTTTTATAATTTGCATCTCTCTCTCTTTCATCTTCATTTCCAGTTCTACTTGCAGTATCTTCATTTTCATTTCATGCTCTTAGCTTACAGTGCATCTGGAAAGTATTTATAGACTTTTTCCACATCTTTTTATTTTACAGCCTTATTCCAAAATGGATTTAATTAATTTTAAAATACACACACAATACCCCCTAATGACAATGTGAAAAAAAGTTTGTTTGAAATGTTTGCCAATTTATTTAAAAAAATCACATGTACATAAGTATTCATAGCATTTGCTCAATACTTTTGCAATTATAGCCTCAAGCCTTTTTGAGTATGATGCTACAAGCTTGCCACACCTATTTTCGGTGTTGACCAGGTGATGAGCGGTGCCTGCTTTCCTCCAGACATGACGCTTGGCATTCAGGGCAAATAGTTCATCAGGCCAGAGAATTTTATTTCTCCTTCAGGTGCCTTTTGCCTCCTTCAGATCTTATATAGACAGGTGTGTGCATTTCCAAATCATGTCCAATCATTTGAATTTACCACAGGTACCGTCCAATCAAGTTGCCAAAACATCTCAATCTTGATTGTCATGGCAAAGGCGGTGAGTACTTATGTACATGTGATTTTTTTGTTTTTTTATTTTTAATAAATTAGCAAAAATTTCAAACAGACATTTTTACATTATGGGGTATTGTGTGGAGAATTTTGAGGGGAAAAATGAATGTAATCCACTTTGGAATAAGGCTGTAATATAACAAAACATGGAAAAAGTGAATACTTTCCGGATGCTCTGTTGGTCACATTAAATGTGGAAAAAGTTCTGAAATTATTTTATCATGTCACAAAAATCTGGCATTTTAACAGGGGTGTGTAGACTTTTATATCCACTGTAAATAACTCAAGATGCTTGAGAAAACAAAGAAAAATACACTTTCAAGAGAAAACAGAAGCTAAATTCAAATTTAAACAGATGGCATGTCATACCTTTAGGGCTATCATGGATGAAATGTAAGAAAAATTAAACACTATTATAAAAGTTACAATAGCTTAATAGTGAAGTCTCCAGTGAACACAGGTCTCTTATACACTGATCAGCCATAACATTAAAACCTCCTCCTTGTATCTACACTCTTTGTCCATTTTATCAGCTCCACTGACCATACAGGTGCACTTTGTCGACAGATAGAGACTGTCATCAATTAGTTTAAATGACTTGCAGAAGGTTATGGTATGTTGTACATATTTTAGGAGTAGGCCTGCTTGTTCAGTGGTGGGAGCAACAGTCTTGGTTTTCCCCTATCATGTGTGGATTTACGACTCTTAATGCACTTCCTTTTGTGACAGTCCTTCACTGAGTGTCCCAATATCCCATAGTAGTTATAAGTAACTTTCCTTTCGATATTTAGGGAGCTGCTCTGTTTAGCAATGACCTCTTGCCCTGGCATAGTTTGGAAAATATGCACCTTATGAGAACTGGACTTGGACATGTCGTGTTCTAAATTGGATGTTACAAGATCCTTGAAAATCCTGACTTTCCAGTCCCTCATTCAGACCATCAAACCAACATTGATGTAGTAGACTTGGACCTTTAACCTTATCTAAGTTATCATCATGATAATCACTCAATCCAGAATGTGCTAAAAACATCCACGGAACCTTGTAGTATAGGCTGGCACAGATTCACCTTTTCTTTGCTTGCACTCGGCTATTATGGCCCATGAAGTAACATCTGATCCATGTTCTTTGATAAAACTCTCAATTATTTTTCTGTGCTCCTCTATAGTCACCTCTTCCTCATCTGCAACTAGTGCATCAAGCAGTTTTTGTACATCACTATCTGCCATATGCTGGGATAAGATCAACACCTCACCTAAAGGATGTAAATTATACCAGCAACACTTATGACGCAACATGCTTAAAAGGAACCATACCCATTACTCTGGGATGCATACAATTTTTGCTCAATTTATCAAGCTGCTCCAGACTAAGTTTGTCCTTTACACACACACTCCACCTGTAGCTAATTGGGTGATCATTATGAGCAGTAGAGCACATTGCACCACTGGTGATTCATTTTATTAAGGATCTGATTCTGATCTACTATCTTGACATTCTGAAGGTAGTTCAGTCCTGAGATCAGGGTGTATTCTAGGACCCTTTGATGTTGCTTTGCAGGGAACTACAACCTGATTTGCCTTTGGCTTCTTAATCTGTGTCTGTGTCTTCTGCGTCTGTGATGCTTCTGTTGCAATTTTTTATATGTTGACTAAACTTATCATTTCTTGATTTAAGGTGTGTTATCTCTTGGTAAGACCTACATATGCCACATGCTTACCACAGTTCTTCCTTATGGCATATCCTAAGGGTTTCTTGCACTCATCTCTGAGCCATATTTTACCTGGATGAACAGGCAATTTCTTCACCAAAAAAAACCCTTTGCACCAGGGAACTAGCTGGCTTTGTCTGAAAAACAGGTTTATTTGTGTGCATATATCCACAGACACACACAGCTAGCCCATTGAAAGTTGGGCCACCATGGTTTATAAAGGCTGGATAGTAGCCAAGTTTAGCCTGTGGTCATCTGGTCTACACGACAGAGGTAAAAGAAAATTGCCATTTAAGGAGAGACAGAAATAGTTGAAGGACAGATACAACAGAGAATGGCCATTTGAGGACAAACAGAAATAGCTATGCAGCAAGTTCTCAATACAGATTCACAGCAAACACATGATATACACACATTACAGCATATAATACAGCAAATTATTCCTTCAATGGACTGCTGAGCAGCTCAAGTCTTGTATACAGCAAGAATGGGCAAAAATTCTACTTGCAAAACTGCAACAATTAGTATGATAATTTCCCATATGATTAAAAAGTATAATTTGAAAAAGGGAAATATGTTTTTTGAGTGTGTTGCAAGCATCAATTTCTAAATTTGTTTATATTTAACAAATAGAATTAAGTTATAAATAATAAATTATTTATAATAATTATAATAAATCTTTTCTTTGTCCTTTTGTCTGTTAAATAAAGCTTCAAGTAAAATAACAAATTAAAGATTTCCATTTTTATTGCATTTTAAGTAATTGTCCCAATGTTTCTGGAAATGGGGTTTGCAGATTTTGTAAATAACTACTTAGTAACTCTAAATTAAGATAGGTAAATATTATGGTTTAATGAGGAAAATTGTGAATGAATTTGTATGATGGATTACCAAGAACAAACTACACAAGTTACTATGAGTTATGCTAGGGAATCATGCAAGGGGGAAATTTAATGTTTTATGTAATTTCCAGAACCTGAAAGCATCCACACTAAGCCATAAGAAGAGGAAGCCTTGCCTTTGCGCTAGTGCTGCTCAGAAGAATTCTAGAATTCTAGTGTGGGAACTAGGGAACAAGGGAATCTCTCCTGTGACCCACAAAGGTCAACCCAGTGGAAGCTTGGCATGACTTCACATGCAGCAGAACTCAGCTGGCAAATGCACAGATATACAAAGATTCATTCATAGCTAGGACGAGTGCATTGGGCTCTCTGCAGGTTTCTGTATCCAATTCACCAAGGTTTAAAAGTTACTCTATTGGCCACCTCTATATACTATTGGCCACCTCCATCAATTAAACTTGCTGGTAATGTAACAAATCAGCTTAAGACATTTTGGATGCATAAGGGAATAAACAATTACAACTATTGGAATTGAGATCTTAGTTCAAATTTTAGCAAATTTATAGCAGTTCTTCTTGAGGTTTCTTGTATTCCAGATCTCAAATTTGACATGGACTAAACAAAGATAGCAAAGTCGCTCTTTCTAGCTTCTTGCTTGCTGTTTCCCATGAACTCTGGACTTAGAGCTAACTTTCAACTGACTTTGGACTGAACTGAACTGGTTTTCATCTGTGTGTTATACCTCACTGACCAATGGGAGGAGGTGAGGGTGGGTCGGAGTTTTATACAAATAACCTTTGACCTTGGCATTTAAAATTTAGGACAGGAACATGTATTGTCCTTCATGCCAAGAAGCCAATTTCCACACCAGTTGTGTTCCTTAAAAAGGAGCAACTAGTAGCTCTCAGAACAGCAGAGGCAGAGAGAATAGCAATTGTACACTCACACACAAACTTGCCTCACACCAAAGCTAGAGAGGAGGGGTGCAATAAACTGAGACCTGTGTTCTTCTTTGAGTCCACACAGTGTGCAACATAGAGGTGGAGGCATATATATATTTCTGACTGGGTTTAAAAAAACAGTAATTATCAGCAAAGCAGTCAGTATATAAAAATGAAAACAATTTTGTAAAAGCCTATGAAAATTTTAATAATTGTGTAAAAACTATGCTATAAAAATGAACACAATAGTATACACCCACCAAGCATTTCATAAAGTACACCTGTTCAACTGCTCTGTAATGCAAATATCTAATCAGTCAATCTAATCAGCAACTTGATGCATTTAGGTACATAGACATCGTCAAGACCTGCTGAACTGGGGAAGAAAGTTAATTTAAGTGACTTTGAACAGGGAATGCTTGTTGGCACTAGATGGGCTGGTCTGACTATTTCACTGCTTATCTATTGGGATGTTCATGCATAAACATCACATCACTAGGGTTTACAGAGAATGGTTGAAAAAAGAGAAAATATCCATCGAGCAGTAGTTCACTGGGCAAAAATGCCTTGTTGATGCTGGAGGTCAATAACCACTTGTTATGCACTTGTTAAGCAGATGGGTTGCAGTAGCAGAAGACCATACCAGGAGCCACTCCTCTCATCTAAGAACAGGCAAATGCAGCTACAATTAGCACAGGCTCACAGAAATTGGACAATAGAGGATTGGAAAACATTGCTTGGTCTGAGGAGTCTTGATTTCTGCTGTGATATTTGGATGATAGGGTCATAATTTGTTGTGAACAATGTGAAAGCATTGTATTAATGGTTCAGGCTGGAGGTGGTGTAATGGTGTGGGGGATATTTTCTTGGCACATTTTGGCCCCTTAATACCATCTAAACATTGTTTAAATGCCACAGCATTTACTACCCAAGTTTTGTTGCTGACCATATCCATCCATTTTTGACAACAGTGTGCCCATCTTCTGATGTCTACCTCTAGCAGGATAACATGTCACAAAGAGCAAATCATCTCAAACTTTTTTAATGAATATGACAATGAGTTATATTTATGGCATTGTAACTCATAAGCAGACAGTCTTATCCAGAATGACTTACAAGAGTGCTTAGTCATTAACTTGGAATATCCAAAGCTAAGGCTGGTAGACCTGAATTCAAACTGCTTTAAGCTATGATACTGCTAAAATTTAGCTGTATACTACCTAATAAACATTACAATGAAACGAGTCCCAAAACCCAAGTTTTTCTAAACTAAACAAAGCCAGTGAAGAACAAGTCATAGCTGATACAATAACTGCTATAAGTGTATAATGTAACAGCTTTGAGTTAGTGCTTATTCAAGTGCTCTCAAAAGAAGTAGGTCTTCAGTTGTTGTTTGAAGATAGCAAGCAACTCTGCTGTTCAGACACTCAGGGGGAATTCTTTCCAACACCTTGGTGCCAGGACAGATAAAAGTCTGGATGCTTGCCTCCCATGTGTCCTGGATGATGGTGGGTCAAGTCAAGCCATCCTTGAGGCACAAAGGGCTCTGGGTATGCATTGAACTTGGGAAGGTTGAATACAAGGGCTGCAGCATTCTGGAACAGTTGCAGAGGCCTGAGGGCACACATAGGAAGACCAGCTAGGAGGGAGTTGCAGTAGTCAAGTCTTGAAATGACAAGAGACTGAACAAGTACTTGGATGGCCTCCCTTGAGAGAAATGGTCAAATTCTCAGAATGCTGTAAAGGAGAAATCTGCATTGCCGGGTCAGTTTAGCAACATGAGCCATGAAAGAGAGCTGATCATCTACAATAACTCCAAGGCTAGGCTAAGTGCTTCTGAAGAAGGAGTGATCATGGTGTTCTCAAAGGAAATTGATCTTGGGATATAAAGCAGGTCTGTCATGCTTGGATGAAGCTTGAGATGTTGGGTTGCCATTCATGAAGCAATGTCTGCTAGACATGCTGAGATCTGACCCAAAACCTGAGTATTAGAAGGAGGAAAAGAAAGGATGAGCTGAGTATCATCGGCATACCAATGGTAGGAGAAGCCATATGAAGAGATGATATCTCCCAGTGAGCAAGGGTATAGAGTAAATAGAAGAGGACCCAGCACTCTGAACCTTGTGGGACACCAGTGGAGAGTTTGCATGGAGTGGATGTTGAGCCATTCCATGTTACCTGGTAGGAGCGCCTTTCCAGGTAGGACTTGAACCACTTCCATGCAGATCCAGCAATGCCAATGTTAGAAAGGATGGAAAGAAGGATGTCGTGGTTGACTGTGTCAAAGCAGCAGATAGTTCAAAAGAATCAGGACCGATGACAAGTCCAGCTGACCTTGCAGCATGGAGCTTCTCTGTCACTGCAATGAGTGCAGTTTCAGTGGAATGTGCCAGTTTGAAGCCACACTGGTTTGGGTCCTGAAGTTGGTTCTGGGAGAGACAGAGAGACAGCTGATTGTAGACAGCACGTTCAATAATTTTTGAGAGGAAAGAGAGGAGGGATCCTGATCTGTAGTTTCTGATGTTGGTGCTGTCAAGACTGGGTTTCTTTAGGATAGGTGCCACTCTTGCAATCTTGAATGAAGATGGTACAATTCCTGAGTATAAGGAGCTGTTGATGATTGAAGAGATGAAGGGTAGGAGCTCCTGTGAAATTGTCTGGAGCAGTGTGGATGGGATTGGATCCAGAGGACATGTTGTAGGACTACTGGATGTTAGCAGCTGAAGAACGTCCTCAGTTGAGAGAGGAGAAAAGCAGGTTGGAGATGTGGGTGAGGAGGTGGGATGGTGTACAGTGGTCACAGGAGATGGGGAGAAGGAGTTGCAGATCTTGCTGACCTTCTCCTCAAAGCCATCAATAAAATCCTCAGCAGTGAGAGAGGTGGGTGAAGGAGGAGGGGGAAGGTTGAGGAGGGAAGAGAAGATGCTGAAAAGCTTGCGTGGATCTGCTGCCAATGCCTCCAGCTTCTTTCTATAGAAGGAAGACTTCACAGTGGTTACTTCTTTAGAGAACGTGGCAAGGAGAGATAGGAGTGAAGGTCAGCTATGAGCCTTGATTTCCTCCAGCGCCTTTCAGCTATTCTGAGTTCTCAACAGTTGTCTTGCAGGACTTCTGTCAGCCAAGCAGCAGGTGGGGAAGATCTAGTAGGTTTTGGAGAGAGGGGACATAGGAGGTCAGTGGATGAAGAGAAGGAAGAGAGGAAAATATCTGTAGCAGAGAAAAAAAGAGTCATATGGTGGAAGAACAGTGATGATAGAAGAGGCAAGGCATGGGGCAAGATGGAGTGTAGGTTGCGATGAGTGGTGGTGGTGTGTGTGGCTGTTGGGGTGAGGAGGGAGAGAAAGAGCAAATGACAGAAAGTGTTGATCTGAGCAATGGAGTGGAGTTACTTTGAGACCCATTACTGGGGCAGGTCTGGTGAAGACCAAGTCCAAGACATTGCCTGCTCTGTGTGTTGGAGGGGACTGATTGAAGATAAGGTGAAACGAGGTTAAAAGAGGGAGATTGCAGCTTATATGAGGGGAGGTTGAAGTCACCAAGCAGAATCAGTGGAGTTTCATCAACTGGAAAGAGATTCAGAAGAGTGACTAGCTCTTCAATGAAGTGACCTAGAGCACATGGTGGACGGTAAAGAACAATGATATGGAGTTTAGTTGGGAAGCATACTGTAACAGCATGATATTCAAAGGAGGAAATGGAAAGATTGGGAAAAGAGAGAGGAGTGAAGTGTCAGTGTTTTGTAAGAAGCAAGGCAGCACCACCACCCCTTCCACCTGTCATGCAGAGTGAGAGAAGGAGAAGGCAGATGAAAGAGCAGCCAGACTAACAGAGTTTTCAGGAGTGATCCATGTCTCTGTCAGGGCCAGAAAGTCAAGGGACTGAGTTGAAGCTAAGGTTGTGATGAAGCTAAGGTTGTGATGAAGTTTACCTTCTGTTCTGCAGATTGGCAATTCTAGAGCCCACCAGCCACAACACGAAAGTGGAGGGTAGGTGAGATTGCTGGTATTGCAGTGACACTTGCATTTGTGGTGGCTGTGGAAAGTCCAGATAGGAATTGAGAAGCACATGATATGGTAAGGAAAAAGGAATAATAAATGTGGAGTAACAGAAAGTGGTACTTAGCCTAGATGAATGGTGACAGTTTCCAAGTCAGTTGATGTTGGAGAGAAAGGAGACCAACTAACCAAGGTACCTGGTGTCACTAATTACAACCAGGCAGTAAACAAGACTTACAACTAAAACAGACAGCAAACAGACTATTCAACAGGCAGACTCTAGCTAAAAGTTCTACAACCCAAAGCCTACCTCATAAGCAGAAGACAGTTCCAAGATATAAGATGCAGCACAAGTTCACTTTACTTAAATGGCCTCCACATTCACCAGATCTCAAGCCAATAGAGCACCTTTGAGTTGTGGTGGAACAGGTATCATGCATCATGGATGTGCAGCTGACAAATCTGCAGCAACAGAATGATGCTATCATGTCAATATGGACCAAAATCTCTGAAAAATGTTTCCAGAACCATGTTGATTCTATTCCATGAAGAATTAAGGCAGTTCTGAAGGCAAAAGGGGGTCCAAGCTGGTAATAAGAAGGTGTACCTAATGAAGTGTTTGTTGAGTATAAAAACCATGTGATAAAAATGAAAATAATGCAGAAACCCTGCATTAGTACAGGGACGAAAGAGAGATA
Source organism: Doras micropoeus (assembly GCA_028566355.1). Lineage (NCBI taxonomy): Eukaryota > Metazoa > Chordata > Actinopteri > Siluriformes > Doradidae > Doras > Doras micropoeus. The sequence continues at coordinate 14,845 of JAOUQY010052883.1, forward strand.
AAGCTTACAGAAAATATGAAAAGAAACAGAGAAACAGAGAAAAAATATGTAAATGTAAAAGACAGATAAAAAGCATGCTGAAGATAAAAGTGCTAAGATAAATGTTGTGTGTACATATGTACATTTGTCCGTCCTTGTGGCTGTAATAAATGAAAAAATTGGGGATCGGAGTACACGTAATCATACTTTATAGTATTACCGTGCTGGTTACCCCATTAAGAAATTACCAGCACTCTTTTAAAAAAGGAGAGATACTTTTGTTAATGAGTATAAAATGATTAAGCTGCTTGGGATCAAATTAAAGGAAAAGATTATGTATAAACAGTTAACAATCACTTTCATGGCAGTGACATGTAAATATATTGAAAAAGGAGTGATATATACAGGGGTTAGACAATGAAACTGAAACACCTGTCATTTTAGTATGGGAGGTTTCATGGCTAAAGTGGACCAGC
>JAOUQY010055773.1:0-15229 GCA_028566355.1 Doras micropoeus
CAAATAGGGAGGAGAAGCCAATGGGAAGCTCTCCTCCCAATTAGAGCCAGGTGTACACAATCTGGCTGAGTGCCCTGTGGGAAGGAAACATCACCTATCTGCCGGGAGCCGTGGTGGTACTAGGGTGGCCCCTGGTGGCCGCTGACGTAACAATTACATAGGTACAGTAGCTGGAATCATAGTAAGCAGGCCCACCAAGAAAAAGCTTAGCCCGTCCCAGGTTATTAAGTAAAATTTTCCAATCACGTCGTTGTGATTTTCAAGATGATTTTGTGATAGGTGTTAGATCAATGTTTTGGGCCCCTTCATATTGGATGTGATCAAGGAACAACCACCCAATTTCCAGATTTCTCTTTCCAGAAACCTACGTTGACCACATCTTTTAACCGGTACATATATTTGGCCAGTACTATGGGCATATTGACAATAAATGCTACCTCAAGTTATTGTGGGATGACATAAAGGGGTACTGCACTGCCAAATGTGTAGGCTAGATGGGCTTGGAGATCCATGACCATTTCTCGAGTGGCTACGGATAGGAGGTCTTGTACTAGGGAGAGTGACACAAAGTAGGCACAAATCCTACCCATGGCTAAACTATCTACAGAGGACCAATTTCTTATAGCATGTCAAACATGGATTTTAATATCCGGGATTTCAGCCTGCAGAGGTTCCAAGACCTAGGAGGGACCCAATAGCGGTGGCTGCAGTTAGCAGGGCCCCAATTAATCTTTTGGATGTGTGGTTTTGTCTGCTTAATTCTGCTTAATTCTATAGTCCATCTAGCTCCAGTAGTGTTCAATAAACTGTTGGGAGTAGTTGCAGACCCTGAGGAAACTGCACAGTTCATAGACATTAGTGGGTGTTTTGATATGTGATGCCCTGTACATGGCTCACCTGTGGTTTTACCCCCTCTGACCCTACGAGTTAACCTTGGTTTTGCACCATTGGCATATTGAAAGTGAGATTTTTGCACCAGCCACAGTGAGTTAGCTAAGCACATGGTCTGTTTCTTCTAGATGGGAGTCTAAGGAGGAACTATGCATCAGGATATCATCCACATAAATGAGGATCTCCCTTTTCTGAGCATCAGGGCATGCCTTATTGCTATATGAATGGGGATGGTCCAGAATCCAAACGCCACATCAATGGTGGAGAAATAATATTTAGCATACTCGACCTTGGGGAGTTCTTGCTCTAATTGGGCCATTGACCATCAGGACAGTGGGACTTGTTGATTTAGTTTATGATAATCAATAGTCAGCCTCCATTTACCATTCAGTTTTATTACTGGCCAGAGTGGAGTGGAATAGGTGCTATTGCATGGGTGGATGAAGCCTTTCTTTAATAAGTCATCAATGATTTCCAATGCAGGCTTGTATGATGCCAGGGAAATTTTATGCTGATGCACATACATTGAAGTGCACCAGGAGTGGTGGGAATGCATACAGTATGGATAGTGGTTAAGCTACAGTGGTTAAGCCACAGTGGTTAAGCCACAGGAGAATACGGCAATAACTTAATGTGGTTTTGTGTAGATCAGTTTGGAGTCTGGTGAGTCACCAAGCAATGGGCCCAGAATAGGTCCAATTACTGGCACTCTTAGTTCAAAGTCGTGGAGCCAACCCAGCATAGTGGTACCCAAAGTGCCTTTGGGTACCACTATATCTTGTAATATCATGTGTAATATCATCTTTATCATGTCATTTGTACCAACAGATAAGCGGTCAGCTCATAGCACATAGCTCCATTATGGGGGTTGTTCAGTGGATAGCCCTAGGTTGAAAAAAGGTAGAGGATGGTTGGAAAACAGCCTGTGAGTGGTTCAGGCGTTGGTTAGGCCATATGTTCAATCATATGGACACGTCCCTGGTGTGTGCAGGGATGGTTCTGAGGTGCTCCTTCACCATCTTTTAGGCATCAGGGATGGTCTGTTCGGAGCCTAAGTTCTCAGGATCAGGGCAGTCACAATCCTCCTGAATCCTCATTATGATCAGAGGATATTATTGTTTGTGTCCACATGACCATCTAGTCAGACCAGAATATCACTGCTGAGACAGGAGGCAGGTGGTAATTCTGGGACAACCAAAAAGAAATGGGTTAACTCCCTTTGGTTCCAATGGACTCTCAAGGCACAGACATTTGGCCATATGTGGCAAGGGGTTGAGCAGGAAGCGACATGGGCTTTTCCCCAGCCAAAGGTTGGGGTTGGTCCCAGACAGGGTTGATGGTTGATGGTGGATTTATCCAACCAAAGGGCCAAAATTGCATCCAGGTCGCTAGTGTTTTCTAGCTTAACACCCTCAATGATCTGAGGGCAGTACTGTTCATGTTCTGGGATAGAGGGGCCTAGTTTGCACAGAAAAGAGTCTCACTGTGCAAGTAGCTCACCTGGGGGCCAGTTGTCAATGACATCTTCTACATCATCACCTTCAATGACACCCTGTGTGCATGTAGGTCCATTAGGCATATGGATGGTAGCATTGAGTACGTCATATTGAGTAGTGGCGTTTGGTGGGTCAAGGAGAAGTTTGCTCAGGAGAAGTTTGAGTTGGAGGTTCAGATTCAACTGAAGTGAGCAAAAAAAAGTCTGCTTTCTTGCTCCCTTCTTTGCACATATCCTCCAGTAACAATTTCAGGGTCTCCAGCATCTCCTGGTTCAGTCTATCCATCTTGGGCTTATTGTGGTATGTGTGAGAGGAATTCTCATGGTTCTCACACTGGTCAGGCGAGGAGCAATCCTGGCAATAACTTGGTCCAAGAGCTGTGTCTGTGTTTGACCATTTATGGTCCTGGTCGGACCATGGCTTGGAATACTTACAGCCTTTGTGATTTGGTGAAGCTTGGGCAATCTCCAAAACTTTAACTGACTCAGCTACCATTCACTCCTTTGTGTTTAAATCCTGTGGACCGGAGTCCTGGGCTCCTTCTAATTCCATGGCCTGGGACCAGGTGTCAAGACTCAACACGCTGGGTGGTTCTGCCTGTTTAAGGCTGACTTGCTGTTGTTTCGCAAACCCAAAAAAACGCAAAAAAAAGTCACATAGCTCCCTACTAGTTAGGGTACATGGGCAGGCCGAGACACCCGAATGCTGGCTGGTAGTGAGGTGGAGGTGCAAACAAACAAGTTTCAATTTATCCTCAGTTAACTCGCTCTCTGTCCTCAACTGTTGCTGTTGGGACCTCATCAACTCACCCTTAGTTTTCACCAGCTCACCTTCTGCAGTATACTTTTTTGTTCCTTCAGCTGTTCCATCTTTACCTGAGACTGGCTGATCAGGGTGGTGGACTCGTCTACCTGTTGTTCCAACTCGGCATTCCTTCACTGTCACTTTATTGTGCCGTATGCAATTGTAACCTGTCTCTGAAAACACAGTTCCAGACGCCTAGTCCTGTAATGCCTGCTGACCTGACTGACAGCAAAACAGTGAGTAACTATAGGTTGGTAAGTTCCCCACTGACACAACCCAATCCAGCAGTTAGAAACTTGAGCTGTTGTGTCAAAATTGGAATACCCAAAATTGACTAGCTCTGAGTGCACTAACCCAAAAGGGGGATCCACCCTAGGTGGTAGGGACCAAGTTGGCAATTGAAACCTGCACCACTAAGACCAAGTACCCCCTTTGTTTGTCCCTGATAGTAGTGTTCACCACTGGATGACCTCAGAAGTGGTTAGCTCTGGGTTCAATCTCTCTTCCCAAAATGGTGCACCTGCTGGCAGGGTTCATATAGTATCAAAGCAGAGCTATGCATCTCGAGGGACTCTCAAAAGCATACAAGGGCAGGTAGGCTGGAACAGAATTCAGATAAGTGTGCAGCTGATAAACACCATTGGTTGAAGCAGAGTTATTGCTCCCTTACTATGAGGTAGATAGTGATCAAGTATATATAAATAACTCTTTGCTGTTGGCCACCAGCAAAACTATTGTAAAATTGAAGCAAACACAGATAACTTAGTAACCAGAAATAAAACAGAGCATGATCTACACGTTACTGAGGTGAGTTATGAAATAATCACGTAGCACTTGATTTAACTGAACAGAAACTAAACAGGGTGACATGGAGGCGGTGTCGCCTCACAGCAAGAAGGTCCCGGGTTTGATCCCCGGGTGGGGCGGTCTGGGTTCTTTCTGTGTGGAGTCTGCATGTCCGCATGGGTTTACCCCGGGTACTCCGGTCTCCTCCCACAGTCCAAAGACATGCACATTAGGTAGATTTCTCTTAAGTGGCCCTAGTGTGTGTGTGTGCGTCCTACGATGGATTGGCTCCCTGTCTAGGGTTGTTCCTGCCTTGCACCCTAAGCTGCCGACTAGGCCTAGGCACCAGCTCTCCTGTGACCCTGAAATAGGAATAAGCTGTTAAGATAATGAATGAATGAGAAACTGAACAAAGACAAAAGCTTCTCTGGAAAACTTCTCTGGATTAAGTTTTTCAGAAAGGTACAGACTTCTGAGAGCACAACTTCACATGAAAAAGGAAAGTGCAACTCCTTTCTTCTCCTTACATGAAGTTTTTCTGAATTGGGCATGAGAGTGGAGTTAAGGCAGAGTTAATCTAAGTGGCTGCCCTGGAAAGGGGAGCCACAAAGAGCTCTTTTGTTCTAAGAGGGAAAAAAATGCACAAACATTCACCGTAAATCTCCTTGCTATAAAATTTATATGATTTGTGTGAGAGAATGAGACAATCGTGAGAGAAAAAGAAAACACATGCATGCATTTTCCTAAGCTCTGTGGATGTCCTAAATACAAACAAACCCGTGACAAAATAGAGGAAAGAAACATCTGTGTCTAAACACTTGTTCTAGAACTCCATAATTCCATGCAAACAGGTTACATCATCTGACAAACTAAACATGCATTGATACAGGTCTGCCATCTCATCCATGAAGGTATTTCCCTGAGAATGGAAGTAACTGGTTAACTAAACTTTGCTTCAGAGAATAAACAACACCACCTAGAGAACACTGGATGTACAGTCCATCACGTTAACCTTTCAACCACCTCATACAGTGCTTTCAGCATTCAACACAGATTGTTTTTTTTTCTTTTCCTGAGCAAACCAAATGGCTGCTTTTCAGGTTCATTGTATGCATGTCTTGAGGCGTGCATATGCTGTCATATCAGTTGAAGGTTGCAGATGTGGAGAGATGGTCCAAACTTCACAGAGAATGGGACAATTTGATTGTTGAGTGGTCCCAATCCAATCCTTGGGTGGCCAGGTTCCACTAACCTACAGATTAGTGCCCAGATTAGTGAGGTAACTTTGTAACCATGAACACTACCATTACCAAAAGCAAAGTCTTTCCAAGAATCAAACTGATATGGGCTGTGCACTGTGAATTAGCAGTCTATCACCTTAACTTGTTGTCAAGCTATTTTACCCAAATGACCTTAATCTATGACTTTGCAAGAAGTAAGACGGTGACAGTCATTTTGCCAGACAACAAGAAAGCCTGGGAATGGAAAATGGGTTGTTGTGAGACTTATGTGCTCTACTCTACAGGATACATCTACCATCTGAAGAAAGAGTTAAGGCAGGGTATTTGTTCAAGAATGATCAGTAGGCTGTGGTCAACTGTTACATCTACAGTGTTGAAGAAAGGAGCTATTCCATTTATAACTACAAAAACCTCATGGTGTTTTCCATCAAGGTCAAGGAAACGGGTTTGGAAAAGAAAGATGAAGTAGGTTATTTGTCCACAGCCATGGTCCTGTAGAAAGCATTCCACTTGTAGATTGAAACTTGGAAATTGACTGTAGCAATGTCATAGGTTTTTGTTAAGAGTAGGCTAAACAACAACCATATAATGAGCATGGGACTCAACACATACAGAGCACAATGGATGAGCATTACAGATAAGGCAAGGTGGCCTAAAGTTCACAGAGAATGGGACAATTCTTCAGTCAATCAGACGCAATCCAACCCTTAGCAGCTGGGTTCAGTATACTGCCTTGAAAATGCTCCTTGCCAGCAGTAGGCTTTAGACCCACATCTCCAAAGAGATTGAAGTCTAAATCCAGCACATTAGGCTACTCTGCCACAATACTCCAGGGGTTTGCAATGGTTTGCCTGTTCATAATAAGAAGGTGAATGTGTCATTCTGCCAGAAAGCAAGGAAGCCTTGCATGGGCCCAACAAATGGGCCATTGTAACACTATGTACCTTCCACTTAATAGCCTTTTAGACCAGCTTGACTCATTTGATTCCAGTGGTCAGTCAATTCCAAAATTATTGTTTTTTTAGTCTCCATGAACTCATGGTTGACTTTCCTATAATCCTAGGAATTTAACCCATTGTTATTTAATTCAGGAATTTTCATGGCCAAATTGTTGGTTGTCTGTTTCTTATAATTTCATAACTAAAAGTCACCAGTTTCTGAAAGAGCACTATAAATCTATTTGTCTGAAATTAATTAGATTCTTTAATTCTTTAATTAGATTCACTGAGACTCTTTATTTCACATAATGCCTGTATAAACAGTACTGGATAAAGACATACCATGTGTATTCTTGCTTGAGATTGCACAGTGTAATTGCTTGCTGTTCCTCAGTTGGACAATTACATTTGCAAGGTTACACAACTTAAGTAAACATTTTTATCTGTGTAATCATTATGTGTTAAAAATAAAACTACACATCATCTCCATCTACTTAATCATAATATATGATTATGCCTGTTTCCTTGTTTTGATGATACTCGAGTTCTCTGTATTTAGCAGACATGTTACTTGCTTATATTTAAATGTGACATTTTGATTGATAGCAGCTTGTAGGCAAGGTAGGACACACTCCATATGAGACCCTCTGACTGTGTAGTCACATCTATTAAATGTTATTTAAACTGTCTTGCATTTTTGTTTAACAATCTGTGAGCATAATCACCACCTCTAGGGGTGCTGCGATGGTGGCATGCACTCACTGGGACTTAAGATTGGGCAAAGGGGAAAAGCTCTCAAACTGGTTTGAGAGCTCAGACACAACATCCAGTCTCACTATCTCCCTCTTACATCCTGTCACAGGTTGAGTTAATAAACATCTGTGTTAGAGAAATGTTAATGTTAATGTTACCGCTGTTGACATGCCACCTGGGCCTGGAGTAATGGTGTACACTCATGGTCAGTTATTCTTCCATCATGTTTAGGGCTGTGTTATCTCTGACAATAGGATTAAAGGGTTAGTCTGGTGAATGAGGAAAAAAAGAAAAATCTCCAAATCAGAAAGGTAGGCAAACATTTGGCCTCCGCTAGCTCAAGCTAATATTTGCCACCAGCGTTAGCCCACTGGCCTGATAAACTAGTGCCTATCATCCCAAAGGTGTTCAGTGGGTTTAAGGTTAGGGCTGTGTACAGGCCACTTCCACACCAGCCTTGGCAAACCATGTCTTCATGGACCTCACATTTTGCATGCAGGGAATTGTCATACCAGAACATTTCTAGGCTATGATTCTTTGGACATCTAGGCTAAGACAATTATGTGCTTCCAACTTTCTGGCAAATGTTTGGGGAAGATGCACATATGAAGCACACATGTGATGGCCAGGTGACCAGTAACCTTTAGCCATATAGTGTACATGTTTCATATATTTTTTTTTTACTTCATAGAAGTTTTTTATTTGTAGTCACCAAGCAAGCAAGTCTAATTTGACTTGGACAGTGTCTAGCAGTTCTTGTGCTTGTTTGTACCATCGAAAGACAGATTATTTAATTGGTGCTTGTCCCACATAACAAGCAAAGCCTCCCCACTCTCATTCAAAGTCCTCTGTAAAAGCACCTAAAACTAATGGTTCTAATAGTGTGCCAAATTCAAATGTTCTACTGGTTGATGGAAAAGCTCCTGATTCAGTTTATGTATTTTTAGAGGATTTGGTCTCACTTTCAGGTAAAGAAAAAGATCAGATTTCAGCCAAAGTACTAAGGGATACAGGAGCTGCCTAATCATCTATTTTAGAATCAGTCTTGCCATCTTCTGATGATTAGCTGTGTTTGGGTTGGATGTACTAATTCAAGGGATTGAATTAGATGTGTGTAGAGTTCCGTTGCACTCAGTTCACCTTCAGTCTAGTTTGATGTCAGGCATAATGAGAGTTGGACTTCATTCCCAGTTTCCGATGAAAGGAATTCGCTTTATTATGGGGAATGATTTAGCTGGGGGGAAGTAAATCCTTTGCCTGAGGTGATGAACCTGAAGTTACTTTTTTAACTGAGGAAGATAATATGTTTCCCATGTGTGCAGTGATTCGAGCACATTCACATAAAATGGTAGATCAAATCAACCTTTCACAGATGTTTATGGGTTCTTTTAAAACTGAATCTGAGATGCTGACAGTATGTGAAATTTTACCATTTGAGGTTTTAGATGAAAGTGACTTAAAAGAAGCAGATTGTGAATTAATGTCAACATTAAAATTTGGGAAAGATGCCTTGTTTGCTAACTGTAGAGCTACTGTGACCAAACTAGAAGTGACTGAGCATGACATAACTTTTATCGGAATGGTTTACTGATGCGCAAATGGACCCCCAAGCATTTAAAGAATGTGGATTGGATTGTAATATATCCTACTAACAATGGAAAACAAATCTTTAGTCTTGCGCATAATCATATATTTTCAGGTCATTTGGGAATACGACAAATATATGACCGGATTATACGTTACTTCTTTTGGCCGGGTTTAAAAGTGGCGGTAGCTAAGTATTGTCATTCGTGTCATGTGTGTCAGCTTAATAATAAGGGAGGGAATAACCTATTCAGGTTATTCCCTCCGTACCACTTCACCCAATTCCAGTGGTAGGAGCTCCATTTGAACATCTTATTATCGATTGTATAGGACCACAGCCTAAGACCAGGTCAGGGAACATGTATCTCCTCACTTTGATGTGTATTGCTACCAGGTATCCTGAAGCCAACCCACTGCATAATTTAAAAGCTAAATGTACATTGAAGGTACTGGTTAAATTATTTTCTACTTTTGTTTCAAGCCTGTGAGGTTGAAAAAACTATTCTCGCTTCAACTCCCTTCGAGTCCCAAATGAAAACACGCTTTGAGAAAAAGCCAGCGCAGCATGAATTTAAAAGTGGTACTCAAGTGCTGGTGCTGTTTCCTGTCCCAGGTTCAGCTCTGTGTGCAAAATTTTCAGGCCCCTACCTCATTGAAAGGAAATTGAGTGAAACTGATTATGCACCTTATGCAAAATGAGAGCAACAAAATGTTTCTACTGTTCTTGAAAATAAACCCATAACTGTGACAATGGTGGTAAAAGAGCCAGAGTATCATTCCCTGGATGACAACCTCACCTTTTATGATGGCCTTATTTTTAGTCCTTGTCTGCCCAATTCTGTTATTTTAAAGAATTTAGATGTTCATTTGTGATTCAGCTGATTATTGACTATCCTTCTTGTTTTCTGATGCTCCATGTGCTCAACCATGACCAACATTCATGGACATTTATCTATTAAGCATGTATAGTGTGTTAACCCTATGAAATGCCAACAAATGCAAAAAGTTGTCTATCTTATAGAGAATGGGCTAGCGACACCTAGTGACAGTCCTTGGAGTTCTCCTTGTCTGCTAGTCCCCAAACCTGATGATACCAGTAGATATTACATGGATTATAGAAAGGTTAATTCCATTACCAAACCTGACTCATTTCCTTTACCTAGAATGGAGGATTGTATTGACAGTATTGGTGCTGCTAAGTGTGTCACTAAGCTTGATTTATTAAAGGGATATTCGCAATTTCCTTTAACCCTTGCTGCTGATGAAATCTCTGTTTTTGTCACCCCAGATATCTCTAACATGCCGTTCGGGTTACGGAAAGTCTTGGCTAATATGACTAATTGTGAAACTTACTTGCATGATATAGTAGTCTATTCACAGACTTGGGATGAGCATATGACCACCCACAGGATGGTTTTTGATCAATTTAACGAAGCCTCTCTTACCATTAACCTTGCTAAGTGTGAATTTGGAAAAGCTCAAGTATCTTACCTAGGAAAGCAAGTTGGCCAAGGAGAAGTGTGTCCTTTTGAAGCTAAGATCCAGTCTATTATAGATTTTCCTGCCCCTTCCACTGAATGTGATCTTTGCCACTTTTTGGGAATGGCCGAGTATTACTGTGGGTTTTATAAAAATTTTGTTGTGGCACCCTTGACAAATTTGACAAAGAATGAGCTGGTTCTTAATGATTCAAGATTTGGAGGTGCAGCATAAGAAAGGTAGTGAAAATGTTATCGCTGATGCCTTAACATAACAGTAGAATAACAAACAATGTTTGTTTGTTATTTTAGGTGTGGGGGTGTTATGACCCTATTGGTCATAATGTTTTTGTGTAGTTTGTTCTTCCCATTACAGGACTGTGTGAAGGGGAGTTGCATTAATTGACCACCAGGGGGAACCGCCTATATAAATGACACTTTAGGAGGAAGTAAAGAGGGGAAAGGGTTTGTATTGTTTCTGATTTGTGTGCCTCTTGTGCTCCCGGTTCTCCTGACAAGTTTTAGCAAGACAACAACTATAGAGCTGTATGAGTATGGCCTAGTGTGTTTGAAACCTGTTCTTGGGTCATGAAGCTAACTTATGTTATCTGGACAGAGAATTTGAGCTAATGTGTTACTCAGATAGCTAGATTTTGTATGTACATCAAATTAAGCTATTGTGTTTTCTCAATGAGAGAGAGAACTTTTAGCCTCTCATATGGAAGAGAGAGGATATTTTTAGTTTGCCCAGTTTTCTCCTGGTTTGACTACTTAGGAATTTAAGTATGACACTGTATTTCATCCTGAGTTAGTTGTGTTTTGTTTATTATTTTTTTCCCTTTCTCCCTTCCATGTTTATAATGACAATCTGACCTAGGCCTTTGAACTTATAAAGACAATAAACTCAAATTGTGATCATTGCAAAGTTGTTTATATGTTTATATGTCTGAATGTTTTTATGTTACGGCTTGACCTAGACAGAGTCGTAACACATGCCATCAAAGAGAATAACTCCATTTGCTGGAACTTTGTCAACTAAGCAGTCTCTCCCTTTAGTCTTCAAGAAATCCAGAAGAGCCGATTTGTTTGTTTTAGCAAGTGAACCATCAGAACTTGCTAAATAATATGAAACCATTCCCGAGGAGTAGGACAGAATTTCTCTCAGGTCTACATATCTACTTTGACCAGTGATGAGCAGTCTGGAGAATAGCTTCTTATGAGCACACAGAATCACCTCTTTGCCTGCAAACTGTGATACACTGCAGCTGGATTGTCCAACCCTTTGTCTCTCTATTGCATTTTTGCTCAATAGCCTAGTCACAAGCAATTGAGTCCATGGACACTTTAATTTTGGACAGTCCAATGGCCTTTAACACTGAGTTCACTATGGCAAGATGGATGTGTGAGGAGCAAAATGAGCCTTTATGTTTCCAGCCAATATGAAGGTAAAACCCTAGCATAATTTACACAATCATCTAGCATACCAGTTCAATTCTCATGTTGCTCTCACAAACAGTAAAAAGTACACAATGTCAATGTATGAAATCCAGAAGGCAAAATTGGGCTTTTTCCAATTCTCCTTTTCACAAAGTCTTCATTCTTTGAACACATTTTGTCAAAGTTCACACTTGCACACAAAACATACTTTGTAAGAATGTCATTCAACATTGTAAGTATGTCATCTTTGCAGCAGATTTGTTGAGCTAAGCTACTGCTTGGTCAAATCTAACACTATGTGGTCCAGTTCTAGCTGATACTCGATCTGACACTTTGCTTCAGAATGTTGTTTACAGTTGACATCTCTGTCAGTGAATCCTCAATGACTGGAAGATAATACAATGCTGACTTTCAGCATCTATACATTTTACAAAAACATGTGCCAGTTCAGTTTGTGTAGCAGAAACAGTGTTCACTCTGTAGGTTTCTGATTGTAACGGAATACTTCTGATGATGAAACAAGTTCTGTGGCCTTGTCTGTTAGACTGATGGCACTTTTCTATGGGGATACTATGGGGTATGAATGTAGAAACGACCTTCTGTACTGGTTGTCTGTTTGTTGTTGGCACAGGTTCAACTACATAACTGTTCAGTATAATCCCATTTGTATGGTGAGTCGTTTCATGATCTGACAGTGTCTCTTCCCCAAAGTCAATATTGTCCCACACAAGAACTGTAGGAGTTTTCTTTAGAATCCTTTTGGTATTTTGTCTATACCCTTTAGTAGGTGAAATTGGGCAAGGCTAATGTCTAGACTGACAACTGTCTCCCATGATGCACAATGTCCTAGTCTATTAAGGAGTAACACAACGTGTGCAGAACCTGTTAAATGGTGAACAGTTAGACCAAGAAACAATGAGGGTGCAGGGTGAAAGTCTACCAAAAAAGTCTACCAAGGCTGAAGATATGGCAGGGAGGGCAGCCCTGAGGTCTTGGGGCAGGCTGATCAGGGTGGTCATGGTGGAAAAGCCAGATGAGGTTGGGATCCAGAATGTCTGAGGAGTCCACCCAGTAGTGGTCCTCAGGATTGTAGTCCTCCCAGTCCATCAAATACTGTAGCCTCCAAGTCCAATGGTGCAAGTTCAGTAATGACTTCATCATGTAGGCTGGGCATCTGTCAATGATGTGAGAAGGGGACAGAAGTGGTAAATCATGAGTAGCCCCCTGCGGACCTAGAATATAAGGCTTGAGTATGTGAAAAGTTGGGCAAATGAGCAAATGTGATGGAAGCTGTAGCATAATTAAATTCATTAATCTGTGTAATTATACAAAATAGCTCAATGAACCAGAGAAAGAGCTTGCATGACCCTTAATGTTGAATATCATGGGTATATAGCAATATGTTTTCTCCTGGTGCATAGTGGTATGTCAATGCTGATGCCAGTCCACCTGACAATTATGGTGCTGGATGACCCTCTTGATGTGCTGCTGGTGCTGTCCCTCACTATGCTAAATCATCTAAAAAGGTCAACAATTTTTAAATTGGCAGTTATTGTCCAATAGAGAGAGGTTAGTAACAAAATCAAGGGCAATGTGGGATAGTTGGGTACAGGTAGGGGCAATAGTTTACCAGACAGAAGGGTCTTAGGAGCTTTATTGATGGCACACACAGAACAAGAACTGATGAACTGGTGCATATCAGTTGACATACTGGGCCACCAGTATTTGTAGGCCAGGAGTTGGAGGGTATGTGACCAGCACTAAGACGTGTGGCCTCATGCCATGAGGCTTGGACAGAGAGCAGGTGGGCAATACCGAGGGATGTCAGAGGATCAGAGTGAATAGCATTGACAAATACTCTTGAGGGCAAAATGGGTTTCCAAAGGCCAGCATTTTGAGGAGAGGAGAGATGGATAAGGGGTAAGTTGGTGACTTTCTATTGGTGCACCCCGGGCAATAGGAAATGCTTAACAAATTGAGCAAACACAAACAAAGAGCTCAGGAGGCATGACAGTGTCAACTCAGTACATGCTACTATAACTACTATAACTACTATAACAGTATGTCTGTAGACCAAACCAAAGTAATCAAAGAACAAAGCAACAAACCCTACAGAATACCATGAAAGAATGAACAGACAATAAACAGAACAGAATACACTCAGAGATGGGGCAACAGGAGGAGAGCTCACCAGAGCCATGGCACCCCACCTTCGACTGGCTGAGGAGGCGTAGACTTTTATATCAGTTTTGCACTATAAAATGTCCTTGGGTCCTCTGTAATATTGATCAAGACCCCTGAACTTGATATTTCCTGACCAGCAGTTGCACCTGGGGTGTTTTGGCAGTCTCTTTCAGTTTGGCTTACCTCAGTTGACTCAGTTGTTGTTCTTGTGCTTAATGGATGAGGTAGCTTGTCTATTAATATATCTGCAGATAGTGTCTCAACAGGAACCATCTGATGCATGTTGCATTTGCTGGAAGAGGGAAACACCAGCTGTCAGTGCTCAGTAGGTCAGACCTACCCTATGCAATTTCATAGTAATTGGCAGGCTGGCAGTCAATTTTATCTTAAGAAATAAATATATGAGTTTGTCAGTCACAGCTGAGGGCATCACAAGGCATTGTAAAGTCACTTACTCAAGTCAGTCAGGCAAGCAATCATAGACACTTCCATAACAGAGCACCACCGGCTACAGAGCACATGGAACACTTTCTAAAATGCAATAAAAACTGAAATCTGTAATTTGTTAATTCACTTGAACCTTTATTTAACAGATAAAAGGACAAAGAAAAGACTTTCAGTGTCTTTTTGTTAAACATTGATGTTTAATTGATGCCTGCAATGTTTACCACTGGGTCACATCAATTTTTCTTTTAATTATGTTTTTTAATGGTTTGGGAATTGAAGATACTAATTGTTGCAGTTTTGCAAGTGGACTTTTGCCCATTATTGAGCTGCCTAACAGTCTGTGGTCACCGTTGTCTGATTATCCTCTTCATGATGCACCATACATTTTCAATAGGAGACAGATCTGGACTGTAGGCAAGTCAGTCAAGCACATGCACTGTATGTCTACAAAGCCACGCTGTTGTAACACGTGCAGAACGAGGCCTAGCGTTGTCCTGCAGAAATAGACATGGAGTTCCAGGGAAAAGACGTGATCTTGACAGCAGCATACACCTATCAATCATAACATTAAAACCACCTGCCTAATACTGTGTAGGTCCTCCTTGTGCCACCAAAACTGCTCTGACCCATCAAGGCATGAACTCCACAAAACCTCTGAAGATGTGCTGTGGTATCTGGCACCAAGACATGAGCAGCAGGTCCTTTAAATATTGTAAATTCCAAGGTGGGGCCTCCATGGATTGGATTTTTTATCCACTGCATTCCATAGATATTTGATTGGCTTGAGATCTGGAGAATTTGGAAGCCAAGTCAACACCTTAAATCCTTCGTCATTTTTCTCAATCGATTCCTGAACAATCTTTGCAGTGTTATCTTGCTGAAAGTGGCTATTGCCATTAGGGAATACCATTGCCATGAAGGGGTGTACAACCCCAATTCCAAAGCAATTGGGAAGTTGTGTAAAATGTAAATAAAAACAGAATGGAATGATTTACAAATCTCGTAAGCCCATATTTTATTCACAATAGATCACAGAACACATATCAAATGTTGAAAGTGAGACATTTTACCATTTCATTAAATATATTTGTTCATTTTGTGTTACTCAACAGGGTTGGGACAGGGCCATGTTTACCATTGTGTAGCACACCTGCTTCTTTGAACAACAGTCTGTAAATGTCTGGGAATTG
>JAOUQY010057348.1:0-15183 GCA_028566355.1 Doras micropoeus
TCACAATGCCAAGTTAACTCAGAATGTGTAAACCTACAAAATGTGCAGGGGGTTGAATATTACTTGGAGGCACTGTAGATGAAGCTATGTTAATAACTCTAACACTGTCAGCCCAGCAAAAACATTTCTAAGAACTGTTTCACAGGTGAAATTCAACAAGGCTGAAGTACATAAGGTCTATTATTAAGTAGCTCTTTGTCTGAGCTTTACATTCCACCTTAAATGGAGCAACAGTTACAGATTTACATCTGTAACTGCTGCCTTGGTTTAGATAGAATGGGAAATTCAAATAAGAATTCCATCAAATTTGTCAAGCCATTTGTGAAAGCTGTTTTTGATGCCACCCAATGCTTGTTTTCAGTTATAATGCAATTAAAAATAGAATATAGATTAAAGAAAATATAGAATATAGCTGCAAGCAGAAATGAGCCAAGCATGCATCCAAGCATGCACCAGCCCAATGAGGCCAGTGAGGACTAACAAGGCCTGTATTTTAGGCCTATTTACACACAGAGAGATAAAACTCAAAGGAAGATGTAAACAACCTCTTTATAGCTGCTATTTTATGTTTACATTCACCTCTAATCTGCACTTTACTACCGAATACCTCACACTACCTGTACATTACTCATTTCACATGTTCTCCTGTTTGCACTGTCTGTAGTATTTGCACTGTATGTACTGTTTGCATAGTTTGTCCTGCACTGTTTTGCACTAGTTTACACACATGCACTTTCTGTAGTATTGTGTAGTTATATGTAGCACCATATGTCCTGGAGGAATGTTGTTTCATTTCACTTTTATATGGTTGAAATGACGATAAAAACACACTTCACTTGACTTGACAATTGACTAGTCAACAATAAAATAAAACCCAATAATTATTAAAAACATTTTGACATTTCAAAACAATATGGCTTCCATATGCAAATTAACCCTTGTGGATAAGCACATATTTTGCATAAATGGCTAAAACACATGAAGGCTTTATTCAATTTTGATGAAACATTTAGGGCCATGAATCTAGGGTGCCTATTGATTTTTGCAAATGTTTGTCAATAGGGGGTAAATTAAATGCTAGAAAACTATATTGCAGCATCCCACCATCAAATCACGCTGAAACTTTGCATGCTGCAATAATTTGGATATGTAAGGATTGTCTGCGATTCTGTACAGTTTCAAAACATTTGGCCACTAGGGGGGGCTATTCAAGAAAATCAAGTACACTACTGTGCAAAAGTTTTAGGCAATTGTGAAAAAGAATGCTTTAAAAAATGAAGAACTAAGAATGAAGAATGCTTTAAAAAATGCAAATGTTAATAGTTTATTTCCACTAATTAATAAATTGCAGTGAAAGAACAGAAGAGAAATCTAAATCAAATCAATATTTGGTGTGACCACCCTTTGCCTTCAAAAGAGCACCAATTCTTCTAGGTACACTTGCACACAGTTTTTTTAAGCAACTCGGCTTAAAAACATCTTGGAGAACTAACCAAAGCTCTTCTGTGGATGTAGGCTTCCTCAAATCCTTCTGTCTTTTCATGTAATCTCTTTTCATGTTATACCAGACAGACTCAATGATGTTGAGATCAGGGCTCTGTGGGGGCCATACCATCACTTCAAAGACTTCATGTTCTTCTTGATGTTGAAGGTAGTTCTTAATGACATTAGCTGTATGTTTGGGGTCATTGTCCTGTTGCAGAATAAATTTGAGGCCAATCATACACCTCCCTGATGGTATTGCATCATGGATAAGTTTCTGCCTGTATTTCTCAACATTGCAGACACCATTAATCCTGACCAAATCTCCAACTCTATTTGCAGAAATGCAGCCCCAAACTTACAAGGAACCACCTTCATGCATAATTGAGTCTCTTGCCCTTGTTTCCATGTCGGAGCTATGGCTTTTTGGCTGAACTCTTCCATGAAGACCACTTCTGGCCAGACTTCTCCAGACAGTAGATGGGTCTACCTGGGTCCCACTGGTTTCTGCCTGTTCTGAGCTGATAGTGTTGCTGGACATCTTCCAATTTTGAAGGGCAGTAAGCTGTGTTTGTCATCTGCTGCATTACGTTTCCTTGGCCGACCACTGTTTCTACGATCCTCAATGTTGCCCATTTCTTTGTGCTTCTTAAAAAAGAGCTTGAACAGTACATCTTAAAATCCCAGTCTGGTTTGAAATCTTTGTCTGGGAGAGCCCTTGCTGATGCAGTATAACTACATTGTGTCTTGTTGCTGTGCTCAGTGTTGCCATGGTGTATGCCCTGTGACATGAAACTGTCTTCCACAGCCTCAACTTGGTAGCAGAGCTTGGCTGTTTCTCATGCAGTTTTAAGCCTCCCACACAGCTGTTTATGTTTCAGTTAATGACTGTGTTTCAACCTGCATGTGAAATTTATGATCATTAGCACCTGTTTGGTATATTTGGTTGATCATACACCTGACTATAATCCTACAAAATCCCTGACTTTTTGCAAGTGTACTTATAAGAATTGATGCTGTTTGAACGCGAAGAGTAGAAACACAAAATACTGATTGGATTTAGTGTCATGGCCACAACTGCAAGAGGACGCCTGAAACGCCCTGTGGGAGGACTACAAGCACAAACTACGTCTTCCACAGGGCCTTGCAAATCGGGCGCACCTGCTGGCAGCCATGTTTGATTAGGTCGTTAAGCCGCATTGAGGAGTATAAAAGAAACCCATTCAGCACTCCTCAGCGCGGATCAAAGATCGTCTTCCTGACTCCATGCCAGTGGTCTTGACAAATTTCTCACCCTTGAATTCAAGTTAAGTATCTCTCCTAGCTACTCTCTTTAAAAGTTTTGTTTTGCCTGATTCCCCCATGCCAGAGTGTGGTGTGATCCTGCCCTCACCCTTGCTGCACATTTTTGGATCTTCTGAGCTTTGAACTGTGCTTTATGTTATAGTTTGCTCCCTGCATCCCACCTTCTAGACCATGCTCTGCGCCTTTTGTTTTTTGGACTCTGTGCTTTTGTGTGGGTGAACTGTCAGCCTTAGTAAACAACCAGCAGGTCTACAAGGAGTGTAGTCTAATGTGCTTCATGGTAACATGGCTGCATGAGAAGATACCAGACAGTGTAATTGAATTACCTGGCTTCCTGCTAGTTCAAGCGGACAGAGTGAAACAAAATGGTAAGAAGAGAGGAGGAGGTCTTGCTGTCTTTATTAACACTAAATGCTGTTATCCTGGTTATTTGACTGTTAAAGATTGTATATGCACTCCTGGTTTTGAACTTCTAGCAGTAGGTTTGAGACCATATTATCTACTGTGGGAGTTCTCGTACACCATTGCTGTACCTCTAACATCCCACCATCGGCTGTGGTAAAGAGCGCTAGTGATGTAATTTACTCAGTTATTGTGGGACTTCAGACAAAACTGCACCCCATTCAAAAAATAATGCACCCCATTCCAGAGGAGCTGTGGAAATGCTACAGTGGTGCAGAGCTCGCACTAAGCTAAAGGCTAAGTGCATGTGAGAACTGCTGGTGGCATAAACCATCTATTCCTTCGGTGGTGATGGGGAATGTTAACTCTATAGCTAACAAGATAGACAAACTAGCAGCACTTGTTCATAATCCGCAGTTATCCTCCAGGATCTCCTGACCCTGAAACAGCTCTCAGGGATTGTTTCAAGTCCACTGAATGGAGTGTACTGCAGTAGCCATATGGGGAGGACATTGAGGGTATTACACACTGCATGACAGACTACTTGATCTTTTGCATGGATAACATTGTTCCTATGAAAACTGTGTGCTGCTTTGCTAATAACAAACACTGGATAACTAGCAATGTCAAAGGCCTTCTGAACAATAAGAAGAGGGCCTATAAAGACAACAACAAGGAGAAGCTTAGGAGCATACAGAGGGAGCTCAAAGTCCACTTGCGAGAGGCCAAGGAGTTGGACAGGAAGAAGGTGGAGCAGAAGTTAAGGGAGAACAACATGAGGGAGGTATGGAATGGTATGAAGACCATAACAGGCTGTAAACAGAGGATGGACAGTGCCTCAGACGGTGATGTGAAGAGACCCAATGCGTTCAACATCCTCTACAACCAGTTTAACTGCCCTATTCAAATTCCCACAGCTCCTGTATGTCCAGCAGACACTGCCACACCCTCCCTCTTCCCAGCTCCTGATACTTCAGTATTGGCCTGCCTGGATATCAACATTTCACCTTCTTCTATTGATACGCATGCATCCCTCCACAGGCTGACAGCACACACAACACAGCCCCCTCTCCCCCCTCTTCACATATTAAGTCATCAGATGTGATCTGCAGCACCACCACAGCCCTCCCTCTCCCCTCTCTGCACATCTTCACTGCAGATCAGGTTAGGGGTGACTTGAGGAGACTCCACACAAGGAAGGCAGCTGGATCTGACAAAGTGTGTCCTAGACTACTGAAGTCCTGTGCTGAGCTGGGGGCACCCATACAGCACATTTTCAACCTGAGTCTACACTAGGGGAGGGTTCCCACACTGTGGAAGACTTCATGACTCATTCTAGTTCCCAAAAGGAGGTGACCCAGTGAGTTAAATGATTCAAGCCAGTTGCTCTAACATTGCATATCATGAAGAACCTGGAACGACTGCTTCTGCACCTTCTCAGACCCCAGGTTCAACACACAATGGACCTCCTGCCATTCGCATACAGGGAGAAAGTGGGAGTAGAGGATGCCATGTTATACCTTCTTCATCAAGCCCACTCTCATCTAGACAAGGGTCAAAGTGCAGTAAGAGTCATGTTCTTTGACTTTTCCAGTGCCTTTAATATAATTCAACCCCTCCAACTGAGAGACAAGCTGGTAAGTATGCAAGTCCATTCGCACTTGGTCTCCTGGATTACTGACTACCTCACTGGCAGACCTCAGTATCTCAGGCTGAAGGACTGTACATCAGAGACTGTGGTTAGCAGCACAGCAGCACCACAAGGGACTGTACTTTACCTTTTCTCTTTACACTGACCTGCTGCTCTTCCCAGCTCCTGATACTTCAGTATTGGCCTGCCTGGATATCAACATTTCACCTTCTTCTATTGATACGCATGCATCCCTCCACAGGCTGACAGCACACACAACACAGCCCCCTCTCCCCCCTCTTCACATATTAAGTCATCAGATGTGATCTGCAGCACCACCACAGCCCTCCCTCTCCCCTCTCTGCACATCTTCACTGCAGATCAGGTTAGGGGTGACTTGAGGAGACTCCACACAAGGAAGGCAGCTGGATCTGACAAAGTGTGTCCTAGACTACTGAAGTCCTGTGCTGAGCTGGGGGCACCCATACAGCACATTTTCAACCTGAGTCTACACTAGGGGAGGGTTCCCACACTGTGGAAGACTTCATGACTCATTCTAGTTCCCAAAAGGAGGTGACCCAGTGAGTTAAATGATTCAAGCCAGTTGCTCTAACATTGCATATCATGAAGAACCTGGAACGACTGCTTCTGCACCTTCTCAGACCCCAGGTTCAACACACAATGGACCTCCTGCCATTCGCATACAGGGAGAAAGTGGGAGTAGAGGATGCCATGTTATACCTTCTTCATCAAGCCCACTCTCATCTAGACAAGGGTCAAAGTGCAGTAAGAGTCATGTTCTTTGACTTTTCCAGTGCCTTTAATATAATTCAACCCCTCCAACTGAGAGACAAGCTGGTAAGTATGCAAGTCCATTCGCACTTGGTCTCCTGGATTACTGACTACCTCACTGGCAGACCTCAGTATCTCAGGCTGAAGGACTGTACATCAGAGACTGTGGTTAGCAGCACAGCAGCACCACAAGGGACTGTACTTTACCTTTTCTCTTTACACTGTACTCCTCAGACATTAACACTAGCATGGCCAAAGCTACAAAAATTTTCATAAGGCAGCTTGGCCACTTCCGTAGCCCACTTCCCTGCTGTGAAGCAATTAGTGCCCCTTGTATGCCCTTAGTAATGACTCTCAGTGCATTTAAAGTACCGATCCACACATTTACAGAAAGCATGTAGTGAAGTCCAAGCTTAGGCAAAAGCAAACAGACAACTAGGCAAAGCAAATGTATCTGTATTGTAAATTTCATAAACATATTCAAGACATACTTTCATTTACATTTAGGCATTTAGCAGATGCCCTTATCCAGAGCGACTTACAAAAAGTGCTGAAGCAGGGAAGCACTGTGAGAGTTATGTTCTTTGACTTCTTTAGTGCCTGCAACACCATCCAGCCCTGAGAGAGAAACTGCTGAAGATGCACCTGTACCCTGACATGTCCTGGATCAGAAAGTACCTTACAGGTAGGCCACAATATGCCAGAGTGGATGGTTGTGTTTCTGAGTCTGTGATCAGTAACACCGGTGCACCCCAAAGAACTGTGCTAGCACCATTCCTCTTCACTGCCTACACAGTGGACTTCCGCTTCAACTCTCCAGAACTCTCTCAGCCATCTCTCAGCCATCTCCAAAATAATCTGATACTCAATCTGATACACATCAGTAATATTACAGGGATTATAGTGGACTATCAGATGAACAGAAGCCCCCAGCCCCTGTTTTCATTGAGAGGGAGGAAGTGGAGAGGGTGGTCTCCTACATGTACCTTACTTAACATAACCTTAACACGTACTTACCTTACATAAACAACAAACTAGACTGGACACATAACACTGATGCCGTCTACAGCAAAGGACAGAGTAGGCTGTTCTTCCTGAGGAGACTGAGGTCTTTCAGTGTGTGCAATAAACTGCTGAAGGTGTTCTACCAGTCTGTGGTAGCCAGTGCCCTTTTCTTTGCTGTGGTTTGTTGGGTAGGTGGAATCAGGGCTGGAGAGGCCAATAGACTGAATAAGCTGGTGAGAAAAGCCAGCTCTGTTGTGGGTCTAGAGCTGGACAGTCTGGAGACAATGGTTCAGAGGAGGATGAAGGACAAAACCAGAGCAATCCTGGACAATTCCTCTCACCCTCTCAATGAGGAACTGTGGCAGCTGGGCAGTTCCTTTAGTCATAGACTCATTCCACCAAAGTATAAGATGGAATGCTTCAGACATTCTTTTGTACCCATGGCAATCAGACTATATAACAATAGCTGAGCTATCCCTCCTCACACTATAACTCTAGAGTCTTTTCCACATTTTTCTACTGTATTGGAGCTTTTTGTATATACTGTTTATACACACTACAGCACATTATTATTATTATTACTCATTATTGTTAGTAGTACTGTGTATAGCATATATTGTTGAATATTCTACTATTATTGTATCATATATTATATAACAATGATTATAACATATACCAGTTACAAAGGCCCGGGAAATCAGACCCAAGTGCAGGGAACACAGGACCCACACAGGCTGGAGTCAAGAGCAGACAGTTTGTTATGCAGGTATATTAGAATTGGCACAAAGTTCATGTAAGCAGGTTTTAAAGTCCAAAAAACAAAAGTCACAGAAAGTTGTTCAAAACAACTGGAAGCAGGGAGCAGACAATAACTCAAAAACAGTCCAAAAACTCTGAAGATCCAAAAACACAGGACGAGGGCAGGAACACACCGTGCACTAGGAAAAAACTCAAACAAAACTGCCGAGAAGCAGGCGGGGTGAGAATAACGTGACTATTTACAAGAGTGAGAATAAGTAGACAAGATACTTAGCGTGAATTCAAAGGGTGAGAGTTTCATCGTGACAACTGGCAAGGAGGGAGTAAGACGATTGTTGATCTGCACTGAAGAGTGAGGATGGGCTTTTTTTATACTCCTCAGCACGGCTTAACAAGCTAATCAAGATGGCCGTAAGCAGGTGCGCCCAATTTGCAAGGCCCTGTGGGAGAAGTAGTCCGTGCTTATAGTCCTCCCACAGGGCGTTTTGGGTACCCTCTTGCGGCTGTGGACATGACAGTGTAAGGATCCCACACTAAACGGAGTCAAGTGCAGAGCAGTTTATTGTGTGCAGCAATAAAGGTGAAGGAATGTGGAAGTGAAATGAACATAAAATAACGCAGCCAATCAATTTGTCCGAAATAGTCCAAAGTATCAACATAAAACACCAGAGCATGGAGGGGAGACACAAACATAAACTGTAAACGCTCAGAAAATATCCAAAACAGTGGAAGGACAGGCAGGGGCACTCCCCGCTCTTGAAACGCAAATCTGAAACAAAGGAGACAAGACAGGAGTGAACGTATGATTTGGTGAGAAGCAGGGTAAACGTAAACAACACACTAGATTCAAGAAGCAGAATACAAAAACTTAACTTGGCTTTGGCAGAGTCCTGGTGACGGCGTAGTATTTCAGCGTAGTTCATGATCTCCTGGACGGTGAAGGTCTCGACTTGGGACCAGATCCACTCACTCCTTCGGAACCAGGAGTCCACGCTGGGGCTCTCCGTTGTTGTGGCGTTCCATGGGTAGAGCGGGGGCTGGTGGCCTAAAAATACTTCAAAGGGAGTGAGCCCGGTAGAGGTATGCCGCAAGGAGTTCTGGGCGTATTCTGCCCAGGGAAGATACTGAGCCCACTCCGGAGGTTGAAACTGACAGTAAATTCTTAAAAACTTTGTTAACTCTTGGTTGACCCATTAAGCCTGGCCATTACCTTGAGGGTGGAAGCCGGAGGTTAGACTGACTGTTATCCCCAGCTTCTCCATGAACGCTGTCTATACTCGTGATATGAACTGAGGACTGCGGTCACTCATGATGTCCTCCAGGAGTCAATAGACCCTAAAGACGTGTTGAAAGAGCTCTTCCGCGGTCTCCATAGCTGTGGGCAGACCTGGTAATGGGATAAATCGGACACCCTTAGAAAAACGGTCAACAACAGTTAGTATGGTTGTGAACCCTTGAGATTGAGGCAGATCGGTAATGAAATCTATGGCCAGATGGGAACAGGGTCTCTCTGGAATAGGCAACTGGAATAGTTTTCCCGCAGGTAATGTACGAGGGACCTTAGCTTGAGCACACTCTGGACATGATGCAACAAAATCCTGTACCTCTCGTGACATGGTGGGCCACCAGTACTTAGCTTGAATGAGTTCCATGGTCCTTCTGGTCCCGGAGTGACCTGCTCCCGGCGTGGCATGGGCCCATGAGAGAGCTATGGAGAGAGGATGGAACAAAGAGTTTACCTGGAGGGGAGCTGATGCCTCCCCATGCGGGCTGTAGTTCACAAATTTTCTGATCCAGATCCCAGGTAATGGCATGCACGAACTTCTCTTCCGGGATAATAGGTTCGGGTAGCGGAGTCTGACTCATAGTTATGTGAATTTAGATGCTTAGCAGCTCGGAGGTACTCCAAGTTCTTGTGGTCTGTGAAAATGCATACAGGATGTTTGGCCCCCTCCAACCAGTGCCTCCATTCTTCGAGAGCCAGCTTGATGGCCAGCAGTTCCCGGTCCCCTACGTCGTAGTTTTGTTCGGCCGGAGAGAGCTTCCTCAAGAAGAAGGCAACAGGGTGGAGCTTAGCTGGTGTGCCATGCTGCTGCAAAAGTATGGCGCCTATGCCTTGGGATGAGGCTTCAACTTCCACAATGAAGGGCTGGCCTGGATCAGGTAGTTTCAAGACCAGAGCGGAGGTGAATGCTTCCTTCAGACGCTGAAATGCCTGGGCAGCATCTGCATTCCACCGTAAAACTTTCGTGACTCCTTTCAGTAGGTCTGTAAGGGGTCTAGCAATGGCACTAAAACCTCTGATGAAGCGTCTATAAAAATTGGCAAAGCCTAAAAAAGCCTGAGCTCTCTCACCGTTGTTGGGGAACTCCACTGGGTAATGGCCATCACCTTCTCGCAGTTCATGGAGACACCATCTGGCCCGGGAATTCCACATGGGCTGGTGAAACTGACATTTCTCCTTTTTGACGTACAGGCCATTCTGGAGGAGATGACGAAGAACTTCTCAGACCTGTCGAACATGAGAGGAGAGATCAGGTGATTATAGACCAAGATGTCGTCAATGTAAATGATCACCTACTTTCCCAATAAGTCTCTAAAAACCTTGTTAACTAAGTTCTATACCATGACGCTAGGTGCTGAAGCTAATCCATATGGCATGACCAAATACTCATAATGCCCCGACGTAGTGCTAAAAGCTGTCTTCCACTCGTCCCCTTTTCTGATACGAACCAGGTTGTAGGCACTATGTAGATCCAGTTTTGTGAAAATTGTAGCACCTCTTAGCTGCTCAAGGGCTGCAGGGAAGAGTGGAAGTGGATAGGGGTATCGGACCGTGACTTTGTTTAACCCTCTATAATTGATGCAGGGCCTAAGACCGTCTCCCTTCTTTTTCACTAAGAAAAATCCTGCAGAGGCTGGTGAAGAAAAGTGCCGGATGTGACCTTGATGGAGTGCCTCCTGAATGTTATCCTCCATAGCTTTCTGCTCTCGGAGAGTGAGTGCATAAATTTTGTTTCGAGGAGGAGCACAGCCTGGCAGGAGATCCCAGACACAGTCAAAAGGCCGGTGCGGGGGAAGGCCTTCGGCCCGACTCTTATTAAATACTCCTCATAGATTGTTGTATTCTCGAGGAACATGGACTTCTACATCATTGTCTGGGCTTTCAACTTTGGTATGCCGTACTGGGCATGGCTTGGCCTGGAGACAGTGCTTAAAACAAAATGTGGACCACTGAAGGATCTCGCTTTCCTTCCAGGAGACGAGTGGGTCATGAAGGGCGAGCCAGTCCATGCCTAGGATGATGGGATGCTTGGGGGAATCTATGAGGAATAATGATATCTCCTCTTCATGTAGGAGTCTGATTTTGAGCCTCAGTGGGACTGTCTGAAGGGTTACTCTGCCATCTCTTATAGGGGCACCGTCCACAGCCCAGACCTAAAGAGAGGATGTAGTTCTCAGAACCTTGGGCTTCTGCAGTGGCTCGGTCCATGAATCTAGCCACCGCTCCCAAGTCGACGAGAGCTGAAAGAAAACATGACATAGTTTGGCAGAGGATCTGAACGTTCAACACTAAATCGGAGGAGATCTCTGGTAACACACTACTCACCGAGTGCACTGGGGTGTCATCCCTGGTGGCACCCCAAGTGCAAGCAGTGTGAGTGGGCTTAACAGGACACGTGGCTACAGCACGATCTAGCTCCCCGCAGTAGAAGCAGAGTCGCAGCTTGGCTTGTCTCCTCTTTTCTTCTGCAGAGAGGCGCAGGAGCATGGGCTCGGCCTCCGCTATGGTATCTCCAATGGAACACTGGCGGGCTGAGTGCGAAGTACATTGTCTAGGGCAATGGTTGTGCCGATTAAAGTCTCCAGCGACATGTTCAGATCTCAGCAGACTAACTCACGCTGAATCTTGGCATTCAAACCCCTCCAGAATGCGATCTTGCGGGCTCCGTCGTTCAACCCGCTTTCTGCTGCCAGGGTCCTGAACTCCAGAGTGTAATCTGCCACTAACCGCTCACCCTGCAGCAAAGAAATGAGACGCTCTCCAGCACAGCAGCCATCAGTGCTAAGGTTGAACACTTGACAGAATAGTTCTATAAAATGAGGATAGGAATGAGTGCCCTCACCTGCGTGATGCCAAAGGGTGGTTGCCTACTGCAGCACCTTGCCAGTAAGCAAACTAATGATCATGCCACCTTCTGAGGATCCAACAGCTGGTCATGTAGCATGAAATACAAATCGCACTGGCGGAGGAATCCCTTACAGCCCTCTGGCCTGCCATCGTAATGCTTTGGGAGGGCGCCGGCAATGCGGGTTGCCGGTGTGGGAGCAGCTCCCATACGCTGCCGGTTTATCTCCCAATCACGCACGGTGACACGGATCTCCTCCAGTTGCTACGTACCGAGCAAAATGGTCTGCTGCAACTCATATGTGCCTGCATGACTCCATGGTGGTGGATCAACCTGTAAGGATCCCACACTAAACGGAGTCAAGTGCAGAACAGTTTATTGTGTGCAGCAATAAAGGGGAAGGAATGCGGGAGTGCAATGAACATAAAATAACGCAATCAGTCAATTTGTCCAAAATAGGGCACTCCACGCTCTGGAAACACAAATCTAAACAAAGGAGACACGACAGGAGTGAACGTACGGCATGGCAAGAAGCGGGGTAAACATAAACAACATACTAGATTCAAGAAGCAGAATACAAAAACTTAACTTGGCTTTGGCAAAGACAGTGTCCTGGTGATGGCGTAATATTTCGGTAAATACGTACATTGAACCGACCTAAGGAGTAAAATCTGAGGGTCCTTTATACTCCTCAGGGCGGCTTAATTAGTAATCAAAGATGGCTGCCAGCAGGTGTGCCTGATTGTGCAATGCCCTGTGGGAAATGCAGTCAGGAAGTGAATCTCCCACAGGGCAAATTTGGCACCCTCTGGCGGCCATGATGTAACAGACAGGAAGGCTGGGCTGTTATGGCTCAGCACAGCTGATAGAGGCAGGAGGAAACGATATGGGGTTAAATAAATATATATATAAATGGTGAAAATAAATATATAAATGTAACCCCAGGTGAAATAACAGGGAAAAACAATAATAAAGAAAAATATATTAATTAATTATATGATATGTGGTGCATAAACTGATGGACCCTGGATTCAGTCCTGGGTCCTCAGCATTGATAAGCATGCATGCTACCACTGCGCTATGAGAGCATGCACTGAACGGGTTGGAAGAAAAGCTCAAAAGTAAGAGCAGACTCTAGCGGATTCAAACGTAAGAGATATCAATCTTTAAATTTAATGTGGATGAAAACAAAAGAAAGTATATACACTATATTGCCAAAACTATTCACTTGCCTGCCTTCACATGCATATGAACTTGAGTGACATCCCATTCTTAATCCATAGGGTTTAATACGATTTTGGCCCACCCTTTGCAGCTATAACGGCCTTAACTCTTCAGTGAGCCATACCATCTTTCCTGACCCCTTGTTGTGGCATTGATTCTCTCTTTTTCTGCCATCTCATGTCAGACCCCACAGAGCTGGGTCGGCCACGTTTCAGCTGACTGCTTGCCCCTTGCTTACAGAGCACTTTGGCCACTGATGTCTTAAACTCTCTTAGACCAAGCTCTTCTTTGCCTTTTTGGACACATGCATGATAGTCTCTGTGATAGAAAAGCCATGCATTTATGTAAAGCATGTCCATGAGATGAGGAAAATGTGCAAATACCACTTTCGAGATCTTTGTACGATACAGGGCAGTCAATTAATCCATCAAGTCCACCCCTTCCATCTTCTTATTATAGGTCACAACAGAGGATGGACATTGCACATCTGTGACCTCACTCAGCTTCTTGTCCCCCATCTCTACATTGTGAAAATTAGATAGGTCCCTGCTAATGAGCTAAGCAGTGTTACTGTGCGGTTGCCTGCCACTTGTTTGCAATGAGCTGCCCACCCTCATAAGTGGCTACTCTTTCATCAAAAGCTCTGCGACCCGTTGTCTTCAGATCCTTGTCTCTTTTCAAAGAGCAGCCCTTCTGTCTGTTGGCTTGCACTGTGCCAAGGCAGTAGATTTTCTTCTTTGCCATTTCTATTTCAAGGCCTGTGCTTGTGAACCAGTTGTCATGATATAGCTTGAAGCTTGAAGTTTGAAAAGCGATCCCAATAAACTGCTCTAACTTCATCTCAGAGCAATTCAGAGGTTAAATTATGTCCTTTTCTACAGAATAATGGTCCTTGAAGTCTATGCTAATGTAATATTGCTTTGAGACTAGGAAAGACTGGGATGAAAGTGTACCATTTGTCCTTTTTGCTGTATGCAAAACTGTTCAAGGATCATTAGGATTCAGCCCTACTGAACTTGT
The DNA here is from genome assembly GCA_028566355.1 of Doras micropoeus. Lineage (NCBI taxonomy): Eukaryota > Metazoa > Chordata > Actinopteri > Siluriformes > Doradidae > Doras > Doras micropoeus. The sequence goes on from JAOUQY010057348.1 coordinate 13,750, forward strand.
GTCCACACATTCTGTTCATGGCCATTTAAAGTTTCTTAATGAGACGATCTTGGTGGATGACAAAAATGATAAGGTTTTAGAATATGTGACCAAAATGTGTGAATGACTACATGGAGCTTGTTCTTTACCAAGTGATGCCCTAGGGGTATCTTAGAAATGTTTTTGGGACCCAGAGCCAACTGCACTTCTAAAATTTTGTGTATCTGTTATTTCCTCTCCTATCGCTCTTTTGATCCATCAGTGTTTTACTCTAGGCATTGTTCCTAGCTCCCACAAAAATACACCAATACTTAAGAAACCTGGTCTGCATCCTCTCTCACTATCCAACTACTACTCTCATCCATCTCTAATCCCTTTCTTAGAAAAAGTCATGGAGAGAATTGTGGCCTCAAAGTTTCAAGCTTACCTTGCCACTAATAATCTCTATGAACCCTTTCATTCAGGTTTTCACAATCTGCATAGCACTGAGTTTGCTCTCCTTCAAGTTGTTAAGGACCTCAACTGGTTGTCACAGCATCCTTGTCCTTATGGACACTGTCAACCATGATGTCCTTATCTCCAGATTGTCTTCATTTGGCATTAAAGGCTAGCCTGTTTTTCTCACCTCGTTTTGCTCCTATCTTGAAAACACAAATCTTCCTCAGCTACTGAACCACTAGGTGTGCCTCATGGTTCCATTCTTGGTCTCCTCCTCTTTATTTTATACATCTCTCCTCTAGGTCAGATTATTCATAGTCATGGTTTTAACTTTCATACTGAAGAAATTCAGAATTATATCAGTATTGCTCCCCCATTGCCTCTATTCAGTTGCTGAGTACATGCATCATCTCAAGAAATGGCTAAACAAAAACTGAAGGAAACAAAATTTGGGCAAGAATGAAGTATTATTAGTTGGCCCCAAGTTGTAGTTAGTAAAATCCTCCAACTTCACTATTGATTTTGATTGTGTTCCCAGATGAAAATTTTATTGCTCACATGTTGATCTTTGATGTCTGGGGAGACTTGTTTGTGATTCTCACTTAAGTTTCATTTAGAAATTAACTTTGTCACAAATGTCTCTCCTAAAATTGCTTAGGAGAAATAGCATTAGACAACAATGAGACATGAGACACTATGAGGTTAAAGGAGTTAAAACTGAGACTTTGATTTCAGACACATACAAGCTCTGAGAATATCTCTCTCTTGTCTCGATTTAATCTCTTTAGAAACTCCATATTTTTCCTTTAGGAATTTTTTTTTCTTTTTAGGAAAAAATCTTTTGGGATTTCTTTTAGCAATTAAGCAATGGAAAAGCAAAATCATTCAGAACTTAATGACTAATTCTTTGTAACCCTTTGTAAAGACAGTCAGTTCAATTAACACAATTCTCTGATAAGTTTTACCTTTTATTCTTGAACAGAAATAATTTTACACAGTAAAAATTGGTGACGTAAC
>JAOUQY010059433.1:0-15134 GCA_028566355.1 Doras micropoeus
GGTCCACTTTAGCCATGAAACCTCCCACACTAAAATGACAGGTGTTTCAGTTTCATTGTCTAACCCCTGTATATATAACGTTTCCTCTAATTTGATACAATCAGATTTAAAATCCAGAATAGTTTAAAGACAGAAGTACTCTTCCTAAATCAAAAATGTAGGCTACCCATTAGAGATATCTTTACTAACCTTAATGTCATGGAAAAGTAATTGAGTTTCAGTAAATAGCAGTAGAAACAGTGCTCTTAGATAACCTAGCTTAATATTTCTGTTGCCTTGATATAGCTTATGCAATTGTAAATTACAGATTTTAAACATTGAGATGTTTTATATGGAATTACAGTCTTATTTTCCTTACATTTATGAACGACCATAGGAAAAATGGCTATCATTAGTGGTTTAACATCTCCATCTAGTGGTATAACCTTTTACTGCATTTTTGAACACAGTTGTAAACGTAGGTGTGTGAGAAAGAAAACATGGGTCATTTCTTGTTTGGTACCTGTTCAATCCCTGTAATTGGCTGTTTTTTTTATGTTTAGATGGTTATTGTAAAATATAATTTCTGACAGTTTTAAAGGCCTGTTACCACATTTAGGCTAACTGTATGTTTATATATAAACACAAAATAGTTAGGGTAGAGTGGGGGAGAATGCCCCGCTTAAGAGTAATGCAACTGTGCAGTGAAACAAAAGATAAATGTGTGTAGAATTGTTATCCTAGTTTTGAGTGACAGCCAGAGGAATTATAAAGTAAATCTGAAAACTGTCCAGAGATTACATTTAATACATTTAAAAAAAATTATACAAAGGGGGCATTTTGCCCCAGTGTTGGGGAAAAACATCCCCAATGTAGGGCAAAACGCCCCCAGCATTTGTTTCCATGTGGTTGATTGATTATACAAACTCCATTTCCAGAAAAGTTGGGACACTTCTTAAAAATGCAATAACTACTTTAATCTGTAATTTGTTAATTCATGTGAAGCTTTATTTAACAGACAAAAGGACAAAGAAAAGATTTTCAGTCTTTTCAATGATGACAAATATAGAAACTGATGCCTGATGCTGCAACTTGAATGGGAAGAACCCAGTGGAAGCTTGCAGGATCTCTCGGACGGCAAATAAAACAAGCCACTTATCCCAATTTTTAGTGTCCTCGTGAACAAAATTACGAATCATGTTTTCTAATAAATTGTTCAACAAGCCCATCTGTTTGTGGATGATAAACGCTGGTACAAATCCATTTAATACCGTGTACGTGACATACTTTATGCCCTGATCTGTCAGAATCTCTTTTGGGATCCCGACCCAGGAGGTTACACTGAAGAGTGCCGCCTCAACACTGCATGCTGAGATAGCAGCACTGCTTCAGGGTATCGTCTTGTGTAGTCCAAGAGGACTAGCACACAGAGGTATCCCTGAGCTAACCCTTCTAATTGTCCGACGAGGTCCATGCCGACGCTTTCAAATGGGGTCGCCATTAATGGAAGGGTGTACAAGAGCGCTTTTAGGGTGGCTGGTGGATTCACCAATTGACATTCTCGACATGCCGTGCACCGCCTGCAAACATCCCTGTGAATACCCACCCAATAGAAGTGGGCCATGAAGCGGAAGAGTGTTTTATCCTGTCCTGAATGTACGGCAGTACCCGGCACATACAGCAGCACAGCGGCACATGCAGCACTTGCCTGCCTTCAGCCTGTGCTGTGAGCAAGGCTTGGAAATTGCGCACACGGTCATTCTGCAGTGTTGTGAATGGCTGCATGGCCAGTGCCATTGACTCCATGACAGTGTTCTGGATTTTACTTTGACACCAGTGTAACAAAATAAACAGACAGGAGACAGGCTTGGGAACTCAACGGACATAGGGTGTTTGGTTACAGAAAAAAACAACAGGCTTTTCATTGTGTCAACTTGAACATGTTTGGCCCTGGCTCTCTGGTCACAGTTCTCTCTCATGTGTCTTGCTCTCCCCCTTTCCCCCTTTTTAAGCCCTTGGCTCCTTGCACATACACTATCACACACAGGGGAGACCAATTAGGTAAATCAATAAGGATCAGGTGTGGATGCTTACCTTCTTTGCCTCTTCTGGCTACATATCCTGTTTCCAGAGCAGTGCTTGATCATGCCCTTGCTGACACACATATCCAACAGGTTTGCCTCTTCAGTAAAGCACCCACTGAGAATCCTGAAAGGGCTCTTTATATGAGAATCTTGTGGCAGGTGAAATTAGTTAGGCCTTAGCTAGGAACCAGCAGCTTTAGTTAAGTGTATACCTGGAGACAAGGCATCAGACATCAGACAGGTAATCTTAGAGTCTTTGGTAAGCACAGGTTTTCTAAAGTACTCAGCTAGTGTTCAGCTACTGCATACAGTTTTATTGGACAATGTAGCTCACCTTAAAAGAAAAACAATTAAAGAGATAAAACTAGCACCTTGGTATGATTATACATGCACCATAAACCTTTATACCAAAACAGAATTTTTGAATACTGCAGCAGGTCACTGAGAACAGCAAAGAAATTCATTTGTTTCTGTCATCCTCTAAACAAACAGATCTAGTTAGAAAACAAATGAAAATAGACAATTACAAGTTTACGTTTGAAAGGGCATGAAATGTATTTCAATATGATATAAAATCTATATTCATATCATCTACAAATATAAAAATGCATAGCTTCATATACACCCTCATTTCCTGGCACCTCATTTCCATAGGAAGCAGCTTTGAATAATAATGCAGATGTATTTATTACATTTTGTATCTTCTTAATGTGTTTATGTAGTTTTATTGATTATTTTGTATGTAATTAAATATTACATTATTTATCAAACACTTCTTAACCATGTATATTACAAGAAATTGGCAACAGGATAATCGGCAGGAAGACAACAAGAAACAAACTGATTTTCAATGCTAGGAAACAAACAGATTATTATTTGTTTGTGTGTGTATGTGCTATGCACATGTGCACTCTGTGCTGCTGTTGGGCATTTATGCTGAATATATCTGAATACACTAGTATACTGAAGGTGTCATTAGTATTCCTCGTAAAACACTACGGCACGAATAGACAGAGTTCCATTCCCTTTCATGAACCTAATTTTGAACTGTTCAGAGCACTTTGACCAAAAATACATTTTTTTGGAAGCCAAATCATTGGAAAAAAGAATGTACGGTGGTCTGGCAACAAAACACTTTTTTTCTGGGCTTGCCATTTTGAGCCTGTAGCAAACTCTCTTGTTAGTTGAAAAAGTGTGTGGAGTTTTGCTCTCAGGTCTTTTTGCAAGAGACTCACAGCGACTAGGGAATGTGGTGGAAGGGTAGTTGTTGCTTAAGCCATGGTACAAACTTAAGTGCAGGAGTAGCAACACTCATCTCTGATCGAACAGCTCTAACTAAACTCCACCCTTGTGAATTTGAACAGGGCAGGTTTCTAGTGGTGCATGGGAGCGTAGGGGTTTTAATCTTTTATTTGTGAATCTCTATGCTCCTAATAATGGAAGAGATAGGGTAGACATTTTTCAGAATGTTGAAAGCATCTTAGGTCAGTACTACAGCAACTGGGTGGTAATAATGGGATTTTAACTGCACAATGGATTTCGCATTGGATAGGAATGGGGAGGAACCTTATTGTCAATCTGCTGTAGCATTAGAGGGAATAATAAAAAAGTTCACACTTGTGTATGTAATGTGAGCCAAGTAATGGCAGCCAAGTTTTTTTTCCCATGTGGGTTTTCAGACCACCACATGGTGTCAATAGATTTTATGCTCTCACAAGGGTCTCGGTCAAGTTCTTACTGGCACTTTAACACAAAACTTTAACACAAAGCAAATGCTTTTTGCAAAAAATGAAGACTACAAAAAGGAGAGATCAAGAATTTGAATTCATGGTGGAATGCGGATAAAGTACGAATAAAGATCTACTGTCAACAGTACACAACACATACATCAGCGCTTACCAAAACTGTGAAATGAGGTATTTGAATATTGGGCTATTAATAAGGACAATGTGGGGTATAATATCATAAGGGACATGGATGGTCCCAGCGCCTTCTTCTTCAACCTGGAATGGAATGAGAAAACAAAAGAACGAGATGCTGCATCTCTGCTGATCTGTTTGGACAGTAACCACAGAGCTTGCTGAAATGAGGGGGCTGGCTATGGATTTTAATACAGAAGACTGTGATATGGCTTGCACTGGGGAGCAAGTAACAATCTGCACAGGCTGAGCAAGTAACTGAGCAAGTAACAATCTGCACAGGCTGCTGGGCAGCGATCTTGATTGCCCCTTGGGGATGATTAAAGTTTTCTGAATCTGAATCTGAATCTGACTTTCAGGAACTTACTCCTGCAGTCTAGCAGCTGGCTCCTGGGCATGCACTGGGGATGGGCTAGCTGCAGAATTCTATAAACATTTCTGGGGCATTTCTTGGACAGGACCTCTTTGAGGTAATAAATTAGTCTGTCACTGCTGGCGTGCTGCCTGCCAGCTCTACGAGAGCTGTTCTGTCAATACTATTTATGACTGCTAAAAAACTGGACAACTGTGTCTCTACTTATCTCTACTTAACTGTGTCTATTATAAACTTCTGTCCAAATGTCTTGCCAATAGATTGAAACACTACATGGACACTTTAGCACTTGATGACCAGTCTTGATGCGTGCCTGGCCAAACAATTATGGACAATCTGTTTCTAGTGTGGGATGTGATTGATTTGTTTACTCTGAATATGAGTAACATTTGTTGTCAATTGATCAAGAGAAGGCTTTCGACAGGGTAGATCACTCCTACCTTTTTAGGGAACTTGAGGCTTTAGGTGTGGGAAGAGTGTTTAGATCTTGGGTCCAGCTTTTATATTCAGAGGCTTCAGTGCTACTCAAGGTAGGGAATGCACTTAGCTCACCCATCAGGATGAGGAGGAGAATTAGGCAGGGATGCTTGCTATCTGGGCAGCTGTATAGCCTAGCTGCATAGACCTGCTATTGTGCAAATTGAGGTCAGGGTTGAAAGGGTTACTGGCACAAGGGGCAGAAAAGCAGAGGAATGCAGTGCTCTCTGCATATAGAGACAATATTGTATTCATCAGTGGAGAAGAAGGTGTACGGGCACTTATCATTGTATGAGAGGGCATCCTCAGCACGGGTAAACTGGGCTAAATGCAACACATATTAAGGGACAGTGGATAGGGAGGAACATTCCCTCCTTGCCTGGGGGTTTAGAATGGGGAAGACTGGGTTAAAATATTTAGGGGTGTCTTTAGGCAACGAGAATTACCACAGCAAGAATTGAGAGGGACTGGTGGAGAAGGTGGGTGCTTGATTGTCTTGCTGGATATGGCTCCTGCCCTAGTTGTCATATAGGAGGAGGATCCTGTTTGCCAATAATCCTATCCATGCTCTGGCACAGAATCACTGTGTTGAAGCCCTCAGAGTCACTCATGACAGACATCCAGAGAAAGCTCGTAGACTTCTTCCTCACAGGGCAACATTGGACATGCACTGTGGTCTTGTATCTGCGGGTACAGGAAGGAGGTCAGGGACTTATCACTCTCCTCAGTCGGGTCCAGACCTTCCACCTTCAGGCAGCTCAGAGGCTGCTTTATGGAGATGGACTCTCATGGACCAACACAGCCTGCATGCTTCTGAGGAGAGAAGAGGGTCTAGACTATGATGAACACCTGTTCCTTTTGGATATAAAGAATATGGCCAGGATGACTGTGTTCTTCCATTCTGTGCTATGGGTTTGGTCATCTGTGCTGGAGGTTAATAGGGATTACCCACAGCTGTATCTCTGTTGGACATGCACTGTGGTCTTGTATCTGCGGGTACAGGAAGGAGGTCAGGGACTTATCACTCTCCTCAGTCGGGTCCAGACCTTCCACCTTCAGGCAGCTCAGAGGCTGCTTTATGGAGATGGACTCTCATGGACCAACACAGCCTGCATGCTTCTGAGGAGAGAAGAGGGTCTAGACTATGATGAACACCTGTTCCTTTTGGATATAAAGAATATGGCCAGGATGACTGTGTTCTTCCATTCTGTGCTATGGGTTTGGTCATCTGTGCTGGAGGTTAATAGGGATTACCCACAGCTGTATCTCTGTGCAGAGGAAGAACACCTATTCTACAACTGCTGGGTTCAAAGCAGAGGACTGGGTTCTACCAGCATTCAAAAGGTCTCCAAGTCAAGTCAAGTCAAGTCAAGTGGGTTTTTATTGTCAGTTCAACCATATACAGTGTGTACGGTACACAGTGAAACGAAACAATGTTCCTCCAGGACATATGGTGCTACATATAACTACACAGTACTACATAAAGTGCATGTGTGCAGACTAGTGCAAAACAGTGCAATGTACAGACAGTGTAAAAAGTACAGACAGTGCAAACAGGACAACAGATGAAATTAGTTATGTACAGGTAATGTTAAGTGTTTGGTAGTAAAGTGCAGATCAGTGGTGAATGTAAACATAAAATAGCAGAAGTAAACAGGTTGTGCAAATTTGCAGGGTGGATTTGAGTGCCTGTGTTTTGTCCAGTTCAGCATATTTGAGGTGTGTGTAGTGTTTAGTCCAGTCACTGGCTGTTGAGGAATCGATGGCTTGAGGAAAGAAACTGTCATCGTCAGTTGCAGCCTGAAAATCAGAGATGTCTCCTGCTGGCCATGTTTTTACCTACTTCTGAACTGGTTTGGAACATCTGATGAGCAGTCTGTATGCTGGAATTGCAAAGTTGATGCAGTACACGTGGGCTCATGTACGGAATAACATCATGTCTCTTGCAAGGTTGTATAGATTGTATGTTTTTAAGAATCATTTAAACCTTATTTAATGCTGTTTTATCCACCCTGTTGGCTTTTCAGACCATAGCCTGTTTTTATAAACTGCAGGTTTTAACTCCATCAAACCAAAGAGCATATACTGGCATTTTAATTAATCTCTTTTAGATGACCAACATTTTAGAGGCATTTTTATTTTTTTCTGGAACAGTTTTAGTGAAGAAAAGAGTCTTTACAGTAGTGTCTTTACATTGGTAGGACTATGGCAAAATACAAATCCAGCAACTATGTCAACAGTACACAGCTAATGTCACAAAGGAATAGCTCAGTCTATGAGAGAAACAGAACAAGCAACCACAGAACTCCATTCCCTGGCACAGTCAACAGGTGACCATGACCACATTCAGAACCTCACAGCAAAAGAGAAGAAACTGTCAGACCTCCTGGGCCTTAAAGTACAAGGTGCTCTAGTAAGATTACATTTCCAGAACATGGACCAGATGGATGCACCATCCAAATTCTTTTTTAACCTTGAAAAAAAGAATGGACAGAAACATTTTATCCACAACTTACACTCTGAGACTGGAGAATTGATTCAGCCAAGATACGCAAAAGAGCAGTGAGCTTTTATGAGAGACTTTACACTTGTGAGCATGCAGAGGACCAAGCAACAGAACAGACTTCCCAAGATACACCCCTCAGCAGGATGATGACTCTAGAGGAACTATAGAAAGCCCTACAGAAACCCTGGCACAAAGCTTGTGTCGACCCTCCAGTCACACGTTTAACAAAAGTCCAGTCAGGTTTTTAGACTTCTTCTGGAACAAGCTACATTGGGTGCCTCAGAGCATATTGTATTTACCCAAGGAAGAAGGAGGCCAAGGCCTCGTACACCTGCAGAGTAGCTGCCTTCCGCCTACTTTTTGTACAGAGGTTTTTACCAGTTCAATGTCTTTTAGTTGGAAACCACTGAACAGTGTTATTTTAAGAATGTTTGGAGACCTGAGACTTGATAAGACTCTTTTTTTAACCAATCCAAGCAGACTAAACACCTCCAGACTGCCTGTATTTTCTTACCAGAATCTTTTTAAGGTGTGGAAGCTTTTCAAGGTAGACAGAACACAGTTACAGACTCTGTACTGGCTGCTACAGGAGCCTCTGGTCCATGGAGCCCGACTGGATGTGGCAGGCAGTGTGTTCACCAGGACTCTCCTCATGGCCTGTAACACCATTCTGAGCCACCTGGTGAACCTGGCAGGACCTGAGATCCAGAGCACAGAGGGAGCAGCTGCATAGCTGGGACTGAGATCTATATATCTATATATCTATATATATCAACTACTGCAGAAATGAAGCTCCATCCTTTAACAGGAGCAGAGAATAATGCTGGTGGAGTACTGTGGGGGAGTAGCCTGACAAAGAGGATCCTTTCCCTGAACTCACACTGTCTCCAGACCTGGAGCGATACACTGGGCACATTTTAGATGTTATGAACATGAACTTTTATAATGTCTCTGGTAAACAAATGTATAAAGCATGTGTGAAGGTTTTTAAAAAGAAACAATTCAAGGGTAGAGTGGATACACCTTGGCGCAGTGTCCTCGGGCTGGGTAAGGATGAGAGACCTCAGTGGAGAGAAATTTATAAACCGCAATTGACTAAAAGAGCTGGAGATATAAAGTGTAGGATTTTACAAGGAATCATTACTGTTAATGCTTCTATTTCCATTCTGTGTCCACAGACAGGCCAGGAGTGTCCTTTCTGCCTCCAGAGAGAGACCATTTTTTACACTTTTATGCAGTGTTCCAGACTCAAACCACTTTTTATGTTCTTACACACAGTGTTTTATTGTTTTAGGTTTTCAATACAAACTTTTATCCTGGGTTTTAAGTATGTACATAAAAAGGCTGAATGTCGACTTTTGAATTATATCCTGGGCCAAACAAAAATGGGCATATACATAAGTAGGAAAAACAGCGTTGAACAAAAGGGAAGCCATGATGTGATAATGATGGCTAAAGCCATAATAAAGTCCAGGATTTTAATTGATTTTGTATTTTACAATAAAACAGGAAACCTTTTGATGTTTGAAAGGGTTTGGTGCTCTAGAGGAGCACTGTGTTGTGTTGTTGAAAGGGAATCGCACTTTGCAACTATTTAATCTTAACTATTTATTGCAATCTATTTATGTGACTTTCAGCCCCTGATGCTGACAGCTGTTTTTATTTTTTTTTTTGACAGATGCTATAAATGCTGCTAAAAGTAAAAAAAGATGGAGCCTCAGGTGAAGACCTAATATGGTGTGTACTTGATGAAAGTGCTTTGGTTGAAGATGCTCAAATTGCGGTAGGAGAAGAGATTTGAAAATTGTCTCTGCATCGCGCATGAATAAAGCGGTGGTGGTATTTCTGAAAGAACCGACTTTATTGAATTGTCTGGTTGGGAACGGACTGACTATTAATGAATTACTAGTACAGGTCACTCCACTGTTACACCATTAATTAAAGTCACGGTTTCAAATGTACCGCCTTTAACTCGAATCGGGCGCTGGAGACGAATAAAAATCTTAAGTTTATTTAAAGACGTAGTACTTAGATGTAAACATCCGGCATTGAGTCACGTGAAATCTTTTAGAATTTCATAGGCATCATAGGCGGGAGAAAACAACGCAAACCAAAATGACGGTAACATGTTAAATAAAACAAATAATATAATGCAGGGGGGATAAAATGCAAACTATGCAGACTGGCATGTCTCCTAAAATATAATGAGATGCAGAATAACCCGGAAAAGTCATGAGCGGAGACCGAAATATCGGTACCAAGCACCAGTGGGATGAAAAGAGCAAACTACGTCAATAGAGTTACAAAAGACTGAATACAAAAGCCATTGACTCATTTAGTGTTTGGTGTACTGGATGATTGAAGTTTGAAGAAACAAGACATATTGGCAATTTAACAATTTATTCATTTAACAAACAAGAGCCTCAGTACTGTGTGGAAGAACCATATACAGCCACAACTGCCTGGCACCTCCTCCTCATGCTGGTCACCAGCCTGGTCATACACTGCTGTGGGATGGCATCGTGGTTGTGTTGCTCACTCTGACACAAACGTCTTCATGTTCAATCAGCTGTCAGCTTATCCAAACTTCTCACAGATTTTAAACTCTTAGATATGTGGAGGATCAGACAATCCAAAGTCAGGCAGTATAGCTGGGTGAGGGTTTGCGATAACACAGTGAGTGCTTCTAGATTAGACCGTATATACATCTCAGTTTAGAAACAGGGTTCTTGAAGCCATAATCTCCCCAATATAGCTCTCTGATCATCACATAGCAATTATTACATTAAACCTGTCCAAATTCCATAGTACCTCTTCCTATTGGCATTTTAATATATAACTGCTGCAAGCAATTAGAATTTTTCTGGGAAAAATGGAGGAGGAACAAGAGTAATTTTGAGTCTGAAAGTCTGAAACAGTGGTGGGAAGTTGGGAAGGTGCAGATTAAGCTGTTTAGTCAACAGTACACAGCCAAGTCTAGTGAAAAAATAAGGATGACAATGAAATCCCTAGAAAAAGAGATACATTTCATAGAGTCTGAGCTGAGTCATGGACAGAACCTCAGTTTAAATAATGTTCTACAGCAGAAAAAGGAAGCGCCTGCATCACTCCTAAATGAAAAGGTGAAAGGAGCTCTCATAAGATCCTGTTTCAACACCTTAGCTGACATGGATGCCCCGAGTGCTTTCTTCTTCAACCTGGAATGTTACACGGCAGAGCAAAAGTGAATGGCCTGTCTCCGTCTCCCAGCTTTATGCTCATTCCTAGGTACAAAACAGCTCAAGTATGTTATGTTGGTAGGTTTCCTCCTATGAACTGCTTACTTCAGATCCTTCCACAACATTTCTATTGGATTAAAAGGTCAGGACTTTGACTTGGCCATTCAAAAACTTTAACTTTATTCTGATTTAACCATTCTTTGGTAAAATGACTTGTGTGCTTAGGGTTGTTGTCTTACTGCATGACCCATGTTCTCTCATGGACAGATGTCCTGACATTTTTGTTTAGAATTTGCTGGTATAATTTGGAATTCATTGTTCCATCAATGATTACAAGCTGTTCTGGCCCACATGCAGCAAAACAGGCCCAAACCTTGATACTACCACCACTGTTTTCCTGTCTCTAAACATAACGCTTCTCATGTAAACCAAAAAGTTCTATTTATGTCTCAACTGTCCACAAAACATTGTTCCAGTAGCCTTCTGGCTTGTCCATGTGATGTTTAGCAAACTGCCAAATGGGCAGCAATGTTCTTTTTGGACAGTAGCAGCTTTCTCCTGGCAACCCTGCCATGCACACCATTTTTGTTCAGTGTTCTCCTGATGGTGAACTCATGAACATTAATATTATCCAGTGTGAGCAAGACCTTTAGTTGCTTAGAACTTACCTTGGGTTCCTTTGTGACCTTGTGGACTATTGCACGCCTTGCTCTCCACATGATCTTTGTTAGTCAACCACTCCTGGGGAAGCTAATAATGGTCTTGAATTTCCTCCATTTGTACAAAATCTGTCTGACTGAGTCCAAACTCTTTACAGATGGTTTTTCAACTTTTCCAGCCTGATGAGCATCAAAAAACACTTCTTCTGAGTTCCTCAGAAATCTCATTTGTTCGTGCCATTATACATTTCCACAAACATGTGTGAAGATGTTCTTTAAATAAAACAGGTGGCCCACTCACACCTGATTGTCATCCCATTGATTGAAAACATCTGATTCTAATTTCATCTTCAAATTATCTGCTAATCCTAAAGGTTCACATACTTTTGCCACTCACAGATATGTTATTGGATCAGTTTTCTCAATAAATAAGTGACCAAGTCCAATATTCTTTTGCCTAATTGGTTTGATTTGGTTCTCTTTATCTACTTTTAGGACTTGTGTGAAAAGCTGATGAAGTTTTAGGTCAAATTTATGCAGAAATATAGACAATTCCAAAGGGTTCACAAACGTTCAAGGCCAACTTTAAGTTCAAATTTAGTCTAGCAGTTAGCAATTAATGCTACATTAGCTATCAAATATTAATTCAGTACAGACACAGCTTAACAGTCCTACTTCCCCACTGATCCATTCTTTTAATGCTGGAAACATTTTCATTTAGACTATCAAAACATCCTACCTGTAGATTTAACAGCTTCCTATTCAACAGCTACTTGTTTGAATTTACCATTCTACCTTAATGGTGCAGCTGTTATTTTAATAACTCACTGAGGTGTGTTTAAGGTTGAATGGTTAATTCGAACAAGAAGCCAACTTCAATTTTATTAAATTTCTCAAATTGTTTGTGAAAGTTGTTTTTGCCACATACATCTTCCTGGGTGTCATGATTTACCTGTAAGACCCATAAGGCCATATGCACCTACCTGTATATCATGATTTACCTGTAAGATCCATAAGGCCACATGCACCTACCTGTGTATCATGATTTACCTATACATGCAGGTATCATAATTTACCCGGAAGACCCATAAGGCCACATGCACCTACCTCTGTATCTTGATTTACCTGTAAGGCCCATAAGGTTACATGCACATATTATGCAAATAATACATATTATGTATTGCAGAACACATCACATGCTATAAATATGAGTAATTGTAGATACTTGCATTATATAAGTTCCAGAAGTATCTAAAATATTCAAGAAGTGCTATAAGTGCTGATCTTAGTTGTGCCAATTGTTTAGCGCTAGCATGGCCAGAATTAGCGGGCCATCAGCCAGCTTTTATGTCATGTCAATTAAGAGAGGACCACTGAGTTGCTGCTAGTAACTCTCTTTCTCCCTCCCTCCCTCCCTCTGTCAATGTATATGAAGTGTTGTGCATGTCATATAACATGCTAATTTCTTGCAATTTACAGCCAGCTCTCCTCCTCCCTGGCCGCTGATGTTACACAGATTCAGGGAGAATTTTCTGATGTGTTCTCCACTCTGCCCGGGCACACTGACCTCATAGAACACCACATTGAAACGCGTCTGGGGGCAGTGGTTCGGAGTCGCCCTTATCGCCTCACTGAACACAAAAAACAGGTGGTCAGGGAGGAACTCAAGGCCATGCTTAATATGGGGGTAATCGAGGAATCCCGCAGAGAGTGGAGCAGTCCGGTTGTCTTGGTTTCCAAGCCAGAAGGGTTGGTCCGCTTCTGTGTAGATTATCATAAAGTCAATGCGGTGTCTTATTTCGAAGCATTTCCTATGCCTCACATTGGTGAACTGCTTGATCTGTTAGGTGCAGCTCCTTTTTATTTGACACTGGACTTAACCAAGGGATAATGGCAGATCCCGCTGACTCCCATGTCCCGCAAAAAAACAGCCTTCTCTACTCTGTTTGGCTTACACCAGTTCGTAACACTTCCCTTCAGGTTATTCGGGGCTCCGGCTATGTTTCAGCAGTTGATGGACAGGGTGCTACGCCCAAATATTGCCTATGCCGCGGCCTATCTGGATGATATAATCATTTTCAGTAATGATTGGCTGCAGCACATTCAACAACTCCGGGCTGTCCTGAGATCGCTGAGGCATGCAGGGCTCACCGCTAACCTGAGGAATTGGGTGGGTGGAGGTAAAGTATCTGGGCTTCCACTGGGCCATGGGCAGGTGCACGGAGATTGCAGCCTGCCCGCAGTCCAGGACCAAAAATGAGGTGAGACAATTATTAGGGCTGGCTGGCTATTACCGTCACTTCATACCCAACTATTCGGTCATCACCAGCCCTCTGGCTGATCTCACTAAAAAGGGAGAACCAGATGTGGTCCAGTGGAAGCTGTCTAACCAGGAGCGGAGGTACAGCATGGTCAAGAAAGAGTGTCTGGCCATCAAATGGGTGGTCCTCACCCCCCGCTACTACCTGCTGGGGAAGGCCTTCATGCTCTGTTTGGAGGGAGGCTCCCAGCCTGAGTGGGGTGGTGGGGTTATGTGGCAACGGGTGCGTGATCTGGAGTGGCAAGAAAGGTGAACACCCACACTTACACCTCCTTATTTCTGAGCCTCATTGTCTTGTCTTTCTCCCTGTGTGTGTTTCCTTCGAGTAATGGGGGATTAAAGAGGAGCAGAGGAGAGTGCGCGAGCAGCCACATCCAGAGAGAGAGAGCTGTTTTAAAAAGCAAAAGCTGAAAAGCTAACTTTGAGCTGAAAGTAAATAAAAACTGTTTACGCTGAGTCCCAGACCTGCTTTGCCGACTCTCAATTGCTACATTATACAATATATTTTACAATAAGAACATTTCTTAGGAGTGGAAATCCATCTGTAGATGTTTTACTTTTTTATCTGGATACAGTGAAATTACCGTTGTGCTATACTTCCGCTAGTATGTGTCTGCGAAATATAATACTTGAAGCACATCTTGAATATGTTTATGAAACTTACACTACAGATAAATTTTCTTTGCCTAGTCATGCGTTTGCTTTTGCCTGGACTTCGATTTCACTATTCTACATGCTTTCCATAAATGTGGGGGTCGGTGCTTCAAACGCACTGAGAGTCATTACCAAGACAATGGGCACTAATCACTTCTCAGCAGGGGAGTGGGCTACGGAGTGGCCAAGCTGCCTTATGAAAATTTTCATAGCTTTGGCCATGCTAGTGTTAACTCAAGGGCTATTAGTCAAATTCGGTCATTATGTGAACTGCCAGTTGAACATCACTCTTTGCTCCTAAAGATTCAGATCAAGGTTTTGACATTATGTTTTCTTTATAACTGGTTATATTCTGCCGTCACTAGCAGGCTGAACAGAAAACTAGCTGGCTAACAGGCTACAATAACAAATCAGACTTCAAGCCTTAACAAACCATTACTTAAAAACAGAGACACACAGAGTAAATAATGTTATTTTAATGCCTGTTAGGAGCTAACAATGTCCATATTTAAACTAGAGCTGACATCAAAATTCCCAAAAGCACTGAGCTCAGAAACCTAGCTTAACTGGCTCGCTAACATATTAATATGGCACCAGCTAAAGTTAACAAGATTTACAGCTAGTATTAACTTACCTTGGAAAGCAACAGCTGGATTTTTTTGATAAAATTGTCCTAAAAACAAAGCTAATGTTATGCGGTGGGTTGCGGATGGATAGGCTGGAGGCGCAGATGCAGAACAAAGTCAGAGTTTATTGAGTCAATGGGAAGGTGAATGTAAATGGAGGAAGGCTGCAGCAGAGGCAGAGGCAGACTGCTGGCGAAGGGAGCAGGTAGAGAGTCGCGGCGAGAGACGGGCGCCGGGGACGCTGCCGGAAGGCGGCTGGCGGACGGGCGGTCGGGAAGCGCCGCGGACCTGCACAGAGAAGGCACAGCAGAGACAAACA
>JAOUQY010061629.1:0-15069 GCA_028566355.1 Doras micropoeus
TGGTGCAATGTGCAATTAATGAAGATTGGCCACCAGGCTGGTCCAATTTAGCCATGAAACCTCCCACACTAAAATGAAAGGTGTTTCAGTTTCATTGTCTAACCCCTGTATATGCAGTAATACATATATGAAAGGTCTTCAAGAATGTATGAAATGGCTACAATTCAGTAAGTGTGCTTCCAGAAGTGTTAGTTGAAAAGACTGCCTGATACGGATCTACATTTGAATAAAAACAAGCATGTAAGCTGGTAAGTGCTGTACAATAAAGAAGGTCAAAGCAAAAGAATAGAGAGTATGGTTCTTGTTCATATTCTTGACCTGAATATAGTTAGAGGAAATGGAAGAGTAGCAGGAAAGCGCTTTCCCAATGACACAGACCTGTTTCAAATAGGTTAGATTAGTTGATCATCAGCTCTGATTTGAGAATATCATAGAAAATACCTAAAATCTGTAAATCAGTAATATCAAGCTTATGTCCATAGCTCCTGAAGAAATTCCTCTAAGCTCTAACCTGGAACGTCACAATCACCTCATTACTAACGGAACTCACTTATCTCTTTCACGCCTATAAATAGCCCTGGCTGTCATTGTGTCGTTTTGAAGTCTCACAGAATCATTGTTCCTGTGACATTTCCAAGCCTTTGTTCTGTTTTGCTTTGCTGTAACCTACTTATTGTTTATTACTTTTAGGCTTTACAAGTTTATACATTTTTGTCTATAACCTGAGCATTTGCATGTCTTTCATTCAAAGTATTGCCTACAATACTGTATATTCCTTTCTCTTTGTCTGCTCAATTGGGTTTAAATAAAATCTGCACCTGCAACCTTCATGTTAAGTATCAAAACTCTGACCCATTCAGTGCAAAGAAAAAAGGCTTTCTTACTCCTCTATATTAGTGATACAGAAAAAACAGGGATACAGATGAGTGTGTTTTAGAACATCCGCATCTATGAAAATACAAGAACTAATTAACTGTATGAAATGTCTGTCTACCCCTACCATCCAAGGTCTTCTGACAGAAATTCTATAGACACTTAGCATGGCATGGATAAGAACAGATAGTTTGTAACTGCTGTACAAGGCAATTAGAAAAAAATGACCTTCCACAGAAGTACTCTACTTTCTGTGGAACTGATTAAATTCACTTAAATATTCTTCTTAATGAGGAACACATGCTGTTTATCAGTATAACTGTTTTGATGGCAAGACTGACATGCGTCTTGGCAGCTCTGTTTTATATCCCCTGGATGTAACAAATTTGAAGCTTCAGAAAGGAAATGTGTGGCTTCAAAAAGGAGGAGAGAGTATAATAGAAAAGAAAACAGGAAAAAATCAGGTGACACTCCATTCTCAGATGAAGTAGATTAATGGAAAGGTATGTATTTTTGTATTACTGAGTAAATTAAGGAGTATATTTGTCGAGAAATCAATTAGTAAATCAATGATCCAGCTCAGACAATACTCTTCCAACATTTTATCGTGGTTCCTGTTGCAGGGTTGTTGCATCATTACATGTTCATCACTCAAAATATAATGTGCATACATAAGTGTGGAGCAAGCCAAGGTGACAATTAGGATGAAAGCTTGTAGAGCTGTCAGAATAACCCATTTCCATTGCCTCTGAGACTTGATTATGTGTCTTCATCTCAATTCCTACATTTTTGTGCTGAGACCTTATGGTGAATTGTCCCAGAAGGCGCATGGCGCAAGGCGTAGCACAAGAAACATCATTTCTTACCAAGAAAAAAAATGTTATGAAACAGTAGAGAAAATACGACAGAACTTTAACCTGTGTCAAACACTCACCACAAGCACTCAGACACTGTTATGAAAGTTTCCTTCTTCTGTAAGATTATCATGAGAACCTCTCATGAGAGTGTCTGAGTGGAAGGACTGGTATTGATTATTGATTTAAAACATTTGGTTCAGTTGGAAAATGATATGTATGCATGTTTTAATCACATGTTAATCTCGGTTTTAACGCACATTTTGACTTGCATTGTACATACAAGTAGGCATTGTAGGGCCATTGAAAATGTTGTTGCCGTTTATCACTGGTCTATTTTAAGAGAAATGTTGAATTTTGCCTCATTATTCACTTGACTTCATTTGATAAAAAGTGAAATATTAATAATGATAATTTTTTAAATAATTTTTTTTTATTTAAAGGGAACTGCATTGTGTATAGGGAGCTAGGGAACACGGGTATATCACTTTACCAGAAGTTCTGTAGTGCTGTTGCTACATGATTGGCTGATTCGATTTTACCCCAGAGACCCGCCCCCTCAATGGAAGGGAAGGAGTTTGCAGTTTTTAATTTATTAATTGCCAGAGGAATGAGTAATTATCAGGGACAGAGTAACAGTATAGTTACAATAGTTTACAATGAGAATTCAAAAGTTCAAGTAAAGGAAATAAAAAATAATATCAAAAATAAAAAAAATAAATAAAATAAAAACATAGGAGTTTGTGTATGTTTTATACGGATCCATCACCTTTGTCGTCTCAGTTGACATTAAACTGATGTAACATACAAAAATATAATAACATAAAATGAGCTACAACTTCTCCATTGCTCCTTTCAGTCTAACTTCCTGGAGTAGCTTATATACTCAAGGATCCTCCCCCTCTGGACCAGTAAGGTGCTTTGATTGGTGGAGGGTCGAAGGTCAATAAAGACTGACACTGCAAACCAGCTATAAGGAGAGATACATGCAACAGAAGCAGAAAAAAAATTTCACACAGGTGGTACTTACATGTAACATCTAGCTGGAGCATTTTTAAGGCCAAAAGGTATAACTGTGTATTGCACAAATGCATCATGATTTACAAATGCTGAAATATCTGAGGCCCGAGAAGTCAAAGGAACTTGCCAGTATCATTTCAGCGAATCAAGCTTGCTAACAAACTTAGCAGAACCCACACTGTTGACACTGTCATCAATTCTAGGCAAAGCATAGGAGTCTGAGACTGTGACTGAATTTACATCCCTATAGTCTGTGCACAAGTGAAATGAACTGTCAGGCTTTGTTACAAGTTAACAGGGGGAACTCCAAGGGCTGCAGCTGGGCTTTGCTAACCCATGTTCTAGTAAATAACCAACCGACGTTTTCATGGCAGCTCTCCTTAAGGCATTAAGATGGTAAGCATGTTGTTTAAGTGGGGTTGTTGTGGTAACCTGAACATTGAGAATACTGAGTTCTTGAGAACAGTTCCTGGGAAGGGACATCATGAAAAATGGAAGGAAACTTTTGTATTAGTCCTTCTATATCTTCTTGTGCTGGTCCGGTAAGTGACCTAGAAGTGTAGGCAGGTCCTGCAAACTCTCAGAATTTAGAAGTCTACATGATACCTGCGGAGGAATCTGCATTACTACCCCATCTGTGTCAGCAGTACCAGAGCTAGCATTCATCAGACCGACTGAAGCAGTCAGTGTTAAATGCCTCACCAGGAATTTCATAGGTGTGGTAAGTCTTTAACATGTTGATATGACAAAGGCATTTCTTATGGTTACAATCAGGGGTGCAAATGATATAATCTGTCACCAAGTTTATCCTCAACAATGTATGGACCAGAAAACTGAAAGCAGAAAGCAAAACCATCACCTTATGACCAGGCTGGAACTGCCTGGAAACAGCATGTTTATTGTAAGAACACTTCATTTGTTCCTGAGAAACACTGAGCATTTCACAAGCTAGAGCACAAGCTTTATGTAAGTGTTCACGAAAAGTACTAACATAGTCCAGTATATTCTGTGGTTTGCTGTTTTCATTTAAAAATATCTCTTTAAGAACCTTTAAATGGCCATGCACAGAGTGAGCAAACAAGCTCAGCAGGACTACACCCCAATGACCCTTGAACCGCCTCACATACAGCAAAGAGCACCAGGGGCACACCATCATCCCAGTCCTTCCTTGTAACTAATAAATATTTCCTAAGCATAGATTTCAAAGACTGGTGAAACCTTTCTAATGCACCCTGTGACTGATGATGATGATGATGATGATGATGATATGGACTTGAGACTTGGTGAATGATATTCAAAGTGGCCAAAACTTGAGCAAACATATTGGATAGGAAATTTGTACCTTGATCTGACTGAACAACCTTGGGCAGATCAAAAGTAATTAAGTAATTTATTAAAGCTTAACTATTACTGGTGTGATTTTGTGAAGGGGAATGGCTTCTGGAAAACTTGCTGCAGCACACATTAGGGTTAACAAATACTGGTTACCAGATCTAGTTTTAGGCAGTGGACCTACACAATTAACAAGGACTCTTTCTAAAGACTCCCCAGTCACATAGGTAGGACAAAGAGGAGCAGGAGGAATAACCTGATTAGGTTTTCCTGTGAATTGACAAGCACGGCAAGAGTGACGAAACAGAAAGATCAACCCCATCTTTCCTAAGACCAGATCAAAATAAATGCTTTAGGACAGAGTGTATGTCTTAGTAATGCCTAAAGATCCTGACCAAGGATGGTCATGGGCTAGCTGAAGTACATGTTGTCTAAATACATCAGATATCACAAACTAATAAACACTTGTAAACTCTGCTTTGGCATGTGGAGACCACTTGTTCATTAAAACATCCTGATCTACAAAATATGCAACTTGTTGTCCCCAATGCTATCTACACTGTTAAACCCCAAAAAACTTTTTCAAGCTTGGATCAGCCTTTTGAGATTTAATAAGCTTGTCACAACTGATGGCTAAATTACCCCCGCACCATCTGCAACATTTCTGTTCTGTGTAAAGCCCTTTGCACAAACCAGTGGGGATGTTGGCACATTAGCATATGGTGGTATGTCCTTACCTAAAATGAATCTGACAAGTCAACTACTTAATCTATAGGGCAGAGCTTTAGCATGAGTGACAATGCAAATCGGAAAATTGGTAGGGTGGCTCTCCGATAAATCCAACAAATTGACATTATTCGGTTTATCCACAACCTCTAACATTGGGAGAACCCCTGGCAATATCATTCCCCATGATAAACACAACTCCTTGAACTGGTAAGGAGGGACAAACACCCACTGTATGCTCCCCACTGAGTACTTTAGATGAAGTTACTTTTAAGTATATTTTTATTCCCATACTTCCTCTTTTGTGTTCAAATTCATACAAGTGTTTATACAAATCCTATCACTCATATTCACATATGTTCATATTTGTTCAATATAAATATATTAACTTAATGGTGCAAAAAGTGAATGGATACAGACAACTACCATACCAAGATTTGTATACAGGGGATACAAATAATCCAAAATCTAGGCTATAAAAACAGCAGCTAACAGTGAAGGCTGTAGGCTTTGATTGACACGTCATGTCCATTGGTAGCCAATCCAGTCGACGTGGGAGGGCGTGTAGGGTGCAGAGCATTCAGACTACCAGCTCCAAGGTCATTCCAGGACAGGACAGATCCACTGGGCTTTCCAGATGACCATTTATTTGAGCACTACAGATTCAGAAGACACAGTATTGTCTACCTCTGTAAATTATAGGGGGCCATATATTGAAAACACAACTGGACGTAGCAAAGCTCTTACCAAGCCCCAAACGGTTTGTATCGCTTTGCGCTTCTTTGCCAATGGTGCATTTCTTTACAGCATCGGGGATGCAGACCACTTAGCAAGGCAACGGTCTGCCATGAAATTAGAAAGGTTTGCCTTGCACTCAAGCGCATCCTTAATATATATAGTTTAAATTCCCTGGTCACAGAGTGTTACGTTCCCCTACATGTCTAGAGGATATTAGGGGTATAACGACTGGGTGACAGAGTGACAGCTGGTAAAGAATAGCATTATTCTTTATTGGTGCAGAAATAACAAATAACAGTGCAGGGTACACAATATTCACAGTGGCAATGTCATAATAGGCCAAAACATAGACCAAAAAAAAGAATCTCTGACAGCCAGTACCTCAACCTGCTCTCTATGGTGGATGGTGGAAGGTGCCAAAGAAAAGAACGTTAATAAAAGTTTTTTCCCTGCCTAACCAAAAACCCCTAACCTAACAAAAATTACAGATGGTGGCACCCACCCCTAACCTAGTGTGTCTATACAAAATTATTCTGTGTGTGGAAATATGTTGGCGCCAAGCTACCTGCCCACACCTTAGAATCAGCAGGAGAGTGTGAAAAGGAAATATTTACAGAATTTTAGAGAAAATCAGCAGCGTAGGGAGGCACACGCCTCAGGGCAACAAAAAAACTACAGGGCTATACGACAGCAGCCCAATTATCTTCATCCAGTTCACTCATTAACAAAACTCCCACACATGAACAAACCAATCAACATCGCGTCAAAACTTCACAAGCGCAAGTATCACGCCGACTCTCTCTCAGCATTCGGCCCTGTTCCCGCGTCGCTTTTATCCGTAGGACTCCACCCCTTCCAATGCCAGGGTGAAACGCCATAGGATGACAGACAGAAGGAAGCAGGAAATCCTATTGTCAATATGCGGATGGTAGCCAATCCGCTGAGAACACGTCATCTGATGAAAATTAGGGAAAAGAGGAAGAAAGGAAAACAAAAACCACACATACACATTGTGCACATAACAGAGAGGCATCCTTTCCGTAAAACAAGCCTTTTACAGAACAACTGGTATGTATTCATGAGACATAGTGTTGGTTTGATCAGTAACAGAGTCAAATTGCATTCAATTCTCCAGGATTCCCAAACATCATTGGTGCTATAGACTGCACTCATATCTGGATAAAGGCTCCATCTGGACCCACTGAGGCAGACTATGCGAATCGCAAGTAATTTCACAGTATCAATGTGCAGGTACATACAAGTCTTGCATACCCAACAGATTAATTTCATAAGTCATAAGCACGTAAATCAGTCAGTCCATGGGTCTGATCAACTTTCAACCTTTGTCATTTTTGCCAACATTCTAGATGGTTTGCACAGCAGAATAGTGTTGAACTATAGTTAGAACTATTTTCCAACACAAAATGGCCTGGCTCAGTGCAAGATTCACGAAAATTTCACGCCTCCTCACTGACACAGAAGTTTGCCCAAGGTAAAAATACTCCAACCACACAAAAACAGTGCAGATTTGACCTCTGTTTAACTTTACTCCTATAATTGTAGGTACATTTCCTGGCTTACTGCTTGGGGATAGGGGTTACTCCTGCCAACCGTATCTCCTTACAGCCTATGCAGACCCAACAACAGATGCAGAGAGGAGGTTCAATCATGCACAGTCCAAGACAAGGGCCTGCATTGAAATGGCTTTCGGACAGTTAAAGTCCAGATTTAACTACATGCGCCATCTCAGTCACCCCAGACAAAGCCTGCGACAGAGTAGCCTGTGCTGTTTAGCACAATGATACTACAGAAAGAAATGATGCCAAGAGTGCAGTTGGAGCAATGGGAAGACAACATTTTAATTGAAGACCACATGGATGGTAGAGCAGTGAGGGACAGGTATGCGCACAATTACTTTGGTTAATTGAATGTTGTTTGCATCTGTTCATTTATTAATCTCCCCAAAATAAAATGCCTAACACAACAACATGAAAAGTTTGATGTTTATTGTGCCAATAGACAGAAGAACTTTTGATTTACTTAGCTTGCAATAACAAGCATATTAAACAGGCCATTTTGCCACTACTCACATCTTTCTCCATTTTCATTATTTGGAGCTCCAGCTTTTGTATTTTTAGTTTTTTGTACTGCATATCCAGTTTTTAAGTTTTGATTTCTGGTGCAGGTAACTTGTATCTTGTATAATTCACGAATATCACATTCCTTTAAGACAGAAATATGGTAAAGTTTTCATTTAGTTTGAACTGCATAATGTCTACCCACTTGTTCCCTTGCAGAGGTGTGAGCTCTGGATATGGAGGCCTGAGGGCCTTCTCTTAATTTCCTTTAAACACAACACAAATCATGAGATCAGACAGCTCATCAACAGATAGATACTCAGACAGACACACTCCTTACAGCTGGCTCCTCATCCTCCTGCAACATCCTGGCTGGTCCCACAATCTCCTGCTGCAAACAACAAATTAGACACCTAAATGTTAAAGATCCTTTGGGTACAATCATAAGAAATAGGCTGCTTTATGGTACTCGAATCATTGTCAGATACATGAAGTTCCAAAAGCATCAGGACATCCCCCACCACTGTAATATATTGAGCCATCACAATAACTGAACCTACCTTTAACATAAGGCTGTGTTTCATGGGGACAGACAGGATCAGACGATGTTCCTCCTCAATTCCTCCAATGATGGGGCGTCTGCCGTTTTGTGGTATTGCAAGGTCTTCTGCAGGATTGAGGTCTGCTACAGGAGGCCCACCACCAGTAGCAGTTTTCTTTCTGGTGGCTAAAATAGTTTATGCAGTTAATCCAGATCATAATACACACTACAATATGGCACTGTACATTTTCCTGCACATTAGACTAACCAATTGGAAATGCAATTACCAATCTGGAAGATTTTTTTTATATTTAATTTTGACCTGCTGCCATGTTCTTTTTACTCTTCTCATGTTGCTTCTAAATCAGGATGAGTAATTATTAAATGTATTAATTCAATATAACAATTTTGATATGGCTATGAATGGAGTACATAATATGCTTACACATTTAATCTGTCTGCAATTTTCTGCCAGGCAGCCTGGCATTATTAATACAAGATGTGTTGCCCTTCCTCATAATTATGTCTTTGTAGTCATCATAAAGAGCTATAAGTAACTCCTGTTCAGCAGGAGGAAAAGAAGCAGCATGTTCCTTTTGCTCTTTCCACATTTTTTGGTGTTTTTTTAACCAGTTGATTACTGAGGCTGCTTAAATACTGCATGCACCTGCGTGAGCTTTGATTACAAAAGCATGGCTTGAATTAGTGGCTACACTTTGCACCTGGATTTCGTTAGTGGAACAGAAGTAGATGGAAGGGAACAGTTTGGCTAACTCAAGTAAGGCTTACTCAAATAAATGCCACTTTTATAAACTCGCTTCGTGGAATAAAACCCCCAGGTTTATGACAGTAAAAACATTCATTCGTCACAAACATGGTCAGACTGTATTGGCTTTGGCCTTTGATCCTGCACCACAGGAAAGTTGACCTTACCTGGCTTGAAAACTGTCTTATGGGTTAAAACTTTCAGCCAGCATCGCTGCTTCAGATAATGAAGAAACCTTGTGCTCATTAAGATAAATGACTACCTGCTTAGGCAAGCAATTTTTGAATTCTTCTAACAAAATCAGTTCACACAAGGATGCAAAATCGGAGAAGGAGGAGATTAAGAGATTAAGGACCAGGTTAAGAAATAATCTTCATTGCCTGTAACGCCAACTCCAGTAGTCAGACCTCTCGATCAACCTCAAGCTCCATCTTTTGGATTGCCAAGCTCAAGTCTAGTTCAGATTGTCCTCAAGTCTAGCATGGCTTCATCATGTGACCCTGTATTTGAAGGTGAAAAAGGGTCAAAACAAGGCAATGTTGCTCTAACATCAACCTCAGGCCTGGCTTGCTCTTCAGACACAGTAGCAGTAAAGGTCTCTACTCTGTCACCTACCACTGTACCAGTAGTATCAGAAGGTAGTAGTCCTTCAAAAATTTCTAATGCCCTTAGCACAGCAATGACCTTATTCTTAAATGACCTTCTTAATAGACTGTCTAGCTACCTGAACACCATAAGCTGCTATTGCTATTAAATCATCTTTACAATACCGCTCAATTACAGGTCAACTACAACTAGGTGAAGCAACAAACCAGACCTGCAAGTCAAAGGATGCCATATCTCAAGTGCAGTTGAAACACTGGTGGTACAAACACCTTCACCCTCACAAACCTGACAAAACAGGATGCAAGAAATCCTGGACGAGTCCCCAATTATTACGTTCCCACTGACAGGGCCTTAGTCTAGAGGTGGGACAGGAGAACCGCAACAAATGTGGAGAGTGTAGGTGGGGGTGATGGACAATCAGTAAGGGACCAGCATAGACAGTCAAAGCCACTTTAATTACACAATACAGAAGCCAGACAAGACAAAACAATGGACGTATCAACAGACTTTTACAAGAACAAAACAGTGGTGCTGTGGGGAACAGAAGAAGACAACATGGATAGTACCAAAGAAAAGAAAGTAATAAAAGCTACTACTCTAGGCTGTTGTAAAGAAATCTAACCTATCTAAAACAACAATCTAACCGCTATACTAGGCTAGGCTAGCATAACTACAGGGTGTGGTACCCACCCTCTAACCAGTGTGTTTAGACAGTCAACAGCATACATGTGCACAATGTAGGTGTGCACACATCTAATTTCACATCTCCCTTCCAAGACCACAGAAAGAAACACAATAAGCAGACTGGACAAAGTGTGGAGGTGACAACAACAATAACACTTACTGACCAACAAGTTACAATAGCTAGATCAAAATAGCTAAAACAAAACAGTTAGCATCTAACAAGGCGTCTAACAAGCATATCAAAGAAAGCCAACATGACAACAAACCAAACAAATGAGCCAATAGGCTAACTGGCATACTTCCTGGAGCAGCTTATATACTCAAGGATCCACCCCCTCTGGAGGAGTAAGGTGCTTTGATTGGTTGAGGGTTGAAGGTCAATGAAGACTGACACTGCAAACCACCTATAAGGGGAGAGACATGCAACAGAAGCAGAAAAAGAGAGAAGGAAAACAAACCAACAAACAAAAATTTGTTTTTACACATAACAAAGAATTAAATAATTCATCATACTGTTCATACTTTCTTTTTAAAAGCAACACTAAACATATGAAGGGACATTACACAAATGTTGCTTATATTGCAATATAATGTATGATATTACTAAATTTACTATTAACAGTAAATTTCATACTTTCATTTGCAAATATGGTTGTTAGAAACACTGACTGTCTAAAATAGTCTATTAGACAAGAAACTTGTATTTACCTTGTTTACTAATGTTACTAGTTTAAATTAAGTTAGGCTGTAGTAAATGCAATGGTAATGAATATAAGCTTATATTCTATAATGAATATAAGCATATGATACTGCAACATTTTGTATGTGGGGAATGGGTAAATATAAACCTTGTTTACAAATCTTACAAAACTCTCTCCTCATTGGCATGTACCATATACAGGGAAAAGTCAGCAAAAAAACAATAACAACTGGATGGCATTATGACTGAATATTGGAAACCAGCCAAAAAGCTGAGAAAATTGGGTTTTGACCAAATTGATAATGGTATACTTTAGAATATTTATGATTAATACTTAGGTAAAACAATATTTATAAACCTATCAGTCATAACATTAAAACCACTTACAGCTGAAGGGAATAACATTATTTATTTTGTTACAATGACATCTGTCAAGGGGTGAGATATATTATGCACTGAATAACAGTGCGTACTCAAAGTTGATGTGCTGGAAGCAATAAATAATGGCAAGCATAAGAAACTGAGGAACTTTGACAAGGACCAAATTGTGATGGCTATGCCACTGGGTCAGAGCATCTCCAAAATAACAGATCTTGTGGGGTTTTCCCAGTACCTACTATGTGTGGTCCAAGAAAGGGCAACAGGTGAACCAGTGACAGGGTCATGGGCAGCCATGTGCACAGGGACTGAAGAATAGTCTGTCTGATCTGATCCCACAGATGAGCTGGCTATGATAGAAAGGCGTCAGAACACACAGTGTATCACAGCATGCTGCGTATGGGGCTGTGAAGGTGCAGACTAGTCATAATGCCCATACTGACCCCCTAAAAGTGCCTACAATAAGCATGTGAGCATCAGAACTCGACCATGGTGCAATGAAAGAAGGTGAGCTGGCCTGGTGAATCATGTTTTCTTGATTCTACATATTGTGGAAGGCTGAGTGCATGTTGATTACCTGGGGAAGAAATGGCATCAAGATGCACTATAGTATGAAGGAAAGCTGGCAGAGGCAGTGTGATGCTCTGGGCAATGTTTTGCTGGGAAACCTTGGGTCCTGGTATTCATGTACATGCTAAAGGATCTGCTGCTAACGTCTTGGTGTGAGATACCACAGCACACCTTCAGAGCTCTTGTCAAGTACATGCCTTGACAGGTCAGAGCTGTTTTGCTGGCACAAGGGGGACCTACACGATATTAGGTAGGTGGTTGTAATGTCATGGCTGATCAGTGTATACTTTAAACTATAATAAAATATACTATATTTTGTTTATACTTTATAATATACCCTTTATTTATCTGTGCTGGTTAAGAATCCAATTATGCCAATAAATGAAGCCACTAAAATATGTCAAAACCTGACCACATGTAGTGTTTTCCCAGGTCACCACATATTTAATAAAAAAATTAAGTTCAGTTGGAAAAATGTTTTGGATATATTTCAAAAGCTTTTAGCTGGACAAATGTGAGTAAATGCCACACATTAATCTTGTTTAATGAACTGACTTTGTGTTAAATCATAAGAAGATACCATATACCATACCTATACCATATCTTGTATAATTCACAAATTTTACATCTGGCAAATCATGAAACTGGGATTGTATAGTAAAACTGATAACATTGCAATGGTGTTGCCAAACCAACTCTCTCTGTATGAAGACACCGCACATGTTATAAATGATGTACATGAAGCCACAGAGGAAGAGTGTGAGGACCCATCAAGGTATAGAATACTGTTTTATATTTTATTTCAGTTCAGACAGGTAAGTAGAGAGTACCTACTAGATATTTAAACAAATAAGAACATTCTACGTAAAATCATTGGAAATATTGGAAAAAGTTGAGATTGGCCTGCCATTGTCCTTCGTTGGGTCAATATGTGTCTTTATTTGATTGTCCTTTTTTAGTAGTAGTGTTCTGGAAATTTTTACCAATTTTTTAACCCCCCATCCCTGTCTAAGACTTGGTTGTACCCAACCCATCCTTCCCTCTGCCTGTGAACTTGAGCATGGAAGATTGGATGTTCTCAGTGCTCATGTTCGTATGCTGTAAGGGATTCTGGGGAATGGAATTTGGTACAGACATGACAGCTGACAGCTTAGCTTCCTACACACTCAGGTGTTAGGGAAGTCTCTAGTGGTGGGCCAGACTGATATTCAGGTGTTTCACCTCTGCTATGGTCTGCAAATTTCTTGTTTTGTCTGGTACCCTGGTTGAGGAATCTGTGCCAGGGGGTCTGTGGGGTTAGCAGACTTGTAGGAGGCAAGCCAGGACATTTTTAACATGAGGGATGTGAGCTTCATGTGAAAAGGAACATAACAAAATGTCATTGATGTAGGCAAGGCAATGTAGGCAAGCAAGCTTCCTGATATTTCTGGGATTTAGAACTTGCCTGAATGCTGCTTTGAGTGCCAGTTCAAACCACTTCCTGTAGCCAATGGGTGTGATTCCAGTGAGTAGTCCACTCCAGGTTGGTGATGGACAAAAGCTGCTCCCCAATTAGTTTAACTTCTGGTGTGTAATGAAAGACACTTGCAAATTTTGCCACAAAGTCCTGATAGGAGGTGATGTCTCCCTCCACCTTCCATAATATGGTTACTCAGTGGACAGCTCTGCCTGTGAGGGAGCCAATGAATTGTGTCACTTTCTGCCTCTTGGAGATGTTCTCAAATCATGTGAAATACAGGGAGCACTGCCACCTGCACAATCCTCAGAATGTAAAAATCCAAAGAATGTAGCAAGAGTAATAGTAGCCTTCAGATATGTAGAAGAAAGGCTTGGTAACGCTAAAGGAAACCTTGCAAAGAATGGTCTGTACGTGTGTGTAATAAGCCCCAGGTGTGTTTAATCAGTAACCTGGTGAACCTGAGCATTCAAGAGGGGAAGTTGAGTTCTCAGCAACCATCTTAGTATGCTCTGAGGGATACGGTGCAATGGAGTTTGGTGGCACAGACCTGACAGACTTTTGAAATTTTTCAAAATATTGTGCTTTTGCCTATAACGACTCAGACCACCACATGAGTAGAATTGGATATATACATAAAGGAGACAAGTGATAGTGTAGTGAGATCTGGTATTATTGCAGGAACACAGAGTGAGGTGAATGAGACAAACTCGAATGACTCGAATGATGCGTCTATGAATGACTGAAATCTGCCTCCTTTCTTCTCAACAAAGAAGAAGCCGGTGGAGGTGGGTGATGTTGAGGGACAGATGTAGCCTGGCTGGAGTGCCTCTAGTAGACTTTACTATGTGGAGGAGTGCACCCAGGGAGAAGGTCTAGGGCGCAGTTAAATTGGCAGTGAGGCGGCAATCTGGCAGCCTTGGCTTTACTAAATACTCAGTATATCAGTATAATCCTTAGAAATTTGGATGGGCACTGAGCTCTCTGGGCTTTCAAATTTTGTAGTAAGTAGTGGAACATGAACTTTACTTAAGCATGACGAGATGCAATGACTGGACCAGGCTTGGCTCTCTCGTGCCTGCCATGATATCAGTGGGTCATGCCGATGCATCCATGGCAGGCCCAGGACTATGGAATATTGGGAAATGGCATAAGGAGGAATGTGATAGTCTCAGAGTGAAGGACGCCCACTTGCATGTTCATCTTGGGGGGTGCAATGCATGACATTACCCTTGCCGATGGGTCTCCCATCAATGGCATGTATCTGTAGCAGAGTTCCTAGATTTAGTGCTGGAATATTGAGCTGCTACAAGGGGGCTGTGTCCCCACCACTTCAGAATCTATCAGGACCAGGAGAAAGAAAGACTGGGCATGGTAGGAGATCTGAACGGTGATCATGAACTCTTGTATTTTACAAAATGGACTAGGACTCATCGGATTAACAAAATTGTTGTTTAAGGAGTCCCCTCCTCTGGCTGTGGCTCCGGAACACAACATTCACTGGCGCAGTAGGTGCCCCTTTTCCCTGCAGTGAGCTCACTGGTTGAGCATATAGCAGGTTATGCAGTTTTATGGCTGTGCTGATTAAAGTTTCTAGAGTCATAGACTCGTTGCAACATGCCAGCTCCTGCTGCACACTTCCAGTGTGGGTTTAATCCACACCGGAAAATTGCTTTCATCATGGGTTCATTCCAGCCACTCCCGGCTGCCAGCGTCCGGAACTCCCTGCTCAAGACTTAATAATCAC
>JAOUQY010062407.1:0-15053 GCA_028566355.1 Doras micropoeus
ACGACGATTCACCAGCGTATTAAACACGCGGTGAGCAAACAATAAACCAAATGCACAAAACGCTTAACTATGAACACAAAACAATAAACAAAAATGGTGGAAAAAGCTAATAGCCCTGAGGGACTGACCTGCACAAGAATGTGTGTCTCTCCCTGTGTGTGTGTTAGGGCACTTTCTAAAAGGTTTAGAGGAGATAAATGCTTTGTCCATCTGAGCACAGAAAAATTTCTACATTTTTTTAAAGTTTCAATATAGGGCATTCCATTATGTGTCTTGCACAGGGATTATACATGATTCGGAATAGCAGATGTAAAAAGGATATATATAGCATACTATTCTAAACTACTCTTATCAAATGCCTTTGCTTAGACTTCATGACGTGATTATTATGAAAAACACATACAATGAGACTTGCTTCTACAAATGAGCACAATCATAACAAACTAAATTAAAAATAAAACATAACTAAAAGAGGATGTCAGTTACTAAATTCCTAAATATAACAGATTAAAATCTAGATAAAAGTATATATACCAGTTACTACATTCCTAAACATAAAAGATTAAATGTCCATATAGGAAGGTATCAGTTATTACATTGGTTCAATTGTAACAGATTAATTATACTTATGGTGGTTCTGTTGTGCTTAATTCCACAAAACTCCAAAATAATCTAGATATTTGATAATCTGCTGTTTGTCCTTGTCTGGCAGAAACAAGAACAGTTGTACTGTTGTTTTATTCTCTTAAATCAGGTTTAAGTATGCTGTTCACCTATTGTTTATTTTTCTAATGACTGTATATCTGAAGCCCTTATCTGCTCTTTATTTATCTTAACATTTGATCTCTGCTACCTTTTAACTATACAGTGAAATAATTAACTGAGATAAAGAGAACACTGTGGGGAAAAAAGTGAAACAGACTGTGGCGGCGGGTGTATGATCTGGCGGGATCCGGCAACAGGAGATGGAGCCAGGAGCGGCATGAAAGGTGAGCACCCGCATCTGCTCCTTATTTCCCGAGCCTAATTGCCTTTTGTCTCTGTCCCTTTGTGTGTGTGTGTGTGTGTGTGTGTGTTTGTGTGTGTGCAGTGACAGGGGGATTAAAAAGCAAGCGAAGGAGTTCACACAAGAAGAGCCGCACCAAGAAAGAGAACCACTGTAAAGCGCCATTAAAGCTGAAAAGCTAAACTTTTGAGTTGGAAATTAAATAAAACTGTTTATGTTGAGTCCCAAACCTGCTTTCCTGACTCTCATTTGCTACACCGATGCTGAAACCTGGGACTACCCCAGAATGCTGACATGGAGTCCTTGCCCTTGGGCAGCATCATCCAGACCCTCGTGACCAAGCAGCAGACCCAACCCGATGTCTTCTGCTCCCTGCGGGAGGACCATGAATGCCAGTTCCAGGCCCTATTCGCAGTCCAGGCAGAGGACCAACAAATGCTGAGGGATCTGCTGCACACTTCAGGTACTCCAGCATCCATTGTGGTCTCTGCACCTCCCCTGAGCACTCTGCATAGGCGTGGGGCTGGCAGGAATACCAATGGGCCGCCCACCTCCTTCCTCTCCTGTCAGGGGAGGCCCAACTTGCTGCACATCAGCTGCTGGAGTTCCCAATCCTCCAGCGGGCAACCGTGCAGTGAGTTAGCCAGTCCCAGGAACAACACAGGAGGTGCTTATGCTCGCTGGAGTACCACGCAGCCAGCTGACCCTCCCCCCAGCCGGCTGAATCCCCCCATCGATGTCAGCTCAGCGTCAGGCCAACACGGAGGCAGAGGTGGGGCCTACTTCCCACTCCCTCTGGGAATTCCCTACTGGCGATTTCCCATTAGAGCAGACAAACTCTGTCATGCCTTTGACCAAGTGAGAGTAATAGATGGTCAAAGGATTCCACCCAACACTGCACTATCCTACCTGTATTTTGCAGTTATTAGAGATAGGCTTTATCAAGTGATGCAGGACACTCTCACAGATTAAATTACCATCCAATTTTTAGTGCCTAATAGCCACCAGAAAATGATATTCCAGGCAGCTCATTATAACCATATGGCGGGACATTTAGGACATTATAAAACACTTCCATTTCATGGCCTGCTTCTATTAGTGTTCGCAGGTGGTGTGTGACATGTCGCAAATGTCAGGTGGTGAATCCACTGGCCACCCCAAAAGTGCCATTGCAACCTCGTCCATTAATCGAGGTCCCATTTGAAAGAATTTGAATGGACTTTGTCTGGCCATTAGAATGGTCAGCATGTGGCTAGTGTTTTATCTTAGTCCTTGTAGACTATGCAATGCGATACCTGGAAACAGTGCCGCTTCACAACATCTCAGCACATAGTGTTGCAGCGGCACTCTTCAGTGTGATCTCCCAGGTTGGGATCCTGAAAGAGATCCTGACAGATCAGGGCACAACTTTTATGTTATGGACATTGCACAACTGTACAAATTATTGGGGATTAAATTGATTCGTACCAGCATTTACCATCCACAAATGGACAGGCTGGTTGAACAATTTAATAAAACATGATTTGGAGGTTTGTTCATGAAGATGCTTGGAATTGGGATAAGTGGCTTGAGCCCCTGTTATTTGCAGTTTGAGAGGTCCTACAAGCATCCACAGGGTTTTCCCCATTTGAACTTCTCTATGGTTGTAGACCTCATAGCATCCTCAATGTCGTGAGGGAAAATTGGGAGGAGGAACCTTCTAACAGCAAGACTGAAATTCAGTATGTTCTTGATCTGAGAGCAAAACTCCACACAATGGGTGCTGAGATCACACAGCAAGTCGGGGACATTTACCATGAGGTAGTGCGCACAGCCCAGGGGAAGCAAGCCAGATTTTTTTTTTTGGGCCCACGGCCCAGGACCAAAAAGGAGGTGAGAGAGTTCTTAGGGCTGGCTGGCTATTATCGCCACTTCATACCTAACTATTTGTATGTCACTAGCCTTCTGACTGATCTCACTAAAAAGGGAGAACCAGATGCATGTGGATGCTGACCAGTGGATGAAGCAGTGCCAACAGGCTTTTAAACAGGTAAAAGCAGCACTTTGTGGTGGTCCTCTTCTGCATTCTCCTGACTTCTCTCTCCCCTTTATGTTGCATCAGACAGAGGGCTGGGAGCCATTTTGGCCCAAGTGGGGGAGGGGGAGAAGCGCCCCATACTGTACATCAGCCAGATGCTCTCGAACTGGGAGCAGAGGTACAGCATGGTTGAGAAAGAGTGTCTGGCCATCAAGTGGGCGGTCCTCACCCTCTGCTACTACCTCTGAGGAAGCCTTGCACCCTCTGTTCAGATCACGCCCTGCTCCAATGGCTCCACCACATGAAAGATGCCAATGCCCAGATCATCCGTTGATATCTAGCCCTCCAGCCTTTGTAGTTCGAGGTGATCCACAGACTGGGTGCACAGATGGCTGTAGGGGAGGAGTGGAGGAGAGTGTTCAAGAAGGAGAGCCACTGTAAAGCCCCATTAAAGCTGAAAAGCTAAACTTTTAATTGGAAATTAAATAAAACTGTTTATGTTGAGTCCCAAACCTGCATTCCCAACTCTCATTTGCCCCAGGTAAGCAATGTACATACACCAGCCATCCACTTGATGTAAAAGAAACAGGATTCATCATTCATTACCATTGCTCCATGATCCAGTTCTAATGCTCATGTGCCCAGTGTAAGTGCTTCTTAGCATTGGCATTCTGACCAGTACTCAGCTACCAAGCCCCATATGCTGTAGTCTGTGATGCACTGTGTGTCCCAATACCTTTCTATCATAACCAGCATTAACATACAGTAGCTCTTCTGTGGGATCGGACTCGATTAGACCCTGTCAATGGTTAAATGATTGTCCTTCATTGGACCACTTTTGGTACATACCATTTCAGTACATACCACTGCATACTGGGAACATTCTACAAGACCTGCCATTTTGGAGATTATCTGACCCAGTCATCTAGCTATCACAATTTGTCTAGTCAATGTCACTCAAATCCTTATGGTGGCCCAATTTCCCTGCTTCCAAGACATCACCTTAAAGAGCTGACTGTTCTCTTGATGCCTAATATATCCCACCCTTTGACAGGTGCCATTGTAATGAAATAATCAGTGTTATCCACTTCACCTGTCAGTGGTATTAAAGTTATGGCTAATCAGTGTATGTGATAGTTATAGGGGTGTTGGGGGTGGATGCTAGATTGCACTGGTGGTGTGATGCCACTAAAAGCCAGCATCTTTGAACAAATGGACTTTTTTGCAAAGGCTCATACACTCGAGTCACAAGTCACACACACTCGAGAGAGATAATCTCACCCAGAGTGCTCTTGAAGAGCAAGAGTGGCCAGGAATACTGATCACCCACTCTCTCTCCCTACTTCTCTGTATCTCTTTATATCTATCTTTCTCTCTTTATTCACTCTTTCTGTGTCTCTGTCTGTCTGTACACATTTGCAATCAAAGACATGCAATCTCATCTTCCCTCAATCCATCTGTGTCTGTTTTTTCTGCACTCAGAATCACATACAATCTATCTTCCCATCCTTCTCTACCTTTCTCTCCTTCAAACATATGCTGATTGCTTTTAAACCCATGTTTTCTCTCCTCTCGACAGCTGTGGGCAGCAGCCAACAAATTGAGCTTTTGATGACTTTCCTAAAAAGGCTGAGTCACCTCTAAACACAAGGTTTTACTTCATTTCTTCATGTCCTTCAGCCTCTGAAGCACATGTCTAATGCTGTTATAGTACTGCCTACATTATATTAGTGAAATCAGCATGGTCTAACACAGAACTGTAGTTTAAAGAGGATAGCAGGCTCACATTATCACAACCACTATCTCACAAAATCAAACTAAGAATTTTGATAAGTCAGGATTAGTAGATGTGAATAGTGATGTTAGACATTGGTCTAGTAAAAGCTTTATTTATTCTAGGGATATGGTTGGAATGCTAAAGTTCTATCTGATATTTGGAAAACTTGTTTATGTTATTAAAACAACATAGTCAAATGATGCAGATAATATAAATAGATTGTTTGCATTTTATTATATTTAATTGACCAAGTTACACTGTTAGGCTCAGTGCTGTGACAGTTTGTTGAAAAGGTATTACTTATTGCTCCCTGTTAAGTGCCAACTAAACAACAGAATATGGAGTAAATATGAAAGTTTTAGTGATTTATTTAGCTTTTACTAGCCTTTAAAGTAAAAGTGAAGGCAGTTGATGCTATTATATGTGTTCTTTAGAACAAGTATTTCATAAATCCATGTATTAGTTAATTAGTTGTGTTCTTTTAGAATAAAGTATAACAAGAATATCATAAATCCATTTTTGTGCTTCTCAATGCAATTTTACTACATTCATGCTTACTTTAATATAGTATATGGAAGCATAATTTATATCATATTTTAAAATAAAAATTTTGAAAAATACAGAAAATTGATCATTTAGGTGAATTTTTCGGGAAGTACAAAAAGTAATATTTATGTTTACTTATATATTCTTTACATGTTTGAAATATATTGTTTAGGTGCTTAAGTATGCCTCATTGTAAACAGGGTAGATTAGTAAATCTGCTCTATAATCTACCACAGTAGATGCACAGACACTTGAACATTTTAGCCAACTAGCATGAAATGATGTAAAGAGGTAGAATAATCTTTGCAATCTTTTTGTGATGTAGTCAATAATTACCTTCTTAAACCTAAATAAAATAATGTATTGCAAAAATTAACACTTGAAAAAAAAATGAAGCTCGAGTAGAAAAGTTCCTTCATTCAAGTGATTATTCATGCAGAACACATACTTGGAGACAATCTGCAGAAGTCTGAATAAGTTCAAAATCCAAGTATTATATACTGATTCTCAAGGTACATTGTCACATAAACTACAATTAAGTCATTTTACTTGGTATGCCCATTAATTTTTAGTTGACACCTTTCAAGGAAACTACCATTATTTAAACCTTGAGCCTTCCCTTTCCCCACAGCTGTCACTCAAGGACACCCAGAAGTTAATTATGGTTTTAAAAAGGCAATAATAAAATTTGATAAAATTTTATCAATAAAAAAATTTAAAAAAAAAATGAAAGAATAATCAAAGTAACATATGGGAATATAAGTAATAGACAACAGAATGTTTATTTTAGTGACAGGACCACTGTTTACACACTAAGCTACAGCAATAACCTCTTTTAGCATTTGGTGGCAGTCTTACTGTAATGACCCCAGAGCAGATATATTTATTGTCTTGCAGCGGGAAAAACACAAACACAGTTCAGCTATGATGAAACAACAAAACACAAGAAAACACAGAGCGTGGAAGCAAGGCAAAGTCACAAAGGTAATATCTCCTTAGAGTCCAGAAAGGAACGGGAGTCCATAACGTGCACAGAGAAAATGGGAACACTCTACACTCTGGCGAAGAGAAACCAAAACATGAGTGCAGATAAAGGTGCAAAGTTTTGAGGTACCAAAGCCTGGGTAGATACATTGCTAAGATTACGTGAAGTGAATACTTAACTTGAATCAGAATTGCTTTGAATCATAGCGACGGGAAACGTGAACAGCTTTATACATTCATCTTATTATACTTTCGTAATCAATACTGTAATACTGTTTTCCTAATTCTTCAATGATTTTAACTTGTTGAATCAACTTCACTTTAAGACCAGCCCCCTCTATCTGAAGCTGCACCTCTATTCTTGTTCTTATCTTCAGTGTAACCTACCTTATATTCCCATGTACATTCTGCCTGCTTTCAACCCTCTGTGTTTCTGCTGATTAAAAATTCATGCTCATGACTATTCTTCCTTTCCAGGCACAGAGGACCCTTTTTTCTGATAAAGACAGATATCTGTTGTCCCAAAACTCCAAACTCCTAATCTGCTAATGATTCATGGACCACAACTTATAAAACAAAACTCTTAATGAATTACTGCGTACCCTCCTCTTATCCTCTGCATGAGCTTGTAAATGGGTGGCTGTTCAACACAAGGGATCATAAATCTCAATCAGGACAAAGAACCTGGTATTAGAAGACAGAGAACAGAGACCTGTGTGGAGAATATCAAGAGACTATCAACATTTTCGTTTATGTTTATTCCAATTGACATCACATTGCAGATCTCCACATGCAAGTCTGATAATGTAAAATATATCTTTTTATGATTATTATCAAAAGCAAAAGTCCACTGTAATCTTGTCTATGAACCTGAGGCATAGAATCATCTCTCCAGGATTACATGGAAATGATTTGAAACATATGTTCCATATGTTATTGTTATATTTTCTTTTCTTCATTTTCTTTCATTTTTATTTTAATTATTGTTCACTAGTTAATTAGTGTTTTAATCAATTTATGGTTTGATTAAGAAATGTGTAGAATGTTTTAACACTAGATTCATGAAAGCTACGATTTTTTCCATAAGTGAAAGGGAGTTCTCAGTACCCCGCACTGATAGACTTAGTGCCCATTGTTATGATAACGACCCATTTCGCATCTAAATCCCCTCACCCAAACTCCAGACACACTTGGATTTAGCAGTCTTGTTTTAGTACCATATATTTCAGGTTTTGATACAGAGATTCAGAATTTTGCTCATCATCATTTTATCACATCAGAGAGTGCAGATGCGGTTTCGGTTTTGAGTGGCACCCCGGAGTAAGTTTCTTTTAAATCTCTGGTTTTGGAAAACCATAATTTTAAAGATATGGGAGCTGTCAAGACCCCCACAGGACCACAACAGAGCATGTATTATTTGGGTGGTGGAAGATTGACAACATTGCAGTGACCCTGATGTGGTGGTAGTCTGTCATCAGTGGACACAGGATGCTACCCACAGGACACTGTTGGCTACAACTGCTTGCAATCCTTTCTTAGCCTTGGTCAGCTGTAATTGAGTGAGTTTGTTATTGTTATTGTTAATCTTGTTCATTCATTTTCACTTCTTGCCTTTGATGCTTT
Organism: Doras micropoeus; assembly: GCA_028566355.1. NCBI lineage: Eukaryota > Metazoa > Chordata > Actinopteri > Siluriformes > Doradidae > Doras > Doras micropoeus. Next base: position 7,954 of record JAOUQY010062407.1, read on the forward strand.
TCCAGCACATCCGAAGAGGCCCTTGGTCACTTTGGAGGAGCTGCAGAGATCCACAGCTCAGGTGGGAGAATCTGTCCACAGGACAACTATTAGTCATGTACTCCACAAATCTGGCCTTTAGGGAAGAGTGGCTAGAAGAAAGCCATTTTTGAAAGCAAGCCATAAGAATTTACATTTTTCTGAACATTTGTAGTTGGCCACAAGCCATATGGCAAGCATATGAATGAAGGTGCTCTGGTCAGACGAGACCAAATTTGAACTTTTTTCAAAATACTACAGTGGGGCCAAAAAAGTATTTAGTCAGCCACTGATTGTGGAAGTCGTCCTACTTAGAATGATGAGAGAGGTCATCTCATCATGTAATTTTCATCATAGGTACATTTCAACTATGAGAGAGAAAATGAGAAAAAAAATCCAGGAAATCACGTTGTGGGACTTTTAAAGAATTTATTTGTAAATTATGGTGGAAAATAAGTATTTGGTCAATAACAAAAGTTAAACTCAATACTTTGTAATATAACCTTTGTTGGCAATGACAGAGGTGAAACGTTTCCTGTAAGTCTTCACCAGGTTTGCACACACTGTAGCTGGTATTTTGGTCCATTCCTCCATGCAGATCTCCTCTAGAGCAGGGATGATTTGGGGCTGTTGCTCGGTGACACAGACTGGGCAAAACAGCCCCACAGCATGATGTTTCCACCCCCATGCTTCACAGTTGTTATGGTGTTCTTGGGATGCAACTCAGCATTCTTCTTCCTCCAAACATGACGAGTTGAGTTTTTACCAAAACTTTCTATTTTGATTTAATCTGACCACATGATATTCTCCCAATCATCTTCTGGATCATCAATTTGCTCTCTGACAAACTTCTGATGGGCCTGGACATGTACTGGCTTAAGCAGGGGGACACATCTGGCACTGCAGGATTTGAGTCCCTCTCGGCGTAGTGTGTTACTGATAGTAGCCTTTGTTACTTTGGTCCCAGCTCTCTGCAGGTCATTCATCAGGTCCTTCCGTGTAGTTCGGGGATTTTTGCACACCGTTCTCATGATCATTTTGACCCCACGACATGAGATCTTGCATGGGGCCCCAGACCGAGGGAGATTATCAATGGTCTTTTATGTCTTCCATTTTCGTACAATTGCTCCCACAGTGATTTATTCACACCAATCTGCTTGCTTATTGTAGATTCACTCTTCCCAGCCTCGTGCAGGTCTACAATTTTCTTCCTGGTGCTCTTCGACAGCTCTTTGTTCTTGGCCATGGTTGAGTTTAGAGTCTGACAGTTTGTGTCATGATTGGGTATAAAGGGAGCATCCCCGAAAGGCTCAGTCATTCACAAGTGAGGATGGGGCAAGGTTCACCATTTTGTGAACAATTGCGTGAGCAAATAGTCCAACAGTTTAAGAACAACTTTTCCCAACGTGCAATTGCAAGGAATGTAGGGATTTCATCATCTACAGTCTATAATATCATCAACAGATTCAGAAAATCTGGAGAAATCTCTGCAAGTAAGTGGCAAGGCCAAAAACCAACATTGAATGCCTGTGACCTTCAATCCCTCAGATGGCACTGCATTAAAAACTGACATCATTCTGTAATAGATATTACCACATGGGCTCAGGAACATTTCAGAAAACCATTGTCAGTGAACACAGTTCGTCACTTCATCTACAAGTGCAAGTTAAAACTCTACCATGCAAAGTGAAAGCCATATATCAACACCACCCAGAAATGCCGCCAGCTTCTCTGGGCCCAAGCTCATCTGAGATGGAGTGATGCAAAGTGAAAAAGTGCCCTGTGGTCTGAGGAGTCCAGATTTCAAATTGCTTTAGGAAATCATGGATCTCGTGTCCTCTGGGCCAAAGAGGAAAAGGACTGTCCAGGTTGTTATCAACGCAAAGTTAAAAAGCCAGCATCTCTGATGGTATGGGGGTGTTTTAGTGCCCATGGCATGGGTAACTTGCACATCTGTGAAGGACCCATTAATGCTGAAAGGTACATACAGGTTTTGGAGCAACATGTGCTGCCATCCAAGCAACGTCTTTTTTCAGGAACGTCCCTGCTTATTTCAGCAAGACAATGCCAAGCTACATTCTGCACGTGTTACAACAGCGTGGCTTCTTAGTAAAAGAGTGTGGGTACTAGACTGGCCTGCCTGCAGTCCAGACCTGTCTCCCATTGAAAAATGTGTGCCGCATTATGAAGTGCAAAATACAACAACAGAGACGCCGGACTGTTGAGCAACTGAAGTTGTATATCAAGCAAGAATGGGAAAGAATTCCACTTACAAAGCTTCAAAATTTAGTGTCCTCACGTCCCAAATGCTTATTGAGTGTTGTTAAAAGAAAAGGTGATGTAACACAGCGGTAAACACGCCCCTATCTCATCTGTTTTGGAAAGTGTTGCAGGCATCAAATTCAAAGTGAGTGAATATTTGCAAAAAACAATAAAGTTTATCCATTTGAAAATTAAATATTTTGTCTTTGTAGTGTACTCAATTGAATGTGGGTGTCTGTTATGTTTAGGACCTGGCTTGCTATGGCTACAGCATCATTAGGATGTCATGTGTAAAGACTTCTTTTTTATCCATGCTATCAAGAAAGTCAAGTCCCATTTCCCTTGGGTGTTTAAATTATTTATACAATGTGTCCAGTGTGACTGTGAGGAGGACAGGTGGAGGACAGCACTGATGTTTTGGCCTAGATTTGCATTTAGCGTGTTGCTATTCAACATCTATCAGTGATCACTTAAGTCTCTCACAAGTTCTCTGAGCATTTAAAGCAGATGTTTTATGCTTTTTACACTCAATGGTTAGTTCTTCAATCTTTCCCTCAGCTTCTTTTAACTTTTCATCCATAGATTTCAATTTGCCTTCCCAGTACTGCTTAATAACAAAAAGGCATTCCTTAAGGAAGTCATGCTTGATGCAATAACCTAAAGCTGTTTTACATTCAGCAGGAGTCCATTCCCTGTCAGCAGTGAAACCTTTGGATCAAAAGTATTGCAATCTCCTTTGCTCATGAGTATGTTTCTTCACAATGTCATTTATTACCTTTTCAAATTCAGAATCTGTCCACTGGTACATTTCAGTCCCTCCCATAACTGGTGCCCATAAAAGGTGTTGTTTATAATTAAGAGGCTTCCAAGATTCTTTACCAAGATTCTGAGGGTTTTGGCTTTTACGGAACATGGTAAAAAAAACCAGAACAAAATCAAGTTTTCTCTGACTAAGTGAAACTACAGCAGAACAGAGAGAATCACAGTTACAAGCTTTATGACTTATCAGTAACAAGTAGTAACAGCCAAACTTCTCTTGGTTAAGAGAGGATCCCAGTTACAAATGTAACAAACAAACTTCTCTCTGTTCATACAGGATCCCAGTTACCAACTCAAGTTTAACAGTAACAAAACAAAACTTCCCTCTTTTACATTTATGACATTTGGCAGACACCCTTATCCAGAGTGACTTACATTTATCTCATTTACACAACTGAGCAACTGAGGGTTAAGGGCCTTGCGCAAGGGCCCAACAGTTTTGACGTCATGGTGTCGTTGGGTTTCGACATTAAGCCAACGTTGGAGTTTGACATCAATCCTATTTTCATTTTCAACTAAAAGTCATCGCCAAGCCAACATTGGGTTTTGACGTCAAGCCGACGTTGGATTTTGACGTCAACCCCATTTTCATTTTCTACTAAAATTCAATGTCCAGCCGACATTGGAGTCCGAGATTTCAAATGAACACTGAGCATCTTATCATAATTACATCTCAGCCACAAGCAAGTTAAGGTGGTGGGTTTTACTAATCAGAACAACTCTGTGGTGTTGGTTTGATATTTGACTGTTTTAAGCAAAAGATGCACAGAGCAATGGAATCTCTGATTCAAACGATTGCTTATTATGAGCACCTTCACAACAAGCTGAAGTTTGTTTCACCTTATTTTTTTTTTTATAGCCCGCCTGTAACACTGGCGCAAATGTTGGTAATGTAATAATCGGTTCAGTAAAATTAATCAAGCTTCTTACCACTAGCCGTGTGTGTTATTGACCCGACTCACTCTGAGCTAAACTCGGCATTTTTTTAAACAGTTGCAAAGAGCATTCAGTTATAATTCCTGCTGGAAGCTATTTTCAGATTTTTTGCTTCCACTCGCAGCTTAGCATGTGTGAAACTGTGACTTTGCCTTTCGAAACATCATTAACAAAAGCGTCATTTATAATATTAATTATTTAATGTTAAACCAAGTGGAGAAATTCCGTCGACCATGTGGATTCAAATGTTTCTAAACACACCACATTTGTGTAAGTAAAAGGCAAAGTATTTATTTGAATTTCATAAAACCTTCTTGTGCAATCAGCAGAGCTTAGTGTGGAAATGTTAACTGTTCTGAGAGTTATGTGGCTGCTAAGTTATGTTCTGTGGTGAAGTAATGTTAATTGTATATTGTTTTGTTTGGGCACACTTGGGATAATGGCAGATAATCACTTGGAAATCTAGCAAGCCTTTTACTTTAGGTGTTACATGTGCTGACTGACTTAATACAAGTACTACATTATTTATAAGCTTTATACAGTATTAATAAGCTTTAAGTATCTTTATGCACAAGGTGGACACCAGTGCAGTGCTGTTGCTGTAAATTCTCCACACAGCAGCAGAACATCCTGCTCTAGCACTACAGACTTCAGCAGTTATATCATCAGTTACACTTTATTTATTTTTTGTTAAGTTAAGCTGTAAGGGGCCTTTGTTAAGGTATCTATCTTGAAGTTCTTCATTTCAAGTAACACTGAATTGCACACAAGAAGTTGAACACAAAAATAGCATGGGATTTAATTACAGACTCCTTGTTATAGGACTTGTTATAATACTGCAACAAAGAGACCTTTTCAGTGTTTAAATAATTTGTATAATTTGTATAATTTTCGTTGTCTGGTGATGTCTATTATCAATGTTAAATGTTATGGGTGTTGTTTAAAAATGTTTTTTGACATATGCAAATACAATGCTTTTGTTAAGAATTTACGTTTGCTCTGCAGTGTTCACTTGGTCATTATACTGTATTTTGCATTTACTTGATACAGCGTAAACATCATAGCTCGGTCTACTTTATAGTGATTAATAATTAATTGAACTAAACAAATATAGTTAGCACAACACAAAATACATTGTTGGACCAATACTGATGCATTTGATGAATATAAAATATTTAATTGCCACACCTTATTTTTGTTGGTCATAAAATGTAGGATTGTTAGCAGAACCTAAAATATGCATTTCACAGAAATTTAATTAGGCCAACCAAAAAAATAGGTGCAACAGGTCAGTAAAAATTTTTAAGTTGGTGAGACCTGACATTTTTTACAGTGTATGCCAACTTTTCAGTAAAGGACACATGCACAATCTTGCACATATAGGAGCAGTGATCAGCAAATACTGGAATGCCTTATTAACCTCTCATCTATTCATCCTTCATAGGTAAACTATGAATAAATTATTTTATATTTCAGCTGAGTGGTGAAGTCACAGGTCCTGTTAGAGAACTCTGTGTGTTTGTGAATGTGTACATGTGTCTGACAGTAGTGTCATAGCCTCTTCTCATAGGGCAGGACCCTAAATGAGTTTGACCTAGTGCTCCAAGTCCCTAACTATTGCCTAGTGGCCATGTCTGTTTGAGCTCCCATCTATTCGATTACAATACGCCTGGATGCTGCACCAACTCTCAGTTTGCTCCTCCATCTTTTATTTTTATTTCTGGCGCTCGGCTCCTTTCTTTCACATACCCCTTACTATCTTTCTCTCTACTCTATTCTAGCCTTTCTATTCTCTAACTCTTTTGTCTCTTCTTTGCACCTATACTTCTCTCTCTCTCTCTCTCTCTCTCTCTCTCTCTCTCTTATTTGTTTGTATGTGCTTTTGCCCTCCTAATTTCCCCTCTAAACATCTTCTCTATCACTTTAATCTCACATGGGCTACAGAATTAGGTAAAGTCAAATCGCTGATGCTTTGTGAGTCGATTCACTTCAGTGATTCTGGTGCCCCAAGGCTTCAAATTAATTTCTCTCTGTCATTCAGGGTGTGTGTGTGTGTGTGTGTGTGTGTGTGGACAGATGAACATCTGGTATCATATTGTCATATAGTTGCTGTAGCATTAATCATATTAAATACTAATACACCTTGTTAAAATGTGAAAACCAGTGTTAGATGGGATGGTTCCATGCTAACAGCGTCAGTGTTAAAACTCTGCAAATAATGTACCGATTAAACTGATATTGAATTTTTTAATTATAAGCACACAGCTAAGTGTATGAGCTTACAAAACCATAATGTTAGGGGTCATGCTGTGCCACGGTCCAACACTAGGGGGCTGCGTCAGCATAGTTCTCCTGCCCAAAGAGAAATCCAGTTCCCAGCAGACCCCAGGGCAATTTGGCTCAATGAGAGACACCGGTTTCGTGGCCTATTCAAAGAGCTCCTTGGCCCAGTGCTCTCGTTGCACCTTCTGACCTTTTTTCCTGTAACATAGTGCTACAGCGTGAGGTATCGCTCTCCCTTTTTTAGAGGAGAGATCACGGGGTAGGACTTTGGTCTGAGGTAATCTAGTAGGGACTCTTTTATCTCTTCCTCTGCCTCCTAATTCAAGCATTATGCGGTCTGCTGTTCCTGCAGCTTTATTATATACTCCATCTGTTTTTCTGCAGACTTTGTTAGCCCCCTTTTACACTGTTCTTCAGCGGTCAGGACCCCCAAAGGGCCCCCCACAGAGCAGGTGCTATTTGGGTGGTGGATGATTGTCAGCACTTCAGTGATGCTGATGTGGTGGTGGTGGTGTGTTGTGCAGGTACAATTGGATCAGACACTGCAGTGCTGCTGTGTGCACTCACTGTCTACTCTATTAGACACACCTACCTAGTAGATGTAAGGTCACTCATCTGTTGCTGCAGTTTGTGTTAGTCATCCTCTAACCTTTTATCAGAACCCACAGGACTGTTGGCTGGATAATTTTAGTTGGTGGACTATTCTCAGTCCAGCAGTGACACTGAGGGGTTTAAAACTCCAGCAGCACTGCTGTGTCTGATCCACTCACACCAGTACAACA
>JAOUQY010063291.1:0-15031 GCA_028566355.1 Doras micropoeus
GAATGCGGGAGTAGAGTGAGTGGGGAGAAATAACTTCTCTTTCTTTTCTTTTTACCGGCGAGAACCGGAGAAGGATAGGAGGGTCACACCCCAACTAAACTCATACCCTGCCTCAAATTACCTCGGCCGAAGCCTACATGCTAAGAACCTAATGTTCCTCGCTACCGGTCTTTTCCCTAGCCTGACGCATGCATTCGCAAGCATAGTAAGAGGGTGTGATGAGGAGCCCTTGCACCGAAGCGCTTAAATGCGCGAGTTGCCAGGTGCTCCTCGTCGCTGCTGATTGGCGCTGGGCTGTCTGGGGCTTGTAGTCCCTCGACTTCCTCTGGGGTTCTGGCGTGTTGTGACCCTGGCGGGAGCCACATCGCCCCCAGAGGTCGCCGAAGGGACCACGTTCCGATTCCCTCTGGTGGTTGACGAGGGAATCGGCCGAGCCCTAACAGATAATTGCTTAATTCCAGGTTACGCAGTTTCCACCACCTAAAGGAAGCCATGTTGCCACTCAGTCTGACTGAATGTGACATCAATACATACCCACAATTGCACCCACAGCTTTGCTGAAGACTAAACTTGATTGATCACTAAATCCAAGCCCAATTGTGTCCAACTCTTCTGTGCTGAAACAAAAAAAAAATCACTCTTTTCAGGTCAACCCAAATGGGTTGTGAGATTTTATGAATAACCTGGTGGACTGTAGATTTGGGCACACTGAAAACCTGGAACACCACCCAAAAGGAAAGTACATGAGCCAGACTGTACACATACCCACTGTTGACCTCATCCATGATCTTGTTCCTGTAGGAGTTCCTGCAGACCATACATTGCTTGTCTTCTCAGGTGGAAATCATGCTTCAGTTCTGCCTCCACATTGAACCACAAACACAGGATGGCCATGTTGTATCAGCCTACAGTGGTGCATGAAATTGTGTAAACCCTTTGGTATTGTCTATATTTCTATATGAATTTGACCTAAAACGTTATCAGATTTTCACACAACTCCTGAAAGTAGATAAAGGGAACCAATCAAAGACAAGACAATCAAACAAATGACACAAAAATATTAGACAAGGTCATTTATTTATTGAGGAAAATGATCCAGTATCACAAATCTGTGAGTGGCAAAAGTATTTGAACCTTTAGAATTTGCAGATAATTTGAAGGTGTTTTCCATCAATACGATAACAATCAGGTGTGAGTGACCTGTTTTATTTAAAGAATGGGATCTTTCAAGTCTGATCTTCACAACACATGTTTGTGGAAGTGTATAATGGCATGAACAAAGGAGATTTCTGATGACCTCAAAAGAAGAGCTGTTGATGCTTATCAGGCTGGAAAAAGTTACAAAACCTTCTCTAAAGAGTTCAGACTCCACCAATCCACAGTCAGATTGTGCACAAATGGAGGAATATTAAGACCATTATTACCTTCCCCAGGAGTGGTCGACCAACAAAGATCACACCAAGACAAGGCTTGTAATAGTCCATTAGGTCACAAAGGAACCCAAGATAACATTTAAGCAACTTTTTGAATTGTGAGTGCCTTGCTTTTTCTCTTGAGCTTACCTTGCCTTGTCCTATTCCTTTGTTAGTTTTTAGCTATGGTTTATTTCCTTGCCTGTGTTTATTTATTTATAAGTTTGTTTAAAAAAGACTGTCTGCACATGTATCTGCATCTCACATTGAATTTGTTAAACTAACCTCCACTGTGGCACTTTTCTAAAACATTGTGTGGTATAAATTTCATTAGAAGTATTACCTTGGAGGGTGGCATACTTTTTTCATCAGATAGTTCAGATGTGGCATTTGAATGGTGCCAGTACTCCAAGATTATCTCAATGTCTTTATTAAACAGAGAAATTGCATCAATGTACAGGCCTCCCAAGGCAGCTGCAATTGATTCCTGAAGCTCATACAGCCTCAGCAGCATATGAAATGTGCTATTACACCCTGTTTCCACCTCTTGCACAAGCTTTAGTGGTTTTCTACCCATCTTCATCTGTTTAGCCATCAGCTTTTCATTAGCACGTGCCCTGCCTTTAAAATAGGCCACTAGTCCTCTGGTTTGAAAATGATTTAAAGTGAGAATTTCTGTCTTTCCTGCAAAGCATTTTAACAATAAGTTTTGTCATTTTGATGTCAGATGGACGTTGGAATTTTAGTTGAAAATTGAAATTGGGTTGACATCAAAAACCAACGTTGGCTTGACGTCAAATCCCAATGTCGGCTTCACTTAAAATTTTAGTTGAAAATGAAAATTGGGTGGATGTCAAAAATCAACGTCGGCTTGAAATTGAATTTTTGTTGAAAATGAAAATTGGCTTGACGTCAAAACCCAACATTGGAAAGTCAGTGAATTTTAGTTGAAAATGAAAATTGGCTTGACGTCAAAACCCAACTTCAACTTGATGTCAACACCCAACGTCAGCTTGATGTGAAACTCCAACGTTGGACAGATGTTTCATTTTAGTTGAAAATGAAAATCAGGTTGACATTAAACTCTGACATTGGCTTGATGTTAAAACACAATGGCAGCGTGACGTCAAAACCCAAAGCTGGATTGATGTCAAAGTCCACCGTTGGGGCTCCTGAGTGGCGTAACGACAACGCGTTCACCCTATCATCCGGAGATCGCAAGTTCGAATCCGGGTGATGCTATAGCTGCCCATAGCCGGGAAGAGAGCAAGAGAGCAAGATTGGCCATGCTCTCAGGGTGGGAGGGGCAGCATACGCTCTCTCCCCAAGCTCAAAAAGAAGCGGCGGCTTGCGTAACGTGCCTCTGAGGAAGCACGCGATGACTTCGCCCTCCCTGACTGGTGGCTCGTCGTGTGACTCCAACATCAACTTGACATCAAAACCCAACTTCGGCTTGACGTCAAAACGCAATGTCAGCTTGATGTCAAACTCCAAGTAAAACCCAAACATAAGAAAACCCAACATAGGACAGACAAAGTTTGGTTGGATGGATATCCATCTAAAATCAGTGTTGGGTTGACACCACCCACCCTGTAAAAACTAACTTAAAATGGCTTTGCTAGATGAGACATTTCAACAACATTGAGATTTGCTTCAAATTTAAAAAGTGACAATCTGTATCTTTCAGGTCATTGGAAAGACATCTAGAAAAATGCATCCCACTACATATTAATTTCGCTGCAAAGTGAAAGCTGGAAAGATGTCATTTTCAAGAAATCAATACGTGAATTCAATATAAGACAATTGAGAATAAGACAATTAACAGTACAATAAAACATTTATTGAGATCTCAGATACAGATCTGTCAGACTATTATGTTTGTTACTACAAATAAAGCAAATCAAAATAGAAAAACAATGCTTAAAATTTTCTCTGAACACGTCTTGAGAAGGAAAAACTAGTGCTGGGTAATGATAAAATAAAATGTAAAATAACTGTAAAACTGCTCTTCAAACATTCAAGAGATTCTACTGCTTCAACAAGGCATACTTTATTTCATTTAAAGCATTTCACTTAAAGATTTACATTTTATTTCTGTGTTTTGAGCTGTCATGTATACTTAATTGCAATAGTAAAGTAATATAAATAAATGTAAGATAACCAGAAGTCCAAAAGGTTAATAAAACTAATGCTATTAAATTAAATTGGCTTCTGTAGTTGGCATTTCATGTGGATGCTTAAATGAAAGTGTGTCATTTATTTTAACACACACAGTGAGCAATCAAATGTTAGCCCTGCCCAGTCTTAATCCAGAAAGCACTCTTTCTTAAAGGAACAAACTGTGTGTAGAACATGCACCAAACAATAAATTATGGTGAATTATGCAGAGATGGGGACTTAAGTTTGTATGGAGGTTTTTGGGACAAAATGAATTAAATCAATCAATCAATCAATAAATATATGGCATCATGTGACAATGAAAAAATAAAAGTAAAATGAAAGGTGATTATGAATAATGCATACATAATAACTGAATGTGCCATAAAATGTGTAAATAAATTAATAAAGAAATGTAATTTTTAATTGTATATGTGTGCATTTATTTAATGATTCACTGATGACATGAAATAAGCATTGAAATCAAAACCATCACTTTCTCTCTTCAAAATACAGAGAGCTTGGTGATTGGTTGAGGAGTATGAATGACCTGCCTTTTGTAGCTGCAGTGTAGAACAAATGAACACAGATCCCCAAGACAAGCAAAAGCCCACCTGTGAATAGACCTAGAATGTCAGACATGGAGAGTGTGTGGAAAAATTTTGTCCTGAAGTGACTACGCTTATCCAACAAGCTCTAAATGCATCTTCCCAGGGTTCTGAATCTGAAACAGATATACAGTTTGCTATCTGGCTAACTTGGGATCCAGTCTGCTTCCAATTTTGCTTCCAATAATGCAACTAAATACTTGATCTTATACAAAGCAAATGAATATACTATAGCACAAACAATATGCACAGGATAGAAAGGGCTTGCAAATCTAACATTACCTAGCTAGTTACATAATATGAGCTATGAGACACCTCCAAAAATACCTTGAACAGGAGTCATGTTAAGGTTAAGAGTCATGGTGGAAGTAGGTGGATATGTGTGATATGTGTATGATCACTGTGAGGGACAGTTTAGGGATGCTGTTGGAAGCCGTGAACTTCGCTTTGTGGTTGATGTAGGCAGCCTTCCTATGACAATAGTTAGGACTAGCTGCCACGAACAGTTTTGCACTTAATTAGTTACATTTCCATCAGCGAGCAGTTTATCTTCAACAGTGTGGACTTTCTGAAACTTTTAATCAGTTTACTGGTTAAAGTTACAGTTGTTGTTTTTTTTGTTTTTTTTTTAACTATATAGAACTCAATTATAGAAGGGATTATTTGTTACCGCACTATCCAGTGTCACCCAAATGAGGATGGGCTCCCTCTTGAGTCAGGTTCCTCTCAAGGTTTCTTCCTCTTATCATTTGAGGGAGTTTTTCCTTGCTCATTAGGGATAACAGTTAGGGACAAAACCTATAAGCCATGTCCTAATTTGTTGTCTTTATAAAGCTGCTTTGAGACAATGCCCATTGTTAAAAGCACTTTAGAAATAAAGAAAGAAAGATATATGCATCTGTTTCAGCTGCAGACCCCTGTGAAGATGCATTTGGAGCTTATTGGATAAGGATTCATACTCCTCAACCAGTCACCAAGCTCTCTGTGACGGAGACAGTGACAGTTTAAATTTCAAGGCTTATTTCATGTCATTGGTAGCGTCACTGAAATAAATCATTAAATAAATGCACACATTTCATTAAAAATTACATTGCTTTATTAATTTACATATACATTTTATGGCACATTTAATTCTTTATAATCACTTTTACTTTTACTTTTATTTATTAATTCAATTGATTTTCCCCCAAAACACCACCACAAGGTTGCGACCCTTAAGTTTTAAAAGAATGCATTGGACATGTGATTTTTATGTGGAAAAAAGGGATTCTGTGTGGAGCAATTTTCCTTTCTTCAAATTCCTTTTTCCTTTATGGTTGCTAGATGGCTCTGGTGGTCTTCTGGAGGGTGGTGGAAGTTCTTTGATTGGAATTGAATCTGACTGGAATTTAAGCTAAGCAGCAGGTGAGAGGATCATCTTTCTCCCCGTGGGAAGAATAAAAGTGCTATAGATGTTTTTGCTATATAGTGTGGGGTTGTAAATTTGTCACTTAACACAGAATCTCAGACTCCTTAGAGCCAAAAGTCTTTGCCAGCTGCCCAGCTGCCCAGGTGTACTCTAAGTGAGCATGAAAGTATGTGACCATTTCTCATGTTGCCATGGATAGAATATCTTACACTAAAGATAGGGGAACCAGGTTAGTGGGAATCCTACCTATAGCTAAACTATCTGTAGTAGTTTGTATTGTATTGTAGAGTGTTGTGGTAATTAAGGTTGAGGCTACTACAGTAACTACAGTAATTGTATGGTTTGCTCATGAGATTTCCAAGTAAAGAGTACCGATATTACAGTGGTGACGAGGTAATAAATTTATGAATCCACAACAGATGTGTTTAAGATTTTTCACTACTCAAACTCCACCTGCATGGAAGATTTTGCCTGTCTTCGGTTGAAAAAAAAAAAAAAAAAGACGAACCAAAAGTAACTGAAGAAAGGGCTCATGATTGCTCTACTCATGGGAAGTGGAAGATCGCCGTCTGGTGAGGGAGAATTAAAGGCATTAATTGAAGTAAACAACTGACAAAGATGGCATATATTGGAAGCGTTCCAGAGTTTGACAGTAAGAAAGAGGATTTCGATGCACACTTGGAATGATTTGAAAGATGGCTGGCAGCAAATGAGATTGATGCATAGAAGAAAGCAGATATATTCCTGAGTGTGTTGGGTCCAATGGAATATGGACTTTTGAAAATTGTTGTGGCACCACAGAAAGTTGTGGATATGACTTATGAAAATCTTGGCACAGTCGGCAGGATGATTCAAGAGGAAAGAAACGTACAGAGAAGAAACAAAACTGCTATTGATGTAGCAAAGACAATCATCAGCCAACTGACTGTTATTATCACTCTGAAACACGTCATAAATGGGGTAAAACTGGACACTTGAAAAGGGTGTGTAAAAACAAAAAGATGAGTGACAAAACTCAAATGGTCACAGCAACCAGAGAAATGAATGACTCTGAGAATTGTGATGATGAACTTAACCTGTTCACATTTACACTGCACAAGGAAGAAAAGATGGCAATTTTGTAAAGATGGATTTGTCTGGGAAACCAGTGATAATGCAAGTGGATACAGGTGCTTCCGTGTCACTCCCAGCAGGCACACAATGTCATTGGACCTTGATATCTGGTTGAATGTAGGTTATGACATCGGATGACCAAAATCCAAAGTCAAGACAATGTCTAACACTGACGTTATTTGACATGAAATACTGAGGGCATTTGATAACACATTGATAACTTGTTGATCATGGTGGTAAGTAACCAAAATCCAACATCTCCTAAATGTCTCACCCCAACATCATACTGACGTCAAATACCAGCATTTAATTGAGACATACTGGCCAAAACCCAACGACTGCTCAACGTCATAATCTTAATGTTCAGATGATGTCACAGTCTGATGTCAATAGATGTTGATAACTTGTTCTCCAGCAGCACTGTTGTGTCTGATCCACTCACACTAGCACAACACAAACACACCACCAGTCAGTGTCAGTGTAGTGCTGAGAATGATCCACCACCCAAAGAGTACCTGATCTGTGCTGGTCCTGTGGGGGTCCTGACCATTAGAAAACAAAATTAAGGGGACTAACAGTATGTAGAGAAACAGTCTGTAATTGTAGAACTACAACGTGTAGCTATAGTTGAACTGAGAAAATGAACAACAAGTGTAAAGAAAAGGAGGTGCTCATAATGTTATGCCTGATTGGTGTATATCATGAAAAATGATCTTGATGGAAATGTCTTAAATATAAAAATCTATAATGTATTTTCCTTCTGCTTTGCACACACACACACACACACACACACACAGAATATAAATTTCAGCTAATAGCAGTACAGAATGCTAGACTGACTTGTTTTGACTGGTCACTGAAAATTAAAACATTATAGTTTTTGGGATTTTTCCCCAATTTTTCTCCCTAATTTAGTCGTCTCCAATTCCCACCCATCGGTGCATTCCCCCCACGTCACACAACGAGCCACCAGTCAGGGAGGACGAAGTCATCACGTGCTTCCTCTGAGGCATGTGGCGCAAGCCGCCGCTTCTTTTCGAGCTGCTGCTCATGCAACTTTTGGTAGCGGTCTAGCACACTCGGAGGAAAGCGCTCCCGCCCACCTCCAGTATGCATGAGCTCACAGATGCGCGTGACTGGACAGTGTCGCGTTTGATTGACTTGGGGAGAGAACGTATGCTGCCCCTCCCACCCTGAGAGCACAGCCAATCTTGCTCTCTTGAGCTCCCGGCTACGGGCAGCTATAGCATCACCCGGATTCGAACTCGCGATCTCCGGATGATAGGGCGAACGCGTTGTCGTTGCGCCACTCGGGAGCATGAATCCAATTTAATTTTATAACATTAGTTTTATTAACCTTTTGGTTCTCTTATGTTTAGTTATATTACTTTAATATAGCAATTAAGTATACATGACAGCTCAAAACACATAAATAAAATGTAAATCTTTAAACTGAGAAACAAATTCTGCCTTGTTGAAGCAGTAGAATCTCTTGAATGGTAGGAAAGCAGTTTTACAGTTTGGTAATAATTATGTTATCACTTTATTACCTATTAGTTTCCTTCTCAAACGTGTTCAGAGAAAAATTTAAGTCGATTTTGTTTTCTATTTTGATTTGCTTTGTAGTAACAAACAGTAAAAGTCTGACAGATATGCATCTGAGATGTCAACAAATGTTTTATTAGTACTTTTTTTCTTAGTTGTCTTATTTTGAATTATATGTCTTATCTTGAAAAATGGGCAACACGGTGGCTTGGTGGGTAGCACCGTCGCCTCACAGCAAGAAGATCCTGGGTTCGATCCATGGGAGGGGCGGTCTGAGTCATTTCTGTGTGGAGTCTTAATGTCCTCCCTGTGTCCGCGTGGGTTTACTCCGGGTACTCCGGTTTCCTCCCATGCACATGATTGGTGTCTCTAATGTGGCCTGTGTGCATGAGTGTGTGCCCTATGTTGGATTGACACCCTGTCTAGGTTTGTTCCTGCCTTGCGCCCTAAGCTGCCGGCTCTCCCGTGACCCTGAAATAGGAATAAGCTGTTAAGGTAATGAATGAATGAATCTTGAAGAATACATCTTTCCAGCTTTCACTTTGCCTTTCCAATGACCTGAAAAAGACAGCTTTTCACCTTTTAATTTTGAACCAAATCTCAATGGTTTTGAAATGTCTCATCTAGCAAAGCCGGTTTTAAGTGAGTTTTTACAGGGTGTGTGATGTCAACCCAACACTGGTTTTAGATGGATATCGATCTTGGAGTTTGCCATGAAGCTGATGTTGGAGTTTGACATCAGCCTGATTTTCATCTTCAGCTAAAATACAATGTCTGTCCAATGTTGGAGTTATGATAAGATGAGATAATCCTTTAATAGTCCCACATCGGGGAAATTTCAAACTGACATTGGATTTTGACGTCAAGCCGAAGTTGTGGAATTTCATGTGGCTCAAAAATAATTTTTTTCAAAACCTATGTTGGGTTTTGACGTCACCCTGTCATTGGGTTTTGACATCAAGTCAAATGTCAGATGTCAGGGTTTACCGTCAACCTGATTTTCATTTTCAACTAAAATGCAACATCTGTCCAACATTGGAGTTTGACATCAAGTTGAAGTTGAGTTTTGATGTCAAGCTGACGGTGGGTTTTGACATCAACCCAATTTTAATTTTCAACTATAATGCAACGTCTGTCCAACTTTGGAGTTAAATATCAAGCAGACATTGGGTTTTGATGTCAACTCAAGTTTAATTTTCAACTAAAATGCAACATATGTCTAACATTGGAGTTTGACATCAAGCTGACGTTGGGTTTAGACGTCAAGCCAACGTTGGGTTTTGACGTCAACCCAATTTTCATTTTCAACTAAAATTCAACATCAAGCCGATGCTGGGTTTTGACGTCAAGCAGGTGTTCGGTTTTGACGTCAACCCTAGTTTCATTTTCAACTAAAATTCAACCACAAGCCGACATTGGATTTTGACGTCAAACCAATTTTCATTTTTAACGAAAATTCAATGTGAAGCATTTGTGGTGGTCAAAGGCAGAAAACCACCATTACTGGGAAGGAATTGGCTGCAGAAAATAAAGCTGGGGAGAGATCTTCAGTCTGCTGAAAAATCACACGAAAAGACATGCTCAAAAAGTACAGAGATTTGTTCAAGGATGGCTAATGGAAGGATTAAAGACTTCAAGGCAAAGATCAGAGTGCAGAATTATGCCAAACCCACCAATTTCATCAGCCACAGCCAGTGCCTTCTGTATCGACGGAAGCAGTGGAAAAAGAAAGTGAAAGTGAAAGTCAGACATTTTTGTCACTTGTGCTTGCACACAGTGAAATTGGACCTCCGCATTTAACCCATCCATGCAGTGAGACACACACTAGGGAGCAGTGAACACACATGCCTGGAGTGGTGGGCAGCCCTAGCCACAGCGCCCGGGGAGCCAATGGGGGTTAGGTGCCTTGCTCTTGTGCAGCCAAGTCCTGTCAGTCACAGGAATGGAGAAATGTGTGGGCTTCTTTTATTCTTGTCTCAGCACCTACAAAAGAGAAACATCTTGCAATTTTAGATGAAGTAATGGAAATACTGGAAATGCATGGAATAAGAATCAAGCAATGTGCATTTCTGTAAGATTCAGTGGAGTACCTAGGATACAGAAGTGATGCACAAGGACTTCACCCAGCGACTAGCAAGGTGGAAGCCATAGTAATCTCATCGGCTCCACAGATGAGATCATTCCTGGGATTGCTTAATTACTGTGAAATGTTTGTGGCAAATTTGTTCACATTATTGCACCCACTACACCAGCTGCAACAAGCTCAGACACCTTGGAAATGGTCCCAACAGTGTAAAGATGCATTCAAGGCCTGCAAACAGCATCTTCTAAACAGTAAGTGTCTTACACACTATGATCCAGAGAAGCCTCTCAGGCTTGCCTGTGACACCAGTGCATATGGTGTCGGAGCAGTAATTTGGTATGTGCTACCCTCCAGAGAAGAACAACCTATGGCTTTTGCATCAAGAACTGTCTCATCAAGTGAGTGAAATTATGCTCATATTGAAAATTTTAATATATTGAATATTTGACCATACTAGGCCTCAAATCTGCAGTTCCAACTCTTGCCGCTCTCCACATGCAATGCTGGGCTTTAATCTTATTGGCATATGAGTTGGATATCCAGTAAAGACGTCCAGTGATCATGCCAATGCAGACCCTTTGCTATGTCTCAGATATCAATATTACATGAAGGACAGCACTGAGGAAAGGGGAGTGTTCTTGTTTGTCATGTTGAGGAGTTTCCTGTCTCTGCCAAAGACATAGCAGAAGAGACTAGACATGACCTAGTCCTCTCCATGGTCCTTGACCTGACATTGTCAGGATGGCCAAATTTGTGCCTAATCCAGACTTGAAACCATTCTACATGAGACAGGACCAATTATCTACAGACCAGGTATGTATTCTCTGGGGATCAAGGGTCATCATGCCACAGATGTTTAGGCAATGGCTGCTGTCAGATGTGCATGAAGGACATCCTGGTATAACATGGATGAAGGCAGTAGCCCAAAGTTTCCTGTGGTGGCCTGGATTGGATCAGGAGATTGAGAAGTATGTTGTTCAGTGCAAAGCCTGTAAGACCACACTAAACAGACCTGCTGCAGCACCGCTCCATCCGTGGTCATGGGCTACAATGTTGTGGGAAAGGATACACATCTACTTTGCTGAAAGTAGACATCTATTCAAAGTGGCTGGAAGTTCTGCCCATACAGCTGACAACAGCAGAAAAGACAGCAAACCTGCTTAGAAACCTCTTTGCAGCCTATCGCTTGCTACAATGGCCCCCCTTTTACATCGAAAGAGTTTGACCAATTTCTCAAGAATAATGGAGTCTACCATGTTCTCACACTACCTTACCATCCTGCGTCCAACAGTGTAGCAGAGCGAGCTGTCCAGAACTTCAAGAAAGCCTGGACATGACTTGAAGCACAGTCAGTGTCGCCCCATCAACGACTTGCTCAGTTTTTGTTTACATAGAGAAAAACGCCTCACAAAGTAACATAATGCACCCCAGCTGAACTGTTTCTTAACAGACAACCATGCACGCACCTGTCAAGCGGTCAAGCCTCAGCTACAGCAGAAGAAGGCTCATGAGAAGCAGGTCTCTCTAGATGTTTGATCTTGGGGAGAGTGTGTTAGGTCAAGATTTCAGACATCCAAAGAAACTGGATTCCAGGGACAATTCAGCCACACAGAGGACCTCTGATTTATGATGTGCAAGTAGGTCACTGCCAAGTAAAAGTGCATGTTGATGAGCTGTGGGCATCTAAACTACAACCTGTCCAAGTTTCTGGAATACCCAAATACCTCTGAGGACCAAGCAGGATGCACAGAACAAGAAGATGCTACTGTGCATCAGCCTCAGGATGCTCAATCTGAGTGCTGCTATCCAGATAGGCACAGTAGAGCACCAACAAGACTGAACCTTTAAAAGTTATAAAGTCAGAAACTAAATTTAGACTTCTTACTGCCTTGTAATGAAGTTCAAGTAGGTTAATATAAGGTGAACCTTACATATAAAATTAGAAAGAATTTTTAATAGAATCTAGCATGTAGATTCTAGAGTACTACAGACTAATACAGTAACTACGGTATTTGTATGTGTGGTTGCTCGTGAGTTTTGCAAGTAAAGAGCAGCATTGAATCTCTGTCTCCGTGCCTCTTTCTTCCAAGTGCAGATATTACATTATCCACTCAGTACCTGATTTTACACAGCATGTTGAACATTACCATGTTTATAAGCTTGCTGTGAGTGTGATATACCTGGAGTATGAAGGGGAGTGAGTTTGTATGTTTTTTCTCAAAGTGACATTATAGGTGTTAAACACCAGGACCATGCTGCATAAGGTCTGTCCAAAAGACTGTAATTGCATTGGCTGTTTGAGCATCTGGGTTTTGATTTCAGGCATTTCAGCCTGCAATTCCCAAACATGTCATTTGATTGTGGCTAGAATATCACCATTTATGGCAGAGGTTCAAAGATGAAGGAGGGACCCAAAGCTGCGATCAGCTGTTCCCCAATAAATCTTTTGGGATCACCTGTTTTGTCCACTCAATTCTGAGTGAGTGATAGTGAACTTCTGTAGCTGTTGTGACATGTGGGTGGTGTCTGCCTCAGCATGTCTTACCACATCCATAGTCCATCTAGCTCCAGCCCCACCAGTCTGCTGGGCAGTAACTGGAATGTTTCTTCTACAGACCTCACCAGAGTTCAACCTGCCAAATATTTGATACTGTGATTCTAAAATGAGGCTATAGGACACTGATTTGACTCACTACTGCTTTGAAAACTCCAGACATGCTTTGAAATGCATATTGTGCAACCCATTGTTCTTGATCCAGGTTTGCGATATTGTTCGGTTAGTTTGTTCATTTGACCTCAGTCTGTTTACTGATTTTGATTCTGCCTGACGACTTTGATTTTAATAAAGCTTGTGATCACATCACATTCATGACAGCTGGAATGTTGAATGTGTATGAATAGTGTGGCTGTTATAATTATACAAATTGTTCACTATAGAAGTAAGCTGTACTTATTATCCCATGCTGAGTGGTGGCTATGTAGTAACAAAGGTAACAGAAAATACTCAAGTTAAATGGTAGAATCAAATGGCAAATACTGTCTTTGTTCAGTTTTATGAACAAAGACAAGTGGCAAAAAAACCCATAAATACTAATTAATTAAGTTTTCAGAAGTGATTATTTCCAGTAAATGCTAAGAAACTAATCTTGAGATCCCACTACTACCCTGCCTGATTCAGTCCACTTAAAAAAAGCCCTTATGGAGTCATACATCAAAACACATTTTCTTTAGACTGAAACTTTAGAAAATAGTTTGTATACTAAATATTTGGATGCAAAGCAAACTCAATCCTAATTCCAATGGACTGTTAAATAGATTTCCTTTGTTTTCTCCTTTTTTCTTTAATCCTTTTTAATTACAGATTGCTGGTAGATTCAAGTCCAAATGCTAAACTCTCAGTAGAATATGTTATAGAAATTAAGAGTTGGATATGTTGCCTGGTGTGAAGGGCATAGTACCCCTTTGTGCCAATCACTGAAATATTTAGGTTCCGTAAAAGCTTCTGTCAGGTCCCTATAGCCAAGTGCGCACACACACACACACACACACACACACACACACACACACACACACACACACACAGAGAGAGAGAGGGGGGGGGGCGGTGCGAAAGAGACAGTTTCTCCCTGCAGGCCTTTTTATTCTTTAAATAATTTTGGGGGTAATAGAAGGGAGCTTGAAAAGATTACATTTTACATGAGGATTGGAATGAGGCCCAAGTCTGTGTTAAGGTCAAAATATCTACATGGCTCCCAGCTCCAATCTCAGGAGAGTAAGTGAGTGCCATAATCTCTCTCGTGTACTCTGTCTCTCCCACTTGGTCTTTTTTCTCATTATCTTAGCACCAGGATAAAGAAAAACCCGCAATTACATAGGAAATTAAATAATGACTCAATGCATCCAAACGGTTAATTGCATAAGTGGAATGGGTAACTCATCAGAGGGATAAGAGAAGGCAAGAAGGAGACCATTTAAAATGTATTTTTATTTAAAACAGAAATATGTATAATGGTCTTGAATTAACATTTATTGAAGGAAACCCCAGTGCCAATGCTTTGCATGGGACAGTAAATTCACAAATATGGCATATAAAATTGTAAGTCTTCTACCTTAATGGGCATGTGTCACAACTTCATGAGTGCATTCCACTTTTTATATGCATGTTCTCCTTTAGGTTCTTTTCCAATATGTGTGTGTTTCTCTCCTTTATGGGCATGTTTCTCACCTTTTTGGGTGCAGTCTACTCCTTTATAGACATGTTCCTCTAATTTATGAGCATGCTCTTTTTTCTTTCATTCTTTTTGAACTCCTATAAGTTGTTTTCCGCTTGTCACAGAAATGGCATCATTCTAAGCAACATCACGAACTAGCTGGCTTGAAACCTCTGTGTGTTTTTATTTTAACTGAGATAAAGTAACAGATATATAAGATAAAAGTCTCTTTTTAATGCATTGTCAGACTAGTACAGAAGAGTCAGGAAAAAAAGTTAAAATCTGCAGATTCGGATCGACAAGCTTATTTGGCATGGGGGATGTGTCTTTGTGGAGTCCATGCCTTGAAGGGTCAGAGCTGGTTTGGTGGCACAAGGAGGACATATTCAGTATTGAGTCAAGTCAAGTATATATATAATAATATATACAGGGGTTAGACAATGAAACTGAAACACCTGTCATTTTAGTGTGGGAGGTTTCATGGCTAAATTGGA
>JAOUQY010064343.1:0-15006 GCA_028566355.1 Doras micropoeus
TGGAAAATCATTGTCACTTAACACAGTCCACCGCTGCATCAAGAAATGCAACCTGAACCTGTATTATACAAAGAGGATAATACATATTAATTTAGTGCCAAAACACCTGTGAGTTCTCTGGGCCTGAAGTCATCTGAGATGGACTGAAAGACAGCGGAAACATGTTCTGTGGTCAGCTTCAGCTTGTTTTAGGAGAAAAATGGTCTGCTGTCAAGACAACATCTTTTCCCATGCCAGGCCTCATTCTGCACCAGTTACAACAGCGTGGCTTGACAGGCCTGCCTTCAGTCCAGATCTGTCTCCTACTGAAAATGTACAGAGCATCATGAAGAGGAGAATCAGACAACAGAGACCATGGACTGTTCAGCAGCTCCAGTCTTGTACACAGCAAGAATGGGCAAAAAGTCCACTTGCAAAACTACAACGATAAAAATGTGACCCAGTGGTAAACACGCCTCTGTCCCAACTTTTTTGTGTGTGTTGCAGGAGTCATTTCTAAATTTGTTTATGTTTAAGAAATAGAATTAAGTTAATCTGAAAACAGTGAAAATCTTTTCTTTGTCTTTTTGTGTGTTAAATAAAGCTTCAAGTGAACTAACGAATTACAGTTTTCAGTTTTTATTGCATTTTTAGAAACTGTCCAAATGCTTTTTGTAATTGAGGTTTGCAGTATATCTTTTTGCTGCTTTCATTTTTTTTCCAATGAACAAATAACTGTTCAGATTTGTATCTGCAACCTTGCATAACAGGTCAGGCAGCATCCTCTTGGACATAAACCAAAAACTTCTGCTTTCCTTTTGACAAACATGGAATGTGGATGTTACCAGTCTGACTACACTACATTCATGCTTGTAACTGGGTCATAGGTGTGCATTCTTCAGATTTGACAGATGCTTAATTTTTTCCGGTTCTACCAGAACCTGTACTGCTTGTCTAGTGGAATTTATATTACAGCTAGGCTGGGTGATATGGCCAAAAACGTACTCACAATCAAAATTTTTATACCAGTTGATCTTTAAGAAAGATAAGAAAAGCTTTCTGTGTAATGTTCTAGTACTAGCTTTAGCTGTGTTGCTGTGTGTGTGCTAATATAAAGTCAAAGAGAGGAGCTGTCTGTCACTACTTTCATACAATTTCTAGAGCATTAAACTAAGCAGCCTGAAATTCCAACTAAAGAAGCCAACTTAATTGAATAACATTTGTTTTATTACTCTGCTAGATTGTATGCTAACTCAGCTGCCCACTTTAAAATAACACAGAAATACAATGACATAAACTACAAAGCAAATAACTTATCTTTCAGTGTATTCAGTCTTGTTGAAGTGGTAGAATCATGTGACATTTGACATAAACCCTATCATATCGAACAGTTAGTTATATTTCTACTGAGGATAATTATATCATGATTATTATTATTGTTGTTTTATCGCCCTGCCCTGTTTACAGCTGCACAGCTCATGTAAATCCTGCATATGGGTCTTGTGCAAAACATAAATGTTATCCCCCTACACCCTGTCATGCCCTGCTTTTCTGTCAGTTTGTTCAGTTCCCACCTGCTGGCTAGTTCCACCTCACAGTCCATCACAAGGCAGCACAAAGGAAAGTACCATCTGCCTGCTTCCTCATTCACTACTGTCTCTCTGACTGATTGTCAACCAGCATGTAAAAATGTTTGATTTATTGTGCTGATTATAGTGAATTAGAAACACAGATTTTCACAACACACTTAGATGTTTAATGTTTTATTCCACCAGTTCCAGGTTACACTGTTTCACACCCATTTTACCCAGTCTATTACTGCAGAACACTCCTGTAGTGATAATTCAGGCACTGTAGAAATTTTCCAGACCCAGACAGTGCATTTTGACTATATTTTTAGTTTTCACTTTGTACTTTTATTACATGGGATCTGTCAAGGTCTGATTTCAATAGTGCATTCTTAACAGCTGCATTTTTGAGGAGAAAAATGACTATTAGGGGCAATACTACACTCACTATGTCTATGGCAGAATACTACAGCTGTGAGACAGTGAAGTCAGAAAGCTCCCCCTGCAGGGCAGACTGAAATGGTACAAGCCAACATTCCACAGTAGGAGCTGTAGGAAGCCTGTAGTCGATGGCAGAGCTCCTGCAATGAAACATATGCAGTTTAGTTTACGAATATCAGTAAGAAAGTGCTATAACTTAAGGATTACTTTTTTTTGCATGCACTCACAAGTGTGCCAAAACTTCCTGATCCATGATTTTAATCTTTGATCCGGGTAACTCCTCATACTGAAGATCAGTTTTTCTTTGAATATCAAATATTAATTATTAGTTCAGAGTCAGTATTGTTACAGGAGCAAATCTGATTTTATTTAGTGGTCAGTGTTGCTGTTTTTTTAAACACCACATCTGCACCTTTCTCCAATAGTAGTACAATGTAGCACTATTTTTATTAGCACTAAACGCAAGAGCAGCATGCTTTTAGAACTGATTCAGTTCTCTTACCCAGAATGCCCTGTGCAGTAGCATTCTTTAGTTGTTGAGGAATAGAAGGCCACAGAAAGACCTCCCCATCTTTCTTGTGGCGGAGCAAAACAACATCCACAGATCCCACGGTGATGTTTACCTCTTTGTCCCGCGGAAGTATCGACATGCTGTGGAGGCACAAAATCACCTTATCATTGGAAGTTCTAAATCGTTCTAAATCGGTCAAATAGTTTTTTTAAACACATCTTTAAACATCTACACATTACTCAAATATGTGAGTTTTAGAACTGCCTTAACATATTCAGTTCCAAAACTTTTGGCACCCTCTATATATGTGTATATAATATAATTGTTTTCCCCACTCCCACACTTCTGAACAAAACAGAAGTGCACACTGCTATAGGATCTATACCTGTCTAACTCGAATCTGGTAGCATTAAACGGTCCCCAAAGAAGCGTCACTTTTTTCTTTTCATCAGAGTAGACACATTCAGTAGGGCTCACAAGAAGCTTTGCTGTTTTGTAATGTACAGCGATCACCTGGAAACCTTCTTCTGAGAGTTGACTGTTTATAGAGAAGTTTAGAGAGTTAGAGAGAGAGAAAAGACAATGATAGTTTGAACAAATAATGGCATAACAGATTTACTATGCCTCTGCTGTTAAGATATTTTTATTTATATTTATGGTATTTGTCCAGGTTTGTGCATGTAACACAATCAGGATATACACTATATTGCCAAATGTTGCTGGGAACGACAGCAACTCAGACTTGAAGTGGTAGGTCACGTAAAATGACAGAGCGGGTTAGTGTATGCAGAGGTGCATAGTGTGCAGAGGTCACCAACTTTCTGTAGAATCAATCACTACAGACCTCCAAACTTCATGTGGCCTTCAGATCAGCTCAAGAACAGTGTATAGCGAGCTTCATTTTAATGGGTCGGATGCAGTGGTGTAAAGCACACCACCACTGGACTCTAGAGCAGTGGAGACATGTTTTCTTTTGGAAAGCCTTCCCAGAAGAATTGAAGCTGTTAAAGCTGCAAAGGGCCGGCATCATATTAAACCCTATGGATTAAGAATGGGATGTCACTCAAGTTCATATGTATGCGACGGCAGACAAGCAAATACTTTTGGCAATATAGTGTATGTCTAGAAATCTGTCCAACATAAGAAGTGTTAGAAAGCATCCAAATGTGTCGCATTGTTTGGACATTTGAGAATATCTTCAATGTTTCTGAAATATACACCAGCTATCTCTTTATATAGGATTGCCAGCAGGTACTGGAGGTAATCTCCTTCAGGGTGTACAAAGAAGAGGAAAATTTAAACTTACTCATGTAACGTAGAGAGAAAAGCACGTTATAACAGTCAGGGAAAAGTTCCCGCTTGTAAGTACACCTCAGAAAAAGTCTTGCCATTTATCACTGGGCTATTTCAAGAGTTGTCGGCTGTAGAATGTTGCCTCATTATACACTTGACTTTATTTGATAAAAGTGAAATATTAAAGATGATGTCTTTTCATTCTTTTTTAATTAAAGGGAACTGCACAGTGTGTAGGGAGCTAGAGAACATGGGTACATACTTCACCGGAAGTTCTGTTGTGCTGCTGCTACGTGATTGGCTGATTTGATTTTACCTCAGAAACCCGCCCCCGCAACGGGAAGCAGTTTACATATTTTTTTTATTAATTGCCAGAGGAATAAATAATTATCAGGGACAGAGTAACAATATAACAATAATTTAAAATAATAATTCCAAAGTTCAAGTAAAGGAAATAAGAAAAACTGTTTAAGATACGTTAAACAGTTAAAATACATCACCCATAGTTCATAGATGTTTCATCATATTTACTTCAAAAGTGCCTCCAGCGTACAGAATTAGTCTGAACAGTGTTGTTTATCATGATAAATACAGCCAAGAGCTGTAATCCCTGATGCTGTCTGCTGTTGATGACGTTGCAGCATGTCCCTGGATTCTGTACCCTGTGCAGTGTGTAGGGAGCAGGGATACAGCTTGTGATCGGAATGCAGCCTAAAACGTGTAATGTAGCTGTCAATTTCGAAATGTTTGTGTTCACTGACGCCGCCACTGGTTTGCGTAATTTAACTGTTAATCTACATTAAAATTTTTTGTGGTGTTAATTTTTAAATTGCGGTCAATTCTTTAACTGGTTAGCGCGTTCGTTAACACGTTAATTTGACAGCGTTAGAAATTAGTTTTACCAAGCATCTTGGAGAATGTGCTGTAGTTTTTGATATTGTTATTTTTGCTATTGTTACTGCTATTTTGGAAATTAGTCTGTTACGTAATATGTAGCTTTCTTTTAACAGTTACATTTTATTTTTTGAAAAAGTTGTACTTGGACAAATAAAATGCATTAATGTAATGCTGAAGTTATAAAATAAACATCTGTAACAGAATTGCGTAACACAGTTACATCATAGTACGCCAGGCTCGCAGAACGTTTGAGTTATTCATACCTGAACTATCAGAGTTCTTCAACTAGCTGGCCATACTTTTGGGTTATACTACATTTGCTGTAAATTTTAGGGCAGTGCATGTGCAACAAGAACACAAGACTTGGCTACACTGAATAGACTTACTAGACTACGTTTCCCAGCAGCCCCTGCATATCACATGACCCAGATCACTCTCACCTGTTCCTCCTATCACTGCAGTAGTAGTTTATGTATACAAAATACATTTTGCTCACAACATCTTCATCTTGTGTTTGTTGGTACGTCTTTCTGTTTAGCTCTTGCTCTCTTGTTCATGTCGGTTTTGCTCTGCCTCAGCTGATATGTCCTGCCAGTTCATCTGTAAGCAGTGAACCAATGGTGACCACTATTTGTGTATAATGCTACAAACTGACCTTGGACTGTGTCCTTTGGACAATGTTTGCTGAAGTTACCATTGATTATTTGATATGTGGGTGGATTCTCTTGTATTCTTCATGGGTGGATGCATGAAATCTCTGTGAGTTTTATGACCTGTATTGCGGTTTTACTGTGTACCTGATGAATTTTCCTGCCGAGCATAGAACCGCTTTGGTCGATGAGAAAAACCACATTCTTTGGGATTTGATGAATATCTGTAGGTGCAAAGTAGTGGACAAAATAGCCATTGAAAGCCTAGAGAGGGGCAAAGACAAGATTTAGGTTAAGAAACACTCACTTTAAAAAATGAAGTGCTTTGCATGCACAGTCATGAAATCCTGTCACAGTAAATCTTGACTATTTTTATGGTTTCAAATGTTTGCTTGTAATTTAGGATGGTAGATTTCTGAGAGTTTCAACCTGCAGTTCTCCATTTTGGTTTGGTGTGTTCACATCATACTCTATGATCAGGTCTCCGTTTAGTCCCTTTTTTCTACAACCTTCACATGTTGTCTGCTGCTCACGAGTGGGGTAAAATTTCACCCAGGCCTGTGCATACAGATGAGTACCGCTTGTTGCATCAGTCAAATACTTTTTTGTGAATCTGCACTGTTTAACAGAAAGTTTCCCACAGTTTTTTGTAGTACAGATTAGATGTTCACTAAAGCACCACTTTAGCGTTTATTTCTCACCTCTTTGGTAGCTTCGGCTAAAGTACTGATTACAGCACTGGACAGCTCCTTTGTTTTCAGCCCTCCCTTTACCTCCAGGAAGGAAAGACCTGGATGCTCATTAATGTAGACATCAAACTAGTGGAAACACAAAGATATTACAAAATCTTTGTCATATCATCTTTAACTTATTAAGTTAACAATCCTAAATTATTTATTTTAAAAGAATGACCAGTTCCCTTTTAAAATGAGGCATACAGCCATAAGTCAGCCTGGTTTGAGGCATTACTCACTGCACTGAATGCGAATTTGGCCTCAAAAATAGCTGACTTGTCATTTGTGATTGCTTAGAATCTCACTGTTATCATGTAATTTGTGGTAAATTGAACTGACATGATCATAATTTACATTTTCAACAAGATAGAGTTGTTCTGTATTGTTTAAGTTCTTATATCACCTTGAAGTCTGTCACAGGCTGCATTGGTTGAGCATGGATTCGTAACTCATATTTTCCAAGTCGCCGCTTTACCAGCTCTTCGTAGGTGATATCAAAGGTCACCTTACTGAAAGCCGCCACCGTCACTGAGGTTTTAAACTCCTCCAGGTTCCGTTCTACTGATCTGAAGCCCATAACCAAAATCATCATTGCTTATACTAGCTGTATGGTAATTAGAGTTTTTATGCTAGTTTAAGCTACTCATCTGAAATATAAACCATATTATATGACCTTTCTGAAACAATACAGCTGTGTAATAATTTTTTTTAATTTCTATTTCTGTGGTACCTGACAATCCCGGCACTTTCTCCTCGAAATACTGCCTGACTGTACTGGAGAAAATGTTTAGACGTTTTCATTAAAATGATTCACTGTTATTCCATACAGTTAAACTTGTGTCTTAAGGAGCCTTGTGCCTTTATATTTAGGTTAATTTGGCCAACATTATCATTAACTGTTATCATTAACTTTATTCTTTACATCATTTGCAGGTCAGTGGCTACTTGCTGCCTCACCTGACAACAAGAACTCAAACTCCCTGATGCTTTTAGTTTAGCGCACATGATTTTCTTAACACTCTGGTAGTTAACTCCAGATGTTCCCTTATGATTCAGTGAACTCTTGTCCCACTGCATAACTGCCTACACCTGTTAGGGGGATTTTATATATAAACTGTGATTTAGATGCTGTTCTAACCTCGTCCTAGTCAACTGTGCTGCCAAAAACTACAAAGTGTTGCTGTATATCATTCTGTATAAGAGCATATGGTAAAAGGTGTAAATCCAACCATAGTTACATCTTTCAGTTTGTGATTGTACCTTTATGCATTAGATTTCCTTTTTTATGCTTATGTGGCTTGAGCCAAATAATTTTATTAATACCATTTAATAATATTAATGAAGAAATTACTGTTTTTTTCTCATGTGCACATCAGATCACTTTTAGAAATTGCACCTTTGTTTATGTGTGAAATCATTATTATTATTATTATTATTATTATTATTATTATTATTATTATATTATAACTATAATAATAATAATAATAATAATAATTATTATTATTATTATTATTATTATTATTACTGACTTACATCCTGAATTTGCTAATGAAATCCCTTTTTGGTATCTTGACTTGGAAATGAATCTCTTTGGACTCATTGTGTTGGTTCACCACACGACTTGTGATGATGCTGATGGCATAACAGCTACTGACTGTAGAGTTGATGTGGAAGCTGCAGATGTCAGCATCTTGTTCCTGTGTTGACAGAAAAACAGCAAGATTGTGGCTTTTTTTACATTTTAATTTAAAGCATAATGGTAATAATAACTTTTTTTCTTCAGCCAGTTAAGCCGATGTCATAGTCATATTCAAATCCATGTTCTTGACAGATTATCTTGTTTTTTTTTAAATACCAAAGCGTTCATGTTTTTTATAGTCACACAGGCACTATGCTGCATTTGTTTTGTAGATAGTTAAAGTGCACTCTGTCAAAACCAAAACAAACAGAACTACTCAAACAAAAGTAGCCTCTAAAGTGTCTGTGAACCTTCACCCCAGGTTTGCTCAACTACTTGTGCATGTTTTATAGTTTTGCAAAGTCTCAGATTTTGGTAATTGTATGGTAATACTGTGGTATGGCACCAGGAGATTTGTGGTGAGATAATGTCAGACTGCATGGACTCCTGCCTTTAGTACTGTTTTCATTATCATTTGGTGAACTATGATTTGTTTAAATAAACGTAGTGTTGTGACCGTTTCAGTAGGATGTACAAACACTTTGGGACACTTACTTAAAATGCAATAAAAACTAAAATCTCTAATCTGTTAATTCTCTTGAAGCTTTATTTAACAGACTAAAGGACAAAGAAAAGATTTTCAGTCTTTTCAATGATTAACTTAATTCTATTTGTTAAATGTAAACACATTTAGAAATTGATGCCTCTAACACATGGAAATGGGGAACAGAAACCCATGTGACACTAAAAATAAAATAAAATAGATATATAACAAAATAAAGGTAGTTCTGACCATTAATTACGACCATTTCTGACAGTGTTTCTGGAAATGTTTGAGTAAAATTGTAAAATGTCATCATGAGCGCAGCCATACATAAGCACACAAGCAGTTATTTAAAACGTCCTAATCTAAAAAGGGTATTTTGTTTCTCTTTAGTTTCACTAAAGCTCCTTCTTATGTTTAACAGTTTTTGTGGGTACTTCTCTTATTCAGACTTCACGGCTACAGTGAAGGATCATTTGAGAACGAGCAAGTTAGTGGAAACTGCAGGTTGTTTTCTTTCACTGAAGGGTGACTGTAGGTTCTAGACTTCCAGTATGACAGTAAATTAAACAACCAGGTAGCCCATGGAATTTGTGTTCACTTCTTACCTTGTTGGCTGAAACTGAGGTGGTACAAAGAAGTAAACACCCAAAGACAGTTAGTAGGGTTGTGGCTCGCTCCATGGTGACCCAGACTGCTGTCTGGTCTTAGAAATGCTCATTACTTTTAAAGAATCATGTGGTTAGTGACTGAAGTTGGCTCCACATAGTCTGTCCTTGTGACCTTACACTAGGGTGCAAACAGCCACAATACTGTTTACTTATGACTCGGGTTGTACAATGCATCAAAACTGTGGTACCTTTATACTGATTCTGAAAGATTTCAGAGCTTTTAAGAATAAAGATCCTGTGGTTCTTTGTTTCAACAACTCCCGGGAGGGAGATGAGTGGAAGACGGCATTCAGCACCACATCTGGGCACTTCAAATACCTGGTTATGCCGTACGGCCTGGCTACGGCGTCCAGTGCGTTCCAACACCTGATTAATGAGGTACTTCGGGGCATGCTTGGACATTGTGTGATCACCTTTATTGACGATATCCTGATCTACTCACCAAACTACCATGAACATGTTCAGCAGGTGCTCCAGTGTCTCCTAAGAAAAGGGCTGCATGTCAGGAGAGAGAAATGTGAGTTTCACCGACCAAGGATAGAATTTGTGGGATATCACATTGGGCCAGAAGGCGTCTCAATGAACTGCCAAAAGGTGGACGCCACCACTCAATGGAAGCAGCCCACCATGGTCAGGGAGCTAAGGCGGTTTCTAGGCTTAGCCAATTTTTACCGCCGATTTATTCGGAATTTTAGCCGCCAAGCAGCCCCACTCACGGACCTTTTGAAAGGAGCTCCAAAGAATCTGAAGTGGGACTCCAGGGTGGACCAAGCCTTCTCTTCCCTCAAGAAGGCATCCATCTCCACTCCCATATTGAAGCATCCCCTTTATTGTGGAGGTAGATGCCTCCAGCCAAGGCGTTGGTGCCGTCCTCTCCCAGAGACAGGGCCAGCCTACTAAACTTCACCTAGTGGCCTTCTTTTCACGTAAGCTCACTCCGGCGGGCAAAATTTTGATGTGGGAGACCGGGAGCTGTTGGCCATCAAACTCGCTCTGGAGGAGTGGAGGCACTGGTTAGAAGGGGCCAAGTACCCTGTCCTTGTCTTTACTGACCATAAGAATCTCGAGTACCTCAGAACTGCCAAACACTTGAGCTCTTGTAAGGCCCCATGGGCTATTTTTTTATGATTTAGCTTCGTTCTTTCTTACAGACCTGACTCCAAGAATAGGAAGGCTGATGCCCTCTCCAGAGTCCATGAGCCTGATGTGGGCCCCACTGAGCCAGAGCCCATCCTCCCAGAAGCCTCCAAGCCATCACATGGGAACTTGATCAAAGTTTACGCAACTTCCAACCAGCCAGAGGTAGCGTGCAGCCCCCTCCCGGTGAGCTATTTGTCCCCTCATCTCTCGCAGCCCGCTGATCTCCTGGGCCCACTCCACTTCTGGCATGGGACACCCTGGCGCTAGACGCACCAACGAACTCATCAGGCCCAAGTACTGGTGGCCCCGGATGACCCAGGATATCCAGGAGTTCACTGCATCATGTTCCACGTGTGCACAAGCCAAGGTCACACGCACACTACCAGCTGGTAAGCTTCAACCTTTGCCCATCCCGGAGAGGCCCTGGTCACATTTGATGATCGACTTTCTCACTGACCTGCCACAGTCACAGAGCAAGACTGCCATACTAGTTATTGTCGATCGTTTTTCCAAAGGTGTCAGATTTGTTCCCCTAAATCAGGAACTCCTTAAGTTTTTTTGCTTATTCTGCCAGCACCAGGCCCAAGAATGGCAATGTTGTCTCGCCTGGGCAGAATACGCCCAAAATTCTATTAAGCATACCGCCATGGGTCTAACCCCTTTTGAGGCCTTCCTAGGTCACCAGCCACCTCTCTACCCATGGAACGCCTCCGCCACTGAGAGCCAGGCTGTCGACAAATGGTTTAGGCGGAGCGAGAGTCTGGGCGGTCACCCACCAGCAACTGTCTTGGGCAGTCGCCCAGATGAAGAAGGCTGCAGACAGGAGGCATTTCACCACACCCAGCTTCCGACCAGGCGACAAGGCCTTTAGAAGCCCCATGTACACCAAGAAACTTAGTCCCAGGTACATTGGCCCTTTCCCATTTTAAAACGTATCAATGAAATGTCTTACAGGGTTCAGATGCCACACCATAGCAAGATCCACCCTATGTTTCATGTCAGCCATTATCTGGTGGCCTGGGAAGGTTATGGACCTGAGGAAAACTCTTGGACCACAGGTGAGGATATCCTGGACCCTCTACTTACCCAGGAGTTTCATGCCAAGCCAGCACCTCGCAAACCGGGCAGACCCAAAAGAAGATTAAGGGTTCCCGGAGGTAGCCCCTTGGAGGGGGGCTCTGTCATGCCCGTGGCCGCCAGAGGGTGCCCTTGACGCTCTGTGGGAGAGCTACAACCAAGAACTACAACGAGGTGCATCTGCTGGCGGCCATCTTTGATTGCCTTGCCTTGCTGGGGACACAAAAGGGCAGCTTTATTTCTCCCCAGTGCGGATCAACTTTGGAAATGCTGATCATGTACTCTATGCGACGATTCAACCAAGTTAGAAACCTCAAGTTAACTATAGCTCTTTTCATGTCAGTACTGTATATAGTCGTGCACTGAGCACCCAGTCTGCACTCACGCCTTGTTTCTTGTTTTTTCCTCAGTTTGCACGTTTATCCAGAGCGTGGACATTTACGGCTTCCCCCTGTACACACGTTTGGACTCCCGTTTACTTTGGTTTTGAGTTGAGATATTCCCTGTTTGCCTGATCCTGTTTTCCATGCTCTGTGTTTTGTTTTTCTTGCATAACTGAACTATTCTTTACAAACTGAGCTTTTGTGTTTTGTGCGGTGCCACAATAAACTCATCTGCACTTGACTTCAGCCTGTGTGGGATCATTACATTTAGCAGATGACTTTATCCAGACTTACAAAAAGTGCAGTATAACCCTGCTGGTACCTGTTTTGCACTTGTTAGGATTTTGAACTGTATGTAGTGCTTGTGGCATACACTTGGGTCATGGATGAACAACATTTCATGTTATTTAAGTACAGTACATATTCTGTTAGTGTAATTGTGTTCATTCACTTTGAGCTTTACAGTAAAGATCCAGAGAATTCTACAGTATTGCAGTTGGGACAAAACTTTTATTGCAGTTGGACTCAACTGTGAGTTAGCAATGGACCAGAATTCAGCTGAATATAAGATTAGCATATTTAGCATGGAACTCAAACTACACGTTTGAGACAGTGAAGTCAGAAAGTTCTCCCTGCAGAGCGGACTGGAGTGGTACAAGCCAACATGCCACACTAGGAGCTGCAAGAAATCTGTAGTCAATGGCAGAGCTCCTGTAATGAAACAGAAACATGTCTTTTAATAGCATCTAAAAGTGTAACAAATGAAACACAATGCATTAAAATGGTTCCATTTCCTTACTGGGATGCCTGGACTTCCTGGTCATTGATTTTGAGTTTTGATCCTGGTAGCTCCTCATACTGAAGATCAGTTTTTCCTTGAATATCAAATATGAAATCCTGAGTCACTGTCAGTACTCAGTGCTGCTGTTTTGCTTCTACTTGATGTGTAATTATTTATTACTAAATAATTATACTAAATTGGGCTATGGACAACTTTACACATTTAACCTCATTAAAAACAAGCGCTATGACTTTACATGATAATGCAGTTTGCTTCCAATGTCCTCCTGTCATTCCAAATAGCTATTCAGCCTGCAAACAGCCCAGTAATTAGCTCATATTTGTTGGGCTTAGGTACGAGTTTCATGAGTAGTTTGTGAATCAAAAATGCACATTGTGCCCTTTAGCAATCTTGATTTTATCATAGAACTAGAACATCATTTAACCATGAAACATTTCATTCTGACTTTTGTGCAGTGTCTTACCCAGAATGCCTTGAATGTTAGCATTTTTTGGCTTTTGATGAACAACAGGCCACAGGAAAGCATCTCCATTTTTCTTATGAAGGAGGACAACAACACGAACAGTTCCCACGGTGACATCTAATTCATTGCTCCGTAGAAATATTGACACGCTGTGGAAAGACAAATTGATCAGTTACTTGCCATGTGGGACCTTATTTGTTGAGAACAAAATGATGTTACAACGGTCAGTGGAAACCAAAATCATCAACCCACTGAGGGCTGGGTTCAAGATCACACTGAAAATCAAAGTAAAAAAATTTAAATCACAGGGTAAACAAATTTGCTTGAATTTCATCAGTAGTGTGTTTGGGCAACATGTCTGTATGCATTCCTGTCTGGGCTTGCTCCTGATGAGATGGCAGATGCTGTCCATGAGGATCTCCTCTCAGACCTGGATCATCATGGAGCATGATGGAGCAGTATGATGGAGCATCAGTGAGCTCCTGGACAGTCTGTGGAGCTATTTGCCCATACTGATACATAATGTCCCAGAGGTTCTCAGTTGGATTCAGGTATGGGGAATGTTAGTGGCAGGCAATGGCATCAATACCTTTATCATCCAGGAACTGCCTGTACACTCTGTCCACATAAAGCCAAGCATCGTCCTGCACCAAGTGGAACCCAGGGCCCACTCCACCAGTGTAAGGTTTGACAGTGGCTTGGAGGATTTCATCTGGGTACCCAACAGCAGTCACAGTGCTCCCCTGACCCACCAACAAACTGGTCATACTGGATGATGATGTAGGCATCATAACATTCACAACAGTGTCTCTAGAGCCTTTCACGTCTGTCACATGTGTTCAGTATGAACCTGCTCTAATCTGTGAAGAGAATGGGGCACCCGTGGTGGACCTGCCAAATCTGGTGTTCTCTGGTGTATGCCAATCGAGCTGCACGGTGCTGGGCTGTATACACAGATCCCAATAGAGGATGTTGAACCCTCATGCCACCCAATGGAGTGTGTATCTCACAGTTTGGTCACAAACATGCGCACCAGTAGCCTGCTGCATGCTATTTTGTAGGGCTCCCACAGTGCTCCTCCTGTTCCTCCTCAGATAAAGGCGCAAACCAGATATTTTGCTGGGTTGATGCCCTTCTACAGCCCTCTCTAGTTCTCATCGTGTAATGGCACGTGTCCTGGTATCACCTCCGTGCAGACTGTGCTGGTACTCACAGCAAATGCTCTTTCGATGGCATGTATGGATGTGCCATACTGGAGGAGCAACCTGAATGGGCTGCAGGTACCGCCTCATGCTACCAGTAGTGACAAGGACACTAGCAATATGCAAAACGTGTGTACAATGAAGTCACTGTTTACTGACATACAAACATTTGTTATGTTTGGAAATCTAAAATTATTTTTTGGTCATGTCTCAGTAATAAAAATTAATGCCTATGACAAAATGTGTACAAAAAGAGGATGCCTAAGACTTTTGCACATATATCAGCCTTCAGAGGGCTGTACCAGACAGGTGCTGGTGAATCTATTTAGACAAACTATGCAATTAGCCAGAGCAGCACTTCAGAAAATCTGCTGAATGTACTAAAATAGATTTGCCCACTTCAGGGACATGATTGCAGAGTATGTTCATTTATCAGAGCCCTCTTTGAGTGCATGCTTTTGCAGCAGATGGTGTCAATGTGTAACACCTGCAGGGTCAGGGTTTGATCCTGCACTTCTGAAGATTTCATTACCTTTGTGTTGTTTCACGGTGCTTTTGAAACAAATTACAGGCCAGGTTTAGTTCAGGTTTGGGTCTTACCTGTCTGACTCATGACTGCTGGGCTCCGGCTGTCCCCATACAAACTTGACGATGCTCTCACCATCAGAGTACACACTTTCAGCAGGGTTAACAAGAAGCTTCGCTGTTTTGTAATGAATAGCAACTAGCTGGAAGCCTTTATCTGAGAGTTGGCCATTTATAGAAATGTCTGGGAAGAGAGAGAGAGTGTTTACATTGCTGTTGTCTCTTAGTGTTATGGACGTTAGTATATCTGAAAGGATAAAGATCTGGATATGATCACCTCTAACTATTGTAAATTAAATGCACTCAATGACTATACAGTGCCTCCAAGTAGTATTCAACCCCCTGCACATTTTGCAAATTTAACAAGTTGCAAATAAGTTAGAGCCTT
>JAOUQY010065620.1:0-14962 GCA_028566355.1 Doras micropoeus
CCTATACAGTAAAATATCCTTTGAATACTATGGCAAATTCAAGTAGAGAAACGTGGGGTACAACAAATCACATTTTGTTTTTTGACAATGACAATGACAAATGTATATTTGTCCACAGGGTAGGACATATAAAATGCATCAAATACAAAATACAAATAAAAAACACCACAGGTCAGCAAAATATGGAATATTGTTTCTTAATAACTACAGGTTTACTAACTAGTATATACACTGACATGACAAAAGTCAGGGGTGTTACCTCAAGGGACAGCTGGGGAATGGCCACACCTGTATATGATGTGAGGTGTTATTATGTGTGTGAGGTTGTCCAGCATGCTCATGACAAGGCAATGTGAATTATCGGAGTTCGAAAGAGACATGATAGTGGGTACCAGATAGATGGGACATTCCATTTCCAGAATTGGTGGGAAAACATCATAGAAGGCATTAACACCCACAGTGGACAGCACAGTGGCTGCCTACTGGTGCTTAATGACCGTGACCAGTGGTTCTGGCTAGATTTGTCCGTGCGAACAGACGAGCGACTTCCACATTCATCCACAGAATCACATCCACATTCAATGCAGGAGGCCCTTACACACATATCCACCAGGTCAGTACAGCGTTCTCTAGCTTCCATTGGATATGGAAGCAGAAGACCCACCAGAGTGCCTCTGTTTACACCATGAAACAGTGCCTCACCTGGGCTCATGAGGCTGCTAAATGGACTGGTAATATGTGGTGTGTTCTGCTGAGTCATGGTAGCAATCGTTTTGTGCTGATGGGAGGGTTTGTGTGTGGAGCAGACCCCATGAAGTCATGGACCCCAGCTGTGAACAAGGCACTGTGCAGGCTGGTAGAGGTTCCATACTGGTGTGGGGTGTGTTCTCATGGCAGGGGTTGGGTCCAATGGGCCACCTAAACACGTAATTGGCCAGTGCCTACTATGTCTCACTGCTTGGTGAACATTTGCAGCCCTTCATGGACTTCATGCACCCCCACAATGAGGGGATATTCCAGCAGAATAATGCACCATGCCATCAGGCCCAAGTTGTCCAGAATTAGTTAGATGAACATTCTGCAGAGTACTGATGAATGGCCTGCACGTTCACCAAACATGAGCTCAACTGAGCATTTATGGGATGTGGTGAAGAGGTCCATTCACACCCGAGATCCTGCACCTACGAATACCACAGAGCTGTGGGTGGATAATCAGACGGCATGGTTCAACATCCCTCCAGATGTCTTCTGTCCACTTGTGGAATCGATGCCACATTGAGTTGCTGCACTTCTGGGTCCTACACGATACTAGCTCCTGTCCCATGACTTTTGGCATGTCAGTGTATACTAGTATATTCTAATAAAGCAGACTCAATATCTTCCTGTTGGCCTCCAGTTTCCTTTTTGCCCCTCTTCCTCAATTTCTATAACTTGTTTTGCATTATAGGTTTGCTTATAATGCCAGGGCTGTCATAATTGTAGCACTAAGACCTGGGTGGCTCTTCATCCAGCAGTCAAAATCTATTGAACTACCTTTGAAAAAAGCAGAACCCACACTGTCTAGCGGCTGGAGCAGCACCACACAAAACTCAATGAAAAATTCAGTGCAGACACAGAGGTGTGGGAAGCATGGCTGTCTAACAATAGAAGGACCTTGGCTTTGTGTGGTGGAAAAAATTGTGTAGGAAAACTAAAAACTCAGACTCATGCATCTATACTGACCCACTGGCTGCACCAATCCATCAGGAATGAAGTGTGAATAGAGTTTCTCTTGAGGTGAGTTAAAGAAAGTGGGAACAAAATTCCCCTGTGCATTGACCACAGCAGCAACTGTCACTAGGCAGCCTCTCTTTCCACGTCATGGCCCCAATCTGCCACACCCCTTTTGGAGCAACAGCCTTTTCTGGTGCTTCCACTACCCAAGTTATTAAAAAACCGTTCACATTGTGCATGTTGAAGCTTGAAGCCCTGGACAGACTGGTGGCTTGGGGCTTCCTGATTGACAGTGTGTGGTTACATTTCAGAAAAGCCATGCAATCCTTTCCTGCCATCTCAGATGTCTTCCAGAGCTTGGGGGATTTGCAATTAAATTGCTCTGCACACTGGAAAGCATGTTTCTGGACCTGAAAAATTTGAAGGCATCAATTTCTAAATTTGTTTATATTTAACAAATAGAATTAAGGTCATCATTGAAAACACTGAAAGTCTTTTCTTTGTCCTTTCGTCTGTTAAGTTTCAAGTGAATTCAGAATTCAGTTTTTATTGCATTGTAAGAAAATGTCCCATTTTTCTGTAAATGGGGTTTGTACTTTGATGCCATTTACATTCTAATTTGTGAGTGGTCTGGCAGACAGAGGCAGACAGTGAAGCAATAACCACAGACGGGTGGACTTCAAGGGCTACTCAGAGCTATGTCACTATAACAGCACATGTGATCACCGGAGAATGGGAAATGGCGAGCTTCATACTCCAAACTCACCATCTTTTCGAGTCGCACACATAGCCAAGGAAATCGGCTGTTTCGGAGTGGGAGCTTGTTAAAGCTAATCGCAACATTGCTGTCGTTACAGAGAATGCTTGAAATATGGAGGTAGCAGTGAACGAGGCTGGACTAGCACCACACATAATGTGTTTTGCCCACACTTTAAAGCTTGCTTCCCAAGTAGGGTCGAGTGAGGTGCATAGCCGCCTTCGTCCACCGCTGTGCTCGCAGCTACCTCTCTGCTCACAGCAGAGATTAAAGATCCCCCCAGCATAAACTCATTATCTTTCTTTTAATTTGAAGGAGAATAAAAAGTCTTTGTTAAAGTTTTTACTCAAGAAAACTACACATTATTTTGAATTGTTATTCTTCAAAAATTAAAAGGAATGTTTTCACTCCGTTATTTAAGATATGGAGAAGCTGTAAAAAATGTATACAAGAAAATGTGCATTGTTTTACACTTCAGAAATTTTAAAGAACTGTCTTTCATAATTGTTCTTTGTTTAAAATTGAATCATGAACTCAGTATCGTGAAATTAAATAGAATCGAGAGAAGACTATTGTTACACACACCGACGTACCAGTACCAGAAAAACTGGTATGCCAAATACATAGCATTGCCACCTCTGCCCATCATTGGTTTTGTAAAGTGCCCTTTTACCTATGAATGAAATGCATTCATTCTTAACTGGTCTTCCATAGACCAGTTACATTCAGGAGGGTGGAAGGTTTTTCCCCTCCTTTCATCTGCTCCCTTTATTGTCTGCATTTTGATCTGGTGGATGCAGCCCTCCTGATACAAACCTTGCATTAACTGGGCTTGAGACCAGTAGTACGGCTGCATTGCACCACTCAGTAGCTGGGTTGGGCAGCAGGTTAAGGGCAGCCCTGTTGGGCCCTTGAGCAAGACCCTTAACCACAGTCACAACCACAGTATCAGGCAACCCTTAACCCTCTGCTCAAACTGAGGTCCCGACCTTCCGATCAGCAAACCAGAGTCCTAACCTACTGAGCCGCCATTCATTTAGGACATATTAACAACATATACTTAACATAAGTGTAATGTGTATTTACATCTTAAGAACATCTTAGCTGATCTACAAGCCTTAGAGGAGATTACATTATGCTCAAGTGTGAAACATGATCTAAAATGATTTTTAGATCAGATATCATGATGCAATAATAATGACTATTAAAACATATGGGGGGTTACTGTCCATCAGGGACATAGCAGAGAAACCTAAGTGCTGTTTCCATGGAAACTATTTTATTGGCGTATAGTGTTAAGGTAAAATATATGTCTGTCTCTTTGTTGTGTGTATGAAGCAGGATGACGGGGAGGATCTGACTGCACTGCAGCTTGGTGAGAATGTACTGTATGATGTCAAGTGCAATGTAGTGTCCTTACTGCTTTTAAAGCATTTTCCATAATAATTATACATTAGATAATGTGGTTTATTGCTTTTCATTGTTAATTTGATAATTAGAAAGAAGATTTCATTAAACAGTTTTAGCAATAGATAATGATAGATCATTTTTATATAAACTCGGTAAATTACCTTAAGGTATATACTAGCAATTTTTAAAAAGTCAAGACACATCTAAATAGCAATGACACTAGTGGTGCACTGATATACTACTTAGTATAGTAATATACAGTTGATGCACAGGCCAAGTATTGCACATTATTATGGAAGTGTACCACAAGTAAGAGCAAAACAAGAGATGACTTGCAGCTCTTACTGTCATGGATGGAAGATTGAGGTGGATGCAAGTGAAAACAAAACATAAAGACTATGAAACAAAAAGTTAGACACCGAGTGTTGTGTAAGACGTAGCTTAATTATTAGTGATCATTAAAGATAAACATAAATCAGGTGAAAAAAGTGTGTGATGTGACATGAGTGCCATGATCATGTGATCAGGTGGAGTGGCTGATGGGAGTCGTAGTCCTGCACTATATTAGTTGGTGTATTTGGTGCAACCATGACACGCTCGGACTGCCTGATCAATCAGCACCTACAGAAACAGCACACATACTACAGAATAAACTAGGCACTTAATATCAGCTAACTACAGAAAATATTAGCTCTATTTAAACATAAAGGGTTGCTCCATCT
This sequence comes from Doras micropoeus, assembly GCA_028566355.1. Taxonomy (NCBI): domain Eukaryota; kingdom Metazoa; phylum Chordata; class Actinopteri; order Siluriformes; family Doradidae; genus Doras; species Doras micropoeus. Next base: position 4,603 of record JAOUQY010065620.1, read on the forward strand.
CTCAGTGAGCTGTGTGCACAGGCTAAACGTCTGTGGACATCAACTTTTTTTTCCCACTACATATTCAGTGTTCACAGTCTTGTGTTATCTAGTCTGTTTTATTTTACCTCCCAGAATGTTTAGCATGAACCAGAGCCACCAAAGCTTAAAAAGATGCAGGTCTTCACTAGCTGTGCATCTCCACTGGGTTGTTTTTCACCAGCCATTGTCTAGCTCAGCCATTTCTCAGTTCCACATACAAACTCAACAGCGATGATTTCTTAAATCTTCTGATGATCATCAATAGATTCAATAGATAAATTACCTGTTCAGCATAAAATGTCTATTCAGTTTATTCTCTCTCTCTCTGTCTCTCTCTGTGTCTCTCTCTCTGTCTCTCTCTCCCTCTCCCTCCCTCCCTCCCAGGATGATGCCTGAAATATCTGGCCTGGCATATGACGTATAGTATACATAAAATCCCAGTATCCTAGTTCTAACGTGAGACCCTTGACACAGCGGACACTTGGATGGATTTCTCATACAATATTATCAGGTCAATTTACAGTAGTTTATGGATGTCATCTTATAGCTTTCCCCCCTCAATTATTTTTTTTACAAAAAGCCTAGGCACTGTACTTTTAACCAAATATACTGTATATGCATTCACCAATGTTTATTCCATCCATGACTAAAATAAGTCTGCATAAATTAGCCAAAATGTAATTACAGCTTGGACCTGCCATTAGGTATAAATACTGTCTGAGCTGATCTGCAGCTACTTGCAGTCAACATGGGTAGCATCCACTTGAAGCTCATAACGTATTTCAAGAGGAGTTTTTTTCCCCCAGATGGTTTCCGAGGTAAACCAGGAGAAACTCACAGATACCAGAAATGAAGTAGTCCAACGAGACTCTAATGAGACAAATCAATATACATACAAAGATATAAGATACAATTTATTGCTTTAGCCTTTGAAGGTAGCAATACTCAGAGCCCGTGTGTCGTAGTCCTCATAGTTTTAATTCAATTCCATGATAAAAATTATATCTCAAAAAGGTCAAAACAACCATCTTCACTGCATGATGCAAACCAGCAGAGATGTTTTTAAAGGATCGTAATGTATTAGGCATGACGGGCCCATAATCCAGCAAATTAATAAACCATTAAATGATGGGGCCTGTAAGAGATTGTCAGTTAATGTCTATTTTTTATTCCATTATTAATCTCACACTGATCTTGGTAGAAAATGTGCTTGCTTTCTAGATAGTCAGAAACACCCAAAATCTGTGTTTTAGGTCCAATTTGAACTGCAGTGTAATTATCTAAAAGCAGCAGTTTCTGTTCATTAGCTAATCGACTCCATCTATATTTTATTAGGACATTATTTAAAAGAAAAATCATGCTATGCCTGCTCTTTAGGGGGAAAAAACTGTTTTTATATTGTCGAGATGCATAGATTTTTTTTTTGCCTTGTCTGATGTATTTAACAATAGTTGAACGAGAAGAACATGGGGAAGAAAAATAAAGAAATTCTCAGTCTCGGTAAACTTTGAATCTCCTTTCAGCTTCCATCACCTTTTTAGTACAACATTCCCTTTGTATCCAGTGCTTTTTCCCTGGAAACACTCTAGGCGGTATCTCCTCCCTTTGGTTGCTCTTAACGCTGCAACATCTGTCACCTCGCCTTGCTTTCCTCTCACTAAGCAGCTCTCTAGACATATTAATTAGCACATTAACACAAAATGAGATTAGACTGTGCTGCAAAGCTGTCTCTCAGCATTCATAATGGCAGACTGGGAGAGGTTTAAGCTATTAGAAGAGATATATTTTGTTACTATTGCTAGTTTCATCTGCGAGTCATGCCACATCAAGTCTCAGGGAGCATCCACTATTGTAATCCACCAAGTTCATGGTAAATGGATAACTAATGTGTTGGCTCCATCTGTTCTTCTCTTTAGAAATCAGCATATCTCAGCATATCTAGTAGGTTCCTGTTGACTCACTCAGGATATGGCTCACTCTAAGGATGACAAGGGGTGGTCCTAGATGTTGTGATCCCAGCATACTAATCATGATCCCTGATCAGAGTCCTGGGAATCATACTGAAAAACATCTTACAACTTACAAATGTATTGCTATAGTGGAGGGACATATGCTGCAGTCAAGATGACATCTTTTCCCAGGAACTCCATGTCTATTTCAGCAGGACAATGCCAGGCCTCATTCTGCATGGGTTACAACAGCATGGCTTCGTAGACAGAGCGTGTGTGCTTGACTGTCCTGCCTGCAGTCCAGTTCTGTTTACTATTGAAAATGTTTGGCGCATCATAAAGAGGAGAATCAGACAACGGCAACCACGGAACATTGAGCAGCTCAAGTCTTATACACAGCAAGAATTTCCACTTGCAAAACTGCACCAATTAGTATCTTCAATTCCCAAACAATTAACATACATAAAAGGTGATGTGACCGAGTGGTAAACATGCCTCTGTCCAAGCTTTCTTTGAGTATGTGTAAGCCATCAATTTCTACATTTGTTTATATTTAACAAACAGAATTAAGCTCATCATTCACAAAACAGTGAAAATCTTTTCTTTGTCCTTTTGTCTGTCAAATAAAGGTTAGAAAGAATTACAGATTTCAGTTTTTATTGCATTTTTAGATTTAGAATTGTAAATTTTTAGAAACTTTTCTGGAAGTGGGGTTTAGAATAAAGCACACCCCCTAGCTCTGCTATAACTGCAGGTAAATGCAAGGCAACTGTAGATTAGCAGTTACAACTGGGGTTTCAATCTTGTGAAGTGGTTGTGCTCTTCTGGAACAGTGGTTCTGCTCTTCTGGAACAGTGGTTCTGCTCTTCTGGAACTGCCAGTCTGCCTTCCAAAAAGCTGAATTCATCTCAGTGTTAACTACTCATTACTTTCTCCACTTTCTGGCACTAACTGAGAGCTGGATCACTCCACAGAACTTGGCTCCACCTGGCTGCTCTGTCCTCTGGCCATGCTTTTCCTCACACTCAATGAGAAACTGGCAGGGGTGGTGGTACAGGTTTGCTTTTGTCTCACCAATGGTACTTCATACCTATTTTACTGTGTCATCTCAACATCTCATGCTTTGAATTCCATGCAATTACAATTACCACTCTGATCCATCATCTTCTCATTGTCATTTACTCTCCTCCTGGTGCCCTAGGAGACTTTTCTGAAGAAATGTAAAAGCTCCTCAGTATTTTCCCTACTGACAGCACCCTGCTCACTCTCCTCTGAGACTTCAAGCTCCCTTACCACAAGCTCCAGACTTCCTGCCTTCTCTCTTATTTCTCTCAGCATTCCTTCTTGCTGATATTCAAAGGCTGCTTTCCAACACACAAGTGAGGAATTGTCCTTGTTCTGGTCTTCGGTCACCCCTCTTCAGCTACAGACATCAATGCTAGCCCACTACACATTTTTGTTATCACTTGGTTGGGGGTCTACATACTGAAATCTGTTGTGATTGTTTTTGTCATATGAGGTTATTTGTTTGTTTACAGAAGTTGCTGAGAACCACATAATTGATAATTTTGCCCTGATAAAAGATGGCGACCATCTGTTGGTGCACATTGGAACTCATTTCAGTAACAGGTGAAGTAAAGCAACATACACCGTTCTGAAGGATGACACTAGTGATGAGCCAGGAAAAACACAAGAAATGAGCATTCACACTCCACGTTCACAGCTTCCATATGGTGGCAACAAATCCCTCAAGCTCACTGGCTTAAAACTCCATCCAACACTAACACCAGGCAAGCCAATGCCAACACCTCACAGTCAGATGCTAACTCACTGTCAGTTTAATTCACAAATCAGTCTTTTAGCCGCACCATGAACAATGCTTCCAACACTTCCTGATTACACCGGGAACAATGAATATGAAGTGTGAATGATTGTGGCTGCCTGTCCATCACAGGGAACCATGCTCACATGTAATTTCAAACTCATGCAACTGGTTATGCATCAGCAAGAAGTAGTGTCACTATCCTTCTGGTTATGAAAAGAGAAAAAAAAAAAACCCTCACCATTGGAGTGATTTGCAGGTAACAATCAAGTACTTAGGCAAGGTGTAAAATGTTTTATGGGCCTAATGCAGCTGATAAAATGAATTATATTATTGTTACCTATAATTTACAGGAGATCTGCTTACATTTGTCAGTAGAGGTGATAATGAGATAATGGATCATGTACCCAGTATCAGCCTCAGCCAGTATTAACACTGTCCCAATACAGCTGGCTTCAGCAAATACTAACTCAGACCCAATACAGCCATCTTTAGCAAGTACTAACTCAGACCCAGGTGAAGTATAGGCAACCCCAACTATAACTAGCACAACCAGAGGTATACAGCCACCATCACATACAGTACAAGCAACTCAGACCCTAATAGAACAGTTACAGCTCCACCAAATGAGACTGACCCAGCAGAATGGCCACTAGACTTAACAAAGACTGACTTAGAGGGCAATTCAAACCAGGGCTGCATTTTCTTCCCTTAAAGACAAGTCCAGAAAAGGTTTCCATTCAGGCTTATTGTGCATCAGCTGGCAAATGGGAGAAAAATTACCAGGCTCTGGCATTAATACTGATTCAAAAACCAGGCTGTGTATTGTTTTTACTGTAAGGAAGGTGTGAATGATTGCTCAAGTATCAACACCATTCTGAAACGCCGTGATGGTAGTCCTGAACACACATACATTATGATTAAGTGGACAGAACATGATTTGTGCCTAACTAGACTCTTGACCAGATACAAATGATAATTTTGGAGGCAGAAAGAAAGAGATGTCCTTACACATTTCTTAAGTACCACCTGCCTGTGGCTGAAAGAATCCTAGGATTCAGGGGTTCAATAGACAATTAGTCTCCCAACCAGATATTGGAAATCTCCTGAAAGAGGTTGAATTACAGACAAACATTTGACCCGATTATAGAAAATCATCTTACCAAAGTTAAAGATGAAGAGACATATGCTTATTGAGCTGAAAAAGATTGTGAGTGGCAAGATTCTGGAAGCAATATTGATTCACGTAAGAGACTCAAAGTACTTCTCTATTATCTTGTACTGTACACCTGAAATTAGTCACAAGGAGCAAATGTTCATAATTTATAGAAGCATACCTTTAAAGGAAAAGCCAGAGGTCAAGGAGCACTTCCTCAGCTTTGTAAGTGTTGAGATTACAACAGGCTTGAATCTGTCCACTGTTATCTTAGATAATCAGAATGAGCTGAAGATTCCATTTGAAGATTTCAAAGGGCAATCTTATGACAATGCGGCCAACATGAAGGCAAGCACCAAGGAGTACAAGCCATACTGCTAAAAAAAATTTATCACAGAGCTGAGTTCATCCCATATGGAGCAGATACTCTCAACCTTATTACTCCAGATGCTGCCAGATCTTCAAAAGATTCAGTTGGGTTTTTGGGCACGTGCAAATGCACTTCACCTTCTTTTCTGCAGGCATAGAACAATAAAGAATGATGTGAACATAACTATGAAGTCATGGAGTGACACAAGATTGGAGAGTATGCTCCTGCAATCAGGTATCAGGCTTCTGAGGTCCGGGAGGTATAACTTGAGGCCATACAGACAATCAGTGATCCGGGGACCCGTGGTGGCACAGGCAGCTGCAGAGGAAGGTGGAACCTACCACGTCTTGATTTGCTCTGTTATATGGCATGAGATACTGACAATGACAAACAAGGTGAACAAGCTCCCTCCAATCTGCCTAAGCGCAGCTAGATATAGCAGGGAATTTAATCTCAAATGCAAAGGCCTCCCTCACTACATACCGGGAAACTGGTAGACAACAATCAAAAGCATTTGGAAGAAAAGATTGTGGAGGCTGTTCTGCAAGAGAAGAGATTGGGGAACAGTAAGAGGCATTGTTGCTACGAGTCTCCTGATGAGCCAGTGACTAATGCACTGAAAAACCAACCAGATGAAAATCAAACATGGACTGCTGCTGAATTTCAGCACTGCCTCTCAGGTAACCAGTGAATTTTTAGATGCGGAAGTTAGCTACCTGAGGTCTTTAATCGCACATGAATGAGTGATCTGGCCACTAAATAATTCATGACATAGGCTAACACGTCCTATGATGACATCATTGATGATTTTGTCTCAAGAAAGTGCAGAAGAGGAAATTTTTGAATTGAAGCATTCAAATGCTTATATGCTCTAACATAAGATTTAAGGCAAAAGGGCATTTGTTTAAATGACTACTTAACTATGTGCCACAGTTCTTCAAGAATTTAATGATAAAAGAATAAAGAATACAAATAAGAAATAAACATAAAGAATAAATAATAATGAATAATCAATACAAAATGCCAGACATAACAATTTCACTATAAGATGACAGAAATAACATCTTCATAGCTGTGTTCCTTATTTCTCTCTTTGACCATGAACATTAAGCACAATGGTTTCAGGCTGTTTTTCAGGCTGAATTAATTCTCCAATGTGACAGATAGACCCAGACGTTTTGGTCCCATCTGGCATCTTATCATACACCTGTTTTAGATTTCTTTTTCACCTCTTTTTATCAAATGCTTGAGGCTCTAACATTACTTTATAAAAAGAACTAGTGTTGTTCTGTATCACTAACTAAACAATACTCATGAGTATCACAAAAGTGCTTAGCTCTTATTTCAATTCTAACTAATACTATTTCCCAGGTTTATAAATAAATTCTACCATATTAAGTCAACTCCAACTAAAGGCAGAATTCACCACTCAGTCTGATTCTCTATGCCCACAGATGTGCTTGTATATTATCTTAAGTCTAGACGAACTGCCACTTTTCTTCTGACCTTTTTAGAGTAGCTCACACTCATTTTACAGAGCTGTCTGGTTTTTGTGAAAGACAAATATGCATAGATTTTAGTTTAAATGCTTCATGAAATATAGAAATATAATTTTTATAATACTTAAATTGCATGCATTTATAAAATATGATTAAATGAGGGTGCCTACCACAGCTTCTTAGTGGAATTTTGCTTAAGGCCCCAGGGAGGTCAAGATTGGCTAAAAAGCTGCACAAAGACAGTAACCTGAGCACATAATTGAACTGGGGACCCCGGAGATGTTGAGCAGTAATGCTACCCACTGCACAAATGTGCATTCCCTGTATCGTTTGTATAGATTATCTACTAAACATCCACATCCATAAACTGTTAACTTTCTGTTTACTATGAACTGGTGATTAGGCTGCTTCATGACAGTCAGACAAGTTGTTGACAGCCTATAACTACTTTGTTGCCTGTTTGAATATGATCTAAATTGGACTCTCCGAATAAAATGCAAACAGGTACACAAATGGTGCAATGCTCTAAAATCAATTTTGACAGAAGCCAATTTACTGCCAATATCAGTGGTTTGCAAAATGCCTGTCTTTGGTGGCACACAAATGTAAGAATCTTAACAAATGCTTGCATATGTACTAATCCTCACTACATCTTCCTCTTTTAGGAGTCCAGTTTTGCCACTACTGCTTGCAGATGACCCAGAAGAATTTTAATCAACATACAAAGGTAAATACTTTGTGTGCAGGTCTTGTAAGCAGCTCAGTGACTACTTGTCTAGCAATAAGAAACTAGGATGTTGTTTTCCTTTCTTTTTCAACAGCGAGTTTGCATCTACTTACATATTGTCCTTTTAAACTGATACTGTATTCATTAAATGCAACAGAAAGCAATATGTATCTAATACACTGAAGTACCAGAAAAACTGGTACTGGAGCCTATGAAAAATACATAGCAACACCACCTATGCACATCACAGGTTGCATCCACCAGCATATATACAAACCTATAGATGCCTATGGAAGCTTCTAGGGCTGTTTTCACTGTCAGAATGGCAAGTTATCACGATTGTGCAATTTTCAGCATGGTTTAATAGTTGGAGCTTGTGAGATGGGTCGTAGCATTTCAAAGGTAGAAGCAAAGATTGGATTTTCATGTATGAGCATTTCAAGGGTGTACCATGACTACAAGAATTGTGGCAAAACCTTAAACTCACGATAGCAGTATGGCCATAAAAAACGTGACCCAGTATCGGCTGGCAGGAATCATTTCACGTGGTAGGCGTGCAACACTGCCTCAAGTAACATTGGAATTCAATACTGGGGCCTCAGGAAACATCAGCGTGAGGACTGTGCAACGTTCTCTCCAAGATCCCGTGGGGGACCTCCCAAGAATTAACTGGTATACCAGTTTTTCTGGTACTTCAGTGAACAATGCATAAACATTGTCACAATCAGATATGGCATTACACCTCCGGGCCAGTAGAGCTGTGCTCCCAAGAATACTAACCACTTCTTCACAACCTGACACTTCAGTCAGTTCAAATGCTAAATATTTGAAAAGTTGTGCCAACAATAACTGAGCAATGTACCGTGTCATTATTGCCATGCCCTAACCCATTCCAAGAGGTTTCAGCTACTCGTTAGAAGTTCCGCTTACATGGACTTTTTCCTGTATTTGACTTTATCCATTAGTCCTGGTCCTTGCAAGCATACAAAAAAAACCTATCCTGTGATACTCTGTCAACTCCAGAAGCATTATTATATATCATCATATGCTACACATACCTTAGTCTCTTTAAATATTGTTGCTTCCACATTTTTAGCATCTTACTGTAATGTTGACTATAATGTAATATCTGTGGAGAAGTGACACTGATCTGTAACTATTATATTGTCTCTAGACCTGTTTCCCCCAATATATTTGAATTCAGTCTATAATTATGAAGGTAAAAATATCTCCTAACACCTGAGCAACTGCAGGAAATCTTCTGATATAAGACTCTGCACATTTCTCTAGATTTTTAGCCAGAAGCAAACAGAGGCATCTCCCCAGTATATTCAGTTAATTTGTGCCTGTGTTACATAAATCCATCTCTTACACACAGAAACATGCATATTTGTGTTCAAAAACCGTAGTTTGGCGGGTGGATGAAAATTCCATTTCCAGTCATTATCAGTTTTCTTGGTCAGAAGCAAGTGACTTTGTGATGTTTTCATCAATGCAGACCCATTAGAAGTTATTGGTTTTTGGTATTTGTTTTAATCATGTGTCATTGGGAACATTAGATCGATTCTCTGAGGTGATTTGGTGCTGAAGATTTTGCTGTTGGAACAGGCATGTTTCCTGTTGCCTTATCATTCAAAGACTCCATCAGGAGGAATGTTTAAAATATGCCAAAGTGACATCTTACTACATAAACAGTTGCTCACTATAAAGGTAGCAGCAGTCAGCAGCATATAGCCTACAGCAGTGGTTGTCAACTGATGGACTTGGTAATTAATTGGACTGAACTGAGGCTGTTTGAACCCAGATTTTTGTATGCTTGGTGAAGTGTGAAAACTGAGCCAAACGGTCCAGAGAAATGAGCCCTGGTTCACCTCAAAGTGATGGTCTGGGATTCTCTCAAACCAAACTGTAGTACGGTCTGCATTGTGTGTAAAGCTAGCTACATGTACTATACCAGTGAAAGGGTTGTTTTGGTTATACTGGAGTTGGGGACTGGGGTGCTGGAATTAGCTCACCTTAATGATTCAAGCATTGTCACTGAGAGCATTGTGAAAAATGCCGACCTGCATGGCTCATCTCCTCGGTCGTAGATATTCATGGGTGATGACATAGTATGCATCCAAAAAGTGCTATTCACAATTTGAGTGTTGGTACCATTAAAAACTAATTTTAAAACATAATTGAAGTATGAATAAATACTGCTTGCTATTTTGTACAAAAATGACATGTGGAATTGCCCAATTGAGCCATGCTTCGGAATGAATTTTTCTATGTGAAAGCAAACGTGTTGCCAGGAACTCCTTCCCTAGTCGAGCACAGATTCAGTTCTAGTACTGGATCTAGTGTGAATTCACCCAAGGCAGGCCAGAAAGTGAAGCTTTGATGTATGCAATTATTCTTGACGCTTCAAATTCAAAACACAGTAGAGGTGTTGTACTTTAATAGGCGGTCAGATATGAAGCTTGTGGGACAAACACAGCCCGATAAGAACATTCGTTTTTGTATTTTCATTTACAATAACATTCGGAAATTAGAATGTATGTTTGTAAGTTTGACAATATCTCAAGTACAGTTAGAAATAATTGTAGGAGCATGAAGGATTGGTCAAATGTTTTGTGCAAGCAGTCATGAGTGCGATTAAAAAACATGCATGTACAAACCTCTGTTTGGGTTTGTAATTAAGGAAATTGAACACAAAATTTTAGTTTAATACCCCTGTACTACTCCTTTGTTAGTCCTCTTTACTCTGTTCTCTAATGGTCAGGACCCCCAAAGGACCAGCACAGATCAGGTACTATTTGGGTGGTGGATCATTC
>JAOUQY010068854.1:0-14883 GCA_028566355.1 Doras micropoeus
GCTGAGCGGGGCTAGCGGAAGCGGGATTGGCCGAGCGAACAGGAAGCGGGGGCGTGGCCAGCGGACTTCTAACACATGCCTATAATAATAATAATATTTATAATAGTAATATTTAAACTTAATCAATCAAAGTTATCCTTAAAAGAACAAAAAAATCTGTATAATATTTTAAAGCATTACATTTATACTTTCCTTTAGAGTCAAAAACTCTTAATAATAAGGTTGCGTACTTGTAAAATATCTTTCATTCAAGCCCTCAAAACCTAGCAATTTTCAACACAAAAGAAAAAGCAGGCAGTCGATCTGCATGAAACAGATAATAGGTATTAAAAACAGAGTTAAAATAATAGTTAACAATTTATTACAGTTTAATGTTCATATGACAGGACCCATCACGTAAACATTTACAGTATCATAGTTTATTCCAATAAGTAGCAGTAAACCAGCTTCTCTACTCAAAAGTCTCTGGTGTACCTGCTTTGCCATGGGTATTCATAAAAATATACAAAGTCATAAATGAATTCTTTAAGGACCAAAGAATATATGTGTAACTCTGAATATAGTATAAGTCTCAAATCAGTCTGAATAAAGTCTTAAATTTTCTAGCTACCAATTCATGTCAAGTGTCAAGTCATGAGTTATGAACTTTGGATAGCACATATAGCGTACATTTTAGCTGTATGTGTTTTGCTGCACATAAATAAACACTGCAGTATATACAGACAGGGAACTTACATATAAGAAATGTCAGAACCTACTAATACTCTTACTCACACTCATACACTCACAGGCATGAACTCTTGTGTGAATATATAGAAAAATCAATCATCATAGCTCTTTAGCTCTGTTATCCAAATAACCTTTCTGGTCTTTCTGGCTATGCCGTAATCTTTATAAAAAAATAATTACATACAGTATGTTACTGTATTTCTGGAAATATGAGAATATAACCTGGGAAGATGTGAATTATATCAATTTGTTCTTGAGTATGAAAACATGTATAGTATGTACTTAGAGCTTCCAACAATGTAGTGTAATATGACACAGTATATGCAATGCAAATCTTATGATTTGAACACTATTCACAGAACAGCTTCCACTAAGGACATGTTGTATACATGAAGAAACGAGATTCCCATGTGTGTAAAGTTGCAATTTCCTTTTATTTCTGCAATCCAAGTGAAAGTTAGTTATGCAGCTTTCTAGCATGTTCTCAACACATGTTCCTCTATTCCTGCTGCCATTCTGGTCTCTTCCTCCTCAGCGTGATCTTCTGCAGGTACATCTGTAAAGGTTTGTGGCTGGTATTCAGCAGCTTCTGCCCAATGATTACTGTTGACTTGGCTTGGAACTCCACTGAGGTCCACTGGTCTTAAAATACTGTATGTCTCCATTCCTCATCCTTGTCCCCAGATGGATCCTAGGGACTGGTTAGTTGTGTCAATGGTTTGTGTTTCTTTTTGTCTTTCTTCATATTGCTTTTCTTTTCTGGCAGGGGTTTCTCAGCAGGTAGAAATTCACAGGGAAGAAGTTCCTATGTAGAACTCTGGTGCAGCCTTGACCTTCCTCTGGTTTTACTTCATAGACTGGACTGTCTGGGTATTTCCTCTGAATTATAAAGTGAACTTTTCCTTCCCAGAATGACCTGAGCTTGCCCAGTCCACTATAGCTCTCCTCCATGGACCTTTTGGTCATACCTGTCCTTTCCTCTTTTTCCACTCTACTTGGCCACCTTTGGTGCCAATTCGTAAGCTTAGTTACTGACATAGTCATGGTGAGATGGGCTGGTGTGGCTGGGAGAGATGTTGAACATGATGTCAATGGGTAATCTCAGGTTTCGGCCAAAAAGCAGAAAATAAGGTGTAAAACCGTGCGTGAACTACTTTTGCTAGAGAGCTTTTCCAATTTGCCTTCACTTCATCTGGGAGATTGCGCAACATGGCCAGCAGAGTCTGGTTTGATCTCAGAACCTGACCATTCCCCTGTGGATGGAAAGGGGTGGTATGAGTGTTTTGGATTCCACAATTCTTTTGGAGCTCAGTGAACAGCTTGTTTTCAAACTCTCTTCCTTGGTCATGATACAATCTGGTAAGAAAGCTGAATTTGAGAACAAAGTCTCCAAATATATTCTCAGCAGCTGTTTTGGCAGATTTATTAGTACATGCATACGCTTGCACAAAATGGATAAAATGGGCCATGACCAGTAAAATGTGTTCTTATCCACATTTGCATTTCTCTAGGTGCAGGAAGACAATGTATACCATCTCAAAAGGATAGGTGGTCAGAATACTGGTGAATGGAGCTCTTATTGCTTTGTTTGGTCTTTTCCTTTTCAGACAAGTGCATAGCTTGGAAATGTGATGTTCAAAATCTCTCTGCAAATGTGACCAGAAGAAGTGATCATGAATTAGGTGGATGGTCCACTCTACACCTAGATGTCCCATCTCTTTGTTGGGAACAAAGCCCAAAACTTTCCTTAACTCACCCAATGTAGCTGGCTTTCTGTCCATCAGAGCTTGTACAGCAGCCACCTCTGCTGGGTCTATCCTGTAGCCATCTTTTGACAGAATTTTTCCAAGTAATCGAACTTGGTTCTTGAAATGCTCACATTTCTTGGCAGTCAACTTCACTCCATGCTGCTGGTACTGGTGGAAAACTTTTGTCACATTCCCCAAATGATCCTCAAATGTACAGCTATGCATCAGGTTGTCATCCAAATAAGGCTGGCATATTTTATCTCTCAGACCCACCATCCTCCATGCTCCTTAGAAACTCAGAAGGTGCCGATGACAGGCCAAATGGGACCCAAACCCACTCATATAGGGGCCTATATGAGTGGGTTTGGGTCCCATTTGGCCTGGGTGTAATAAAGGCAATCAGTGGTCTGTTGCTCTCTTCGAGGAAGCCCTGATGGTAGGCCTTGCCTTAGTCAAGTACTGAGAACCATGCACTGCCATGGAAGCCATTAAGCATATCTTGGATGCAGAGTATGGTATGGCACTCGGGCAGAGATTCGTTCAACTCCCTATAGTCTCAACACAGATGGAGAATTCCATCTTTCTTTCGCATGCATACTATAGGTGATGAATTGTGTGACCTGGATTTTCTAATCCATCTTCTATTCAGCAGGTCTTCAAGATACTGCTTGACTTCATTGCAGGGGCTTTGGGACAGAGACACTTAGGGGCACTTCACTGGTGTTAGATTTGTGAGTCTGATTTTGAGCTGCAGGGAAGGGATGCACCCCACATCATTCTCATCATGAGAGAATGCTTTACACTCCTCTATAAGCATTTGTTTCACTTGTCCCTGCAGAGAAGCAGCTAATTTTTCTATTGTAGCTAGTAGAACCATTCAGATCACACTTCACCATGCATTTACCACCTATGAGGCTTAACAATTTTGAGTGGTGCTGTAGGGAAATGTGACTTACAAAGGTTGATCCAGACAGTCCACCAACTCACTCTGTGTATGCTTTTGCCACCAGAAGTTTGATACTCTCTGCAATCAATCTCTGAAATGCTTCAGGCTCGGTTGTTTGAGTTGGCACTGCTGAAGGGAGACTTTTTATTCCTTGGCCAGCAACCTTCACAGTTTCAGCTTTACCCATTGGCTTCCTTTGTGCCCTGCAGCCTTTAGAGAGATGTCCTGCTTGGCCACATTTGAAACAGTGGTCACACTGTTCTTCCTTGCCAGCATCTAGACAGTTTTTATATGCTCTTTTAACACAGCGAGATGGTCAGTAGGATGTTCACGGTGCACGCTGGATGCTTTTTTTTATTTCAGCCACTTCCTCTCTAAGTTGTTTCACAAGATCTGCCAGGTCAGAATCCTTCTGATCAACAGATGTTTTTACCTTTTGGCTTTTAAGACTCTCTTGGGCAGGTTTTATGGCCAGGTGGCTGACCACTGTTTGTTGGACTGTTAGAACATGGCATGCTGGTGTGCATTTCTGTTTGAAGCTCAGTCACTCTAGTTGATCTGCTGCTCATGCTCCTCTTTAGCTCCTGCTGTCTCTCCCACTCAGCACTGGCAGCCTCATTTATTTTCTCTATTAAGGTCTCACCCATCATATATGGGTCATCAAGGTAAATTTTTAATTGACGTTTAATGTGGTCGCTTAGGAGTCCTGTGGACACTGACCCTAGAAATTTCCTCCTTATGAGCTCAGGACTGTATTTCTCATCTGAACCTATTTCTCTGTCTGCCACCAGCAGTCATTCTCTTATTCTTGCACATATTGGGTTATGTTAACTAATCTATGAAATAAATCAGCGGAACTATCTTCTGTATAATGGCCTGTTTTCAGGACTGTTTTGAGATGAGGGAGGGTCAAGTCGCTTTTGGTTTACAGCATATCTCGTAAGCTTCAACCAGGGCTAATCACCTTCACAACAGCTTACACTATTTCTGCTTTGCTGTGACCTTTGCAAAGACCCATGTCTATTTGGTGCATGATATGTGTGTAGGACAATTTATCAGGTACTCTATTGCTACCTCCTCCCCTTCTTCTTCAACAGCTCTATCAACTGATTCATTTATGAGTCGGATCAATGTATTCCTCCTCTCTTTGTCAGCAAGAACTTTTGCAAAAACACATACCTCTTTCAGCTGCTACAACTCAAGCTGGAGTAACAGTCCAGCACATTTGTCCTGTAGCTGATTGAGTTCCATCACGCTGGTGTGCTATCGTGAACTTTGGGCACTATGCTGATGGCACAGAATTTGGCATCACGCTCGTCCCTGTTCGGGTGCCAATTTTGTGGCATACATAAAGAACGAGGCTCCCACATGTGTTATGTTTTAATTTCCTTTTATTTCTGCAACCCAAAATAAACTGTTAACTGTGCATCTTTCTAGCATGTTCTCAACACAGCACTGGAAAAGCTGTGTGAGCCCTGAGAAAAAGGCAAATAGAAGCTACTTGCACATTCAGTAGATTAGCTAAGTTTGGCTTTCACTAGTAACTTGCTTGGTACATACTAAAAGCTTCATAGTTACAACAGTCCACTTATTAAACCAATAATTACAAAAGCCCATTTTAAAAGAAATCAAATACACCTACTTAACATGGTGAGAAAAACTTATAACAACAGAATAATAGCACCAGTTCTAAGAAGCTCCTCATTACTACATGAGAGCTTTACCAACAAAAACATTCTCTTTTACACAGTAACACATTGATGTGTTCAAAACAGCTCAGAGGGGTTTTAAAACCATACAGGCACTTCTAGTTCTACATTTTACAGAATATTTTATGTTATGCTCACCTGCAACCCAAGAGAAACAGCTATACAGCTTTCTAGCATGTTCTCAACACTGCACTTGAAAAGCTGTGTGAGCTTCGAGAAAAGGAAGTGGCAAACATGAGTTACTCATTAGCACAACTCGTTACTCATTAGCACAACCCATTTATTGGAACTGTAAATAAGCTAAAAATAAAACAATAAAATAAAAGAATTAAAAAATAAAAGAAGGGGGGGGGGGGGTCTCTCTGTTGCTATAGCCTCACAGACATATAATGCCTGAACTTTCTTTTGTATTCAGAATTCTTCCCTGTGTCACAGTTGTGTTGCAATCCTAAGATACCAAGTCAGACACTATGGATCTGACCAAGGGTTCCAAATCTCATCATAATTCAAGGCGAGCATGTCTGCTTATGGAAAAACAACACTAGGGTGTTGAAAACAGTAGTGGTAAGCAAGTCCTTGTTGAGCATCTAGGGGAGTTGTTTCTAAATTCTGTATATTGTGCAGGAATGACAAAATGTGATGACTTGGTGCTGCTCCTCATCAAGCCATTCTTAGATCTGGCCTACCCCTTCTGGTTGCAGATATAATTAATTCCTCTAGAATTAATGTATGTTCCATCTCAGTGGGGAACCGACCACACCAGTGTATACCTCTCACAGTCCTCATTACTCAACAGGGCCAGTTGTTAATGAGCCCATCCAAGGACATTCTGTGCCAGGCGGAGTTAGCCACTTGACATTATGAGCATCATAATGATATCTCAGTGGTCAAACTCAGATCTGGCAAGAACATATTGAATGCCAGATAAACAGCTATCAGTTTAAACTGGTTGATTTGTTCTGATATTACACTGTGGAGACACATACACCCTGTACCTCTAGCTGTTTCTCCCCATTATATAATTGAGTGCATCCATAGTAAACATTTCTCTTTGATAGGACACTGGTCCCAAACAAGCTTGTTTTTTTTTTTTGAGAATGGCTTGCATCTCCAATAAGCTCATTTCTTGGAGTCTTTTTCCACTGAGACAAGGGCTTTATATTTGTGATGTTTGGGGTCCAGCAATAGGTTGACAACTCACTTCTGGCATAACCTAGGTTAATCAGCTCTGTGACCACTGGCATCAGTTATAGCATCCTTCTCAGATGCCAGTACTGAATGTTGATGAGACCGATATTGGCAATGATAATACAACTCATCATTTACTGGATTGATAAGGTGGCTAGCATTCTCAGAGAATCTAAAAGCTTCATAGTCTGCTTTGGTGTTAGGCAGCCATTTTCTGAGTGAGCATCATAATGTGGGAAAGAAGAGTTGATGTCTCCTGTATGCATGGCAGTATTTTACTGCAGTAAACTGCTGGACATTACAGTACCTGATAGGAAAGCAAGTTTTATTTATTCATTCATTGTACAAAAATAATTTATTATTTTTATTATTTATTATACTACAAAAAATAATGTATTATTTTTGTTCATGTTTATATCAAGATAGAAATTTAATGTGTCTAGACCCAAGACAAGTTAAGAGTCGATCATTATGTGACCCAAGTCCCCAAATCAGGTCCCCATTCTTATTGTAATACTGATGTAAGTTAATAGGAAATATATAACTTTGCAATTACAGCATAGTTGCTGTCACAACTTTATGTAACAGTGCCAAGATCAGGAGACACTGCAGAACATCTTTATGTAGTACTTTCTTTAATTTTTCATTAAATTTAGAATGCTATATCATCACCATTATGTAAATCTGACATAATAAACATATATCAGTCTATCAGTCTATATGACATGTTATATGATATAACATGAGTCACATGACTCATGTTAGCTGAAGCTTATTGAAGTAATGTAGAATTGCAGCCTCAGTATACTTGCTTTGATTTTGACCCTGGGTTATGCAGAGTTTAGCATGTTCTCCACATATTCGCCTGGCTTTGCTCCAGGTACTGCTTTTTTACCTCCCACTGTTCAAAATATTGCAACTAGGCAGAGTGGTCACACTAAATTGCCATAGGTGTGAATGATGGTGTGACTGTCAGTGTACATGGTGCCTTGTGATGGAAGGGTGTCCCATCTGAGATGAAACCACCTGCATTTTTATTGGCAGAAAAAAAAACAGTGTAGTTGTGTTTTGTGTTAAACTAATAATTTAACTTATTCATATATTTAAGATTCAAATATCACTCATTTCATTTATTATTCCTTTTGCACATTTTTATGTGGCTTGTTATGGAATTAATGCTAAAAACTGTTAAAGATGATTAAAAATAGAATAAGTACATCCACAACACAATCACCTTGCGATATACTTATTCACAGTATATCACATTATTATCTACAATGTAAAATGATTTGAGTGAAATTGGGAGAATACAGTACATCATGTCAAAAGTTCCAAGTTTCAGTTGCATTCTAGCCTTGTTTTTGTGAAACGCTGATGATAATGCCAGCTTCTAGAGACTTCTTGATGTGCTTATCCAGTGCCTGCATCTCAGCGACTGACAGGGAGTACAATTGTCTTCTGGGCAGAGAAGTGCCAGGTAGGAGAACAATACCACAGTCGCATGGGCAGTGCAGTGGTAGTGAGTTGGCACGAACCTTACTAAAGATGTTCCTTAAGTCAGAGTAAACCTCTGGGTCCCTGGATATGTCCAGGAGTCTGGAGTCTTGACTAGAGTTGTTCAAGGAGAGATGTGCAGACTTGAGCCAGTATGTGTGGCAGAACTCGCTCCAGCCCATGATATCCCCAGTGGCCCAGTTCATGGCTGCATTGTGTTTGGCCAACCATGAGAGCCCCAGAATGACAGGTAACTGCGGTGTGGGAATTAAATGAAAGCATGCTTCCTTGTGATTTCCTTGTTACCAGATATACATAGGTGTAATGGAGAGGTCCAGTGCATGACCTGGGCCAGAAGGTGTCCATCCAGGGCACTGTCCTGAATGGGCCTTTACACAGCAGCATATCAGATATTCAGAGCATATCATATTACAGAGAAGCAAATCCAAAGCAAAGTTCATGTTCATATAAGAGTCATTGGAACCAGGGTCAAACACTGACCCCATAATCTATGAATGCCTCAATCTTACATGTAGAACCAGCATAGCACAACTGGGTGAGAATCAAAGGGAAAGAGGGAGGGTGGGAGTGCACTGCCCAACAGTGACCTCCTAGTCCTAATAATTTTTTTGCTGGACAGGAAAGATAAAAAGTGTCCATCTCGCTCACAATTTAAACACAAATTATTAGCATAGCAATGTTAATGCTTCTGCTCTGAAAGACATGTCCTCCCCAGCTGTGAACGAGTCACAGGGGGCACTGGCAGGCAGAGTGGGCTTGAGCAAGTCCTAGACAAACATCAAGGAAGTGTGCTGTGATGGTCTGGAAACTCCAGAATGGCTTCTCTTTATCTCACATTCTTGGATGCAATTATTAATCCAGATGGCCAGTTCAATGATTCCCTAGTAGAAAGCATTGAAAAGGGCTGCTGAATACCATCTACTTTCTGCAGCCTTTGTGCACAGCATGGTTGAAGTCCTTCCATAATTCAGCAGAGAAGGTGTCAGGAGTGTGGCATCCTGGGGATTGTCTCTCCCGTTTCTCACTGCTTGGCTTGGCCAGAGAGAAGGGAGATGACATATGCTACCTAGATCACTCTGTGGGAAATGCAGAGGTCTGCAGCTCAAAAGCCAGGGACTACTGAATCAAAAAAGGCAGGCAGCCTCCATGCTCACCAGTGTAGATCTCCAGTGGTGGCAAATGAGCCTTGGTGAAGGTGAGGCTGCATGGAGTGGGGCTGGCAAGAGCAGGAACTTGTTGAACCAGGCCTTGTTTGTAGTGGAGGCTAAGTGCATTTAGCCTCTCCATGATGTGGTCCAACTAGGCCAAGATGATGGCATCTTGTGCTGTGAGCTCCTGGGCTATGGCAGGAACATCAACTGGGCCCATGACTGGACAGATTGTACTGTAACAGCTAAGTTCAGTGAGGACCCCAATGCATGTCACAGTAATTCCTGGCAGACAAATCCAACAGAAGCAGACAGAAAGAAAATCCAATTTACAGGCAGGCATCCAACGATCAGGAAAATAAGTCATTAAAGGCAGTAAAAAGGCAGAATCCTAGAAACAGAGCAGCAAGCTGAAACACATAAATAGCAGGCAGAAATTAGAGTTCATGCATAGCACTAAACAATCTGGTGAGGAGTGGCTGGAAGTGTGAGGTATATATATAGGTGTAAGGTGAGTAACAGGTGTGGGTGATGATGAAGAGGTGGGGCTGAGGCACATGCATGGTCTAGATCTGAAACATGAGAGAGAGAGAGAGAGAGAGAGAGAGAGAGAGAGCAGGGACACACAGACCCATGACTCTATACTGTATCTGTATAAATGGGGTAAATAAATCTAATTCTAATCTATCTTTCATCCGTTATCTTAACCGCTTATTCCTATTCAGGGTCACAGGAGAGCTGGTGCCTAGCCAACAGCTTAGGGCGCAAGGCAGGAACAACCCTAGTAAGGGCACCAATCCATCGTTCGGCACACCTTACACCCATATATGTGTGTGTGTGTAATAGTATACAACATATTTCTATTCACAGTGCAGCTTCTGAAATTTCACTGCAATACTGCAATTCTTATATAATATTTTACTTCAAAGCACACTAACAAAGCTTACTACCCATATATCCTGCAGAAGCATCACTGTCTCTTCATCTAATCAATAGTTAGCTCTTACTGAAGCATCCCTTTATCCTATCTTTTGCTCCCACCACCTACCCCCATCCACTGGGTGACTGGAGGAGGGCATAATTGCTGAATGCATTTCAGTTTGATTAGTTACTGCACAGCTCGTTAATTCATGGCTAATTAAAGAGGTGAAATGAGATGAGTCACAGAGCTGACTAAATAATTGAGCCAAGCTCTCATATAAAGCAAGAAAATCAATGGTGTTGTCATCTCAACCAATAATTGGGGAATATTTATTTACACTATGGAATATCTCTAAAGCTATTGTTTGCTAATAATTATTGTTGGCTATTAAAAAAACAGAGAATTTTATTATATTTGTGTTGATTTCCTTTTACAAACTCTATTTCCAGAAAGGTTGGGACACTCTTGAAATGCAATACAAACTGAAATCTGTAATTTGTTAATTCACTTGAAGCTTTATTTAACAGACAAAGAAAAGATTTTCAATGTTTTCAATTATGAACTTAATTCTCTTTGTTAAACCTAAACAAATTGAGAAATTGACACTCTCAAAACACTCAAAAAAACTTGGGACAGCGGCATGTTTACCACTGGGTCACATCACCTTTTTTAATTATAAAAAAAAACCAACCTTTTTAATCATTTGGGAATTGAAGATACTACTTTTGTTGTTGCAGTTTTGCAAGTGGAATTTTTGCCCATTCTGTAAATTGACTTTGTAAATCAATAAAGATATGGAATTCCTGGGAAAGGACGTTGCCTTGATGGCAGCATATGTCTCTCCAACATAACAATATAAGACTCCGCATCAATGGTATCTTCACATATATGCAGATCACCTATGTCTTGGACACTGATGCACCCCCATGCCATCATTGATGCTGGTTTTTACACTTTTCATTGGTAGCAATCTGGATGGTCCTTTTTTATCTTTGGCACATAAAATCCAATGTCTGTTTGTTTCCAATGTCAAAAGATGTTTCCACTGTCTTTCGGACCGTCTCAGATGACATTGGTCCCAGAGAACTTGTCAGTGTTTCTGCACAAAATTAAAATATGGCTTCCTCTTTGCATAATACAATTTCAAGTTGCAAAGTACCTGTAAGCCCTTGTGGCCATGTCCATCATGGTAGCATGATGGTTTCTCAAATCATACTGCCTGAGGGCTCGATGGTCACGCATGTTCAGAAGCAGTTTCTGCCCTTGACCTTCATGCACCAAGATTTCCCCTGAATTCATGCATCTTCTGAAATGTAGGTGGTGAAAGATGCAAATTCATTGCAATCTTGAGAAACATTTTCTTGAACTGATGAAGTTCATGAAGTGATGAACCACGACCCATCATTGCTTACAAAGACTAAGCCTTTGGTGGATGTTTTTTTTGTATGTTAAATCAAGTGAATTCAAGTGAATTAACAAATCACAGATTTCTGTTTTTATTGCATTTTAGAAAGTGTCCCAACATTTCTGGAAATGGGGTTTGTACATGTTCCAAAATTCAGACTATTGACAATGAAAACTTCTGCAGCATTCTCCTTTGATCCAGTCTCTTTTATTTCAAATCTAAGTTCAGAAGCCATAGACACACCTTTTTCTGGATATTCAACCGTTTTCTTTGAATTACCCATAATTGCTGTTTGTGTGTTGTTTGGTTGAGGTTAGTGTACCTTGGCATACAAGCACACACAGGGTAGTCATTAAGTCTACACACAGATGAGGCATTTTGAATTCATTGTTTGCTGTTATGTGGATCACAAAAACAGACTTTTTTTTAAACATTAGTTTTGATACGGACAATCATCCTGAATACTACCATCCATACTCATTAAATGGCAAAAAGCAGAAGAAAGCATGGGGATGTTCTTCTTTTGACATATCAGGAAAGCCTAATAAATGTCACCACAATCAGAAAAGAAAAAAAAAATTGCTATTTACATAACTGTCTGTGAGTAAATGGAATCCAATATATGGCAGAGAAAAGGGGTATTAAAGTTTGGAGTGAAAATATTTTTTATTTGCAAGAGAATTGGTGATAATTCAGTCTGGGTAAGTTTGTTATTATGTCAGTATGAGCACAAAAAAGCTTCTTGCATTGATAAACAGGTCAGACAGTGGCTCACCACCATGGTCATTTTCATGCCTTTTGTCATCAGTGCTGTGATGACAGATTTGGCCCTTTTGTTCATCTATGTCCTTTTTGATTCTCATGAACAATTAGTGAACAGTTGTCTAATGGAAAAAGACAGATGAATAATTATGTAAAGAAAGGTAGAACAAAGGTCTGAATGGCAGTTTCACAGTCACACATAAATGCTCATTTTAGTCTTAAAAGAGGATCCAAGGGATGTAAGCTAGAGAGAAAGAGAGAGAGAGAGAGAAAGTGAGAGAGAGAAATAAATAGCTTTTTAAAATTAGAATTCTAACAGAGCTTGTGATAATCCTGATACATCATAGGAATACATTTGCTTGGCCAAGTTGGCTCAGCAGACAGCAGGCCCAAAATATTAAACACTACCCAGTCTTCCCTATAAATGAGATTCAAACCAGCTTTTACTTTCACTCATTTATGTCTTAATGCTCAGAGTCTTAGCGTCTTCCTTGTGCAACCAAACCTTGTCCTTACAGCCTACCTCTTTTTATACCAGATTGGGTGACAGCAGGATGTAGACTGTGTTTTCAGTCATGTTAATAGCTTAAGCAAACATTGTAGACCTTAGTAGCAACCTTTAACACTTGCAAAAGAAGCATTAATGTGTATTAAATGAAATGCTAGAAAGAGAGATTCATGATTTGCAGCAATATTTAGCATTCCCTTGGCTATTGTCAGATGTCTTCTTACTAGTTGAATGTTGTTATTTGACCTTTCCCATTGCATGTACTTTTACATCTCTTAGAATCTTTATTTTGGTCCTTTTGCTAGCACACACTCCCATGATACATAATATGTGTTATTTGCCACATTTCTTGGCTGGCATTTAAATGTGACTCACTAAAGTATGTGGGCCTGACATTTTTGCAATAGGATAGTGGACCTCCTGGCTATTCTATTAGACCTATACATGCCCACTTTAATGGTTGGGTCTCTTGTTAGAGACAGGCAAATAAATCTTTATGCAATAAAGACACTTTGGGCTTGGTGTTTTCATACATTCTGCTGATTCTTGGATATGTTCCCTTTGCTAAACCCTTCTTGAATTAGGATTACATTAGTGAATTGAATTAAATAAACCTTAATTACCCCCAGTGGGGCACTAGAAGGCTGGGCATATTGACAATCATTATCAGCAAAGCAGAAGATGCATACAGACATAGAATTAGTATCAGAGAGTTGCAGCAGATATAGCTGGTATTCAGAGGCTGCAATGGGAGTTCAATAGATAAGCCAATGTTTATGTGAGGAAAGTTATCTGTAAGTCAGGCTAAGTAAGAGCTCAAGTTAAATGCAGTGTCTAGGTCCCTCCTGCTAAATCAAGCATTCTACTGTAAGGAGGCACACTGTGCCACTGTTTGACACTAGGGCGCCGCAGCGGCATTGGGACTCGCGCTGGGAGGACTACATCAACTCCAAGTACAATTCAGACTACAACACCCAGCAACTCAAAGTTCAGAGCGGTGCCTCTCATCGCACCTTCTGTAGTGTTTTGGTGTGAGGTAATTTAAGGAAAGTATTTGCTAATGTCGGGCCTCATAGAGGGCCTGCGGTAGGGGCCATTCCCAAGGTAAAAACCTGTGGCAGGGCCAGTATTTGCTTTGGTGTGACCTGCTCTTAACCCTTGGTTAGCCCTGGGCATTCACCTTTTTGAGCAGTGTGGGGTGTTCGCTATTTTGACTCCCCACCACACAACTCTTGGAGTTTCCTTGCTATGGTGGGAGATCACTGTATTTCTTCCAGTTAGCAGAGAGAGAGAGAAGTTGTGTTGTGAAAAGCCCTAGTTGTAGTTTGGTTTGCAGTTGCGCTCATAAATCACTTCATAGTATTCATTTGTTGATTGCTGGTGAGGGCCAGAGCAGATGTGCCCAGAGCCTGACACATTTTATTTGTCTTTTTTTCTTCCCCGTGGTTTTCTCAGCCTTTTCTTTTGCTAGTTCAAGCACCTGGATAAAGTCAATAAATATTTAAGTCTTTCTTTGTTCCAATCCCTACATATTAGTAATAGATAATTAGAAATATATAATATTAAGAAATTTATATTTTCCCTCACTCCACTCCCCAGCCACTCATCTCCAGGGACACCGTATACACACACACACCCTTCCTCTAAAAACCCCATTCTATCCCTGATTTTTCCCTCACCTTCCTAGAGAGCCACCACCTCCGGTGTAGCTCACTCAGTTAGTTTAGTAACCCGTGCCCCCATACACCATAAATAGTTGGCTGGGCAGGAACATAACAGCCCAGCCTCCTGCATTTCGGTCCTTCCCTTATTGATCCATAACATCTAGAGTACAGACAGTATTCAAATCATACTCATCTCAAAAATGTTGGGACAGGGCAACAAAAGGCTGGAAAAGTACAAAAGGCTGGTACTAATCAAAAAACAGCTGCAGGTTAAAGTAGGTTAAATGGCAACAGGTCAGTAACATGACTGGGTATAAAAAGAGCATTTTAGAGAAGCAGCAAAGAACCAGAGAATGTTCATCAATCTGCACAAAACTGTGTATGAAAAGTGTGGAACAATTTCAGAAAAATGATCCTCAACATAAAAGTGTGAAGACTTTTCCCACCATCTACAGTACATAATATCATAAAAGAATCATAGAATCTCTGTGCAAAGCCGAAGGTCAATATTGGATGCTCGTGATCTTTGGGCCCTCAGGCGGCTCTGCATCAAAAACAGGCATGCTTCTGTACAGGAAATCACTGCATGGGCTCAGGAACACTTCCAGAAATCACTGTCTGTGAACACAGTTCACCGTG
>JAOUQY010072593.1:0-14775 GCA_028566355.1 Doras micropoeus
AGAGTCCATGTCATTTAAACAGTGGCATAAGTTGTGTATGTATTCAGTCGTGGGTGGTTGCTGTTAAGCTGTAGGCCCAAAGCAATGAAAATGGGTTGTGCCCAGGCTCTCTGTCAATGGAGATTGGATGTGGTGTCAGCCCCTTCTGCAATAAGCACCACATCCAATCTCCACTGACACACACACAACTACCACAACAAAATGAGAAAACAAACTTGGGTTCTTCTGGCCCTTAATGATGTGGGACACTTGTATGTTATGTGTATTTGTATGTGTGTGTGTGTCTGTGTCTGTGTGTGGTGAGTGTGTGCGGTGTGGGTACTTTGATGAGATGGGCTCCTAGGAGCTACTTGATTGCTGTTGCTCCTCTTCCTCAAGCTTTGGAACTCACTTCCACCGGTGCTTGTTCCACTTAGTTCTTCAAAGATCCTTCACCACCACCCACTCTCCTGGTTTCAGGTTATGCAAGAGTCCAGTAGCCAGGGATGGCAGTGCATCTTTTATCTGCTTGTGGATGTTATACAGAGCAGAAGACAGGTTTGCACAATAACTAATCACTGCCTCATCACAGAGAGTGGTCTTTGATTAGGGTCTTTGCCACTACATCAGCAATCTATTTTGAAATCATGTCTACAATCACAAGGCAATACTTCTTGCCTTCACTTGGTGTTAATTCAATAAAGTCCATCTGTAAGTGATCATATGGATAACCTGGAGTTGGATGTCCCACCTGTCCCACCTGTATTCTCTGTCCTATGTTGTTAGTTGCACAGATCACATAGCCAGTGATGGCAGTGCCACTTTTACCTGCTTGTTTATGTTATACAGAACAGAAGACAGGTTTGTACAATAACTAAGCATTGCCTCGTCACAGAATATGGTATCGTGTGGTACTGATTTGGCAGGTCCTATTCCTGTATTGGGGGTCTGGCACATAGAATTTCAGTGGTGTTAGACCAAGTTTGGGTCTAATTGTCATTCTAATTTGAGAACAATTGGCAGAACTTTAGTCCATGGAAGCGTGGTTTCCTCACAAAACTTAGCTAGGTCCTATGTTGCTAGGTCCTACATTGCTAGTTAGCACAGATCAAGCACTTTCTGCAATGCTGTTCTGTGAATGGCGCGAATCCTACTGCAAACCAACGTGGTTGTAACCTCAAAACTGTCTGCCCTTTTAACACAGGGTCCAACCCATGTGTTAACTTAGCATAATATGGAAAGAGAAATTTGGTCAGACATGCTTTGCCATTCAATCCCAGCCATATGCAAATCAACAGTGTGCATTCACACATATGCCACCACATATTAAATAAGGGGTGAAGTTTTCCAGTTTTCTCACCATGAATGTTTATATAGACATCAGCGAATAGACGAGACTGGAGTGAGTCTGCCACCTCTGTGTCTCCAAAATTGAGACCGAAGTATCCTTTGTATTTCTCAGGAGCTACCCGGCATGAATCCCATTTCCACTCCAGCCAAAATTCAGAGGTCCCATCTGGAGCACCAAATCTGTTGTGGAAAGTTTGGAAAAATTCATCAATCATACACAAGTGACTGAGAGTTAACATCCCTATTCCATGTGCATGTTTTATAGGCAGGTCAGGAAATGTATGGGTATATGGACAGTTTCAGATAATGTGAGAATAAATCATGAACTGGTTCTAGCCAGGTCTGTGGTTAACATACATCAAACAATATAACAGACAATATTATGCTACTCTTAATTAACAAGAATGAATCTGTTTCTCTCTCAATGCATTTTTACTGTGCATGTATGGAATGTGTCCTCCAAAAAGCAGCATAATTAGAACAAGTATGCATCCATAGTGTGACTCTGCCTTTTTCTATTTAAAAAAAATCAAGGTTTTTTCATGAGCCCACCTTCATTCTGAAGTTATGTGGCCATGCTCGCCGTACATAGGGGAGAATGTGCATAACTGCAAGGTGCATAACTAGAGGCATGAAAAAAGGACTTGCATGCAAATGGGAGATTTGCACCCTTAGTATTTAACTGGACTATTTAGTAGAATTGCTAAGTTGTAACAAGTGAAAGTGTACAGAACTCAGAAATGTTTTTTCTTTCCAATGTATGTAGCATTGTTGATTTGTGCTGCACCTCTTTTATTTTTTTCACTTTATCTATTAGGAGTTCTAATTGTGGAGAGTTTAAAACATGGGAGAGGGAAGCAAAGTGTAGGCAGGACATCAATGAAGGAAGAAAGAAGAAACAGGATGAAAAGCATTTTTATCAATCAAAAATTAGATTTTTTTTGATGCTGTGGCTAGACACCCAGACCTCCTCCCTAACCCATGGAACCACAGCTCCAGAGGTTCAAAAAGTTGATCTAGTCTGGCATCTATCTTATGCCTCTGATGAACCATTAACGGACCCCCTGATAGTGTACTCTTGTGCTTTCCTCCAGTTCTCCTACAGCACCCTACTGATTTTCCCCAGGTGATGCAGAGGCTTGACTAGATGGCTGAGGCATGCATGAAGCTGCCAACCCCTTATAGGGGAGGAGAATATGCCGTTCCTCCAGGCAAACAGCAAGCATGGCATAGTTGGTAGGGTTGGTTTAAAAATGTATGCCAATACCCTTACTAATTACCTGTTAAAAATATAGTCAGTAACCTAATGGAAGTATCACGATATTAACATAACACGACCTGATTATTTTCCTTTACTTATGTTGATGTTCCCTTTAAATACAAAATAATGGCAATACAGTTTAGCTAAATTACCTACTGTTAGGTAACTAATGTGCACTAGTTGATAGCACCCCCTTTTATTTTGGCTTGGCATTTCATTATAGCATATAGTATGTCATACACATTGTATGATATATTGTTTTATATGAATGTAGCAGGGGATCTCTTCCTGCCTAGTAGGGGTATTAGTAAGTAGTTTTTACCCTGGACAACTGGAAAATTAAAGGATCTAGGTCCCCACCACCAGTACCAGTAGTCTTGGTACCTATAAAAACAGTTATGTTGTTGCCTGTCTCGTCTATCAATTGGATGTCAGAATCACAGGCACGAGGAGGTCAGAAGGACCAAAGAGGTGAGTCCAAAAAGAGATCCATTAATGAAGTCCATTAAAATTGACTTTCAGCTTGAAAGGTATATTTCTTATATTCACCAACAGAACTAATAAAAAATTCCAGGCCTATATGCCAGTTAAATTTAAAAACTATCAAGGTCATTAAAATTAATGACCAGCTTACAAGGCAATAATTCCTTATGTGCACTTAAAGAAATCATATTAACAAGAAAAACATGCATTCCATGTACAGCTGTGTTAATGGGGCTGCAGTTTTTAGCTCTCCAATTAGAAAGTATTGGTTACCATCTCACTTACAAGTTTAATTATAGACCCATGAGTACCACGTTCCTGTAATGTAGATCGGCAAGGCCCCATACCAATAGATTCAGTAGGTTGTTTTGCTGTGAAGTGATGTGTCAAAGATGAATTATGACTCTGGAAATTAAATTCTGTTTTGCAAACTCTGAAGATTACTTTTGTTTTCTCCAAAGATCCATTAGGCAACTTTTTAAATTGAAACTTTCTGAATGAAGGATTTTTTTTTTTTACTGAATGTACTGGCAATCTGATTGTATGTTTTTCTACAACTTTAACATATTACAGTTACAGACACCCTAACTCTGATGGAATTTCCAGGAGTCTTCTGCATATTGTTAGTGGCTCCCTGATGCCTGCTAATTATATACAATAACCTGGAAATATTTTTTTTGAGTGAGCAAGAGGTGAAAACAAACATGGCATGAGATGGCAGAGAAAGCATCCTGCTTAGTTTCACTTTGTGCTCACTAGACCCATCAGTTTTCTCTGTGTGAGGGATTTCCAGTCGATCTATCTGTCTCGTGCTCTCTCTTTCCATGTTCTTTACTTCAGTGTCCCCAAAAAAAATTGGAAAGGCGCCTCACCACAGACTACATTGTCCCTCATTGTCTCCATTAGACTCATCAGAAACAGGGTCAACTGTTTCACCATTGTCTGCTCAATTGCACAATTGTACAGTGACCATTTGATGGCAGATCTCGGTATCATCCACCCTGATTTCAGCAAGAAAGTGTGAATTGGAACTTTGGAATTAAATTATATTTGACTGGGTTACAGGAAATTTTATTTCTATATTTGAATAGTGTGTATATGACTGTGTGAAAGGAATTGTAACTCTTTAATTGAATACTGTATCTGTATTTTCTGTGCATGTCAGCAAACACCGAGTTTGACCCTCAGTCAAATCCCTGTGACAAGTGTTGCTAGTTTTATTTAGCTAAGATGTGTAATTGCTAGATGTCTCTGTAAATCCTGACAGTGATTCAGGAACTTTTTGTGGACAGCATCATTCATAAACCCAGATGGCATTAATGATTTTTCTCCCTATTCAACATCCAACTCTTCCCTATCATCATGTCAGCTCTCCATAATGGGGAGCTGAAGCTGAGGAAGACTGGAAGTCATAAATTTATTTATTAAGTGAAACTAAATTTATTAATTGAAACTATTCCTTTGTTTCCTCCAGTAGAATATTTTGAAGAGGGTCAAGTAACCTAATGGAAGTATCACAATATGAAAGTAACATAAGCAGCAGTGAGAGAACAGCAGCAGTGGGCTGGCCAGTGAGGGACCGGAAGGCCCTCAGCTCTTTAGTTTATTTTTATATTTGGCGCTCTCCCTCATCAGGAAATGTTTATCATTTACACCCAAACAACGCGCACGCCAACAGTATAGTAGCTCAAAGCCACAATGCAAGGTTATGTGACATTGATTTTCAATACTGACTTCTCTGTAGAGGTGGGTAGCTTGTTTCTCTATTTCTCCATTTAAGGGAGGGTGATTTTCCAAATTGCAGGTGTTTTTTTTTTTTTTACTTTTGAAAGCTTCAGAACCCAGTGTTTAGGCCTGATAGATATTATGTCAAGCTATATTGGAAAATATCCACACACTTTGAATAAACCACTTTTTGCAACACCACATTTTAAGCTATTCCAAACCATTAGAATAGTGATGTAAACTACCCATATCTCTTTTTAATTATTTATTTGTTTATTTTATATAGTCATGTGAGATTTTC
Source organism: Doras micropoeus (assembly GCA_028566355.1). Taxonomy (NCBI): domain Eukaryota; kingdom Metazoa; phylum Chordata; class Actinopteri; order Siluriformes; family Doradidae; genus Doras; species Doras micropoeus. The sequence continues at coordinate 5,100 of JAOUQY010072593.1, forward strand.
TGGCAAAATGCAAGTAAATTTATAATCTATAAATACAGTATAATAAGTGATCTATGGTTCTGAACTTCATTCTGGCTATTGTGGCTTAAACATGTATGGCTGTACAAGTCCAATAAAGCTACTAGACTAAGCATCCATTTTTCCAGTCACAGAGGTACACCAGATTTGAAAGATTTGACTGTGATCAGGCATGGTTTCAGCACCTTCAACAGACACACCCTCACTGTTCTTGAGCAGGGAATATCACCCATTTTTTTATGATTATGAGACCTAAATTTATGTACTTGCCAATTTCTATTAATTATTCAAATTTGGCCTGGGGTTAATAATAATTGTTTTTCTGTGGTGTGACAAACTATATACATTAATACAACTAAATTGTGTTATGTATTTACTGTTTAACATTTGTTCTTCCAGTGTTAATAGTGCTTATTTTATTTATTATTACACTTTGTTGTGCAGGATTTCACTGAAAAGGAATGCAAAAACTATTGAAAACACAATCACTTTGAAGAAGCTTCCATTTTTATTCATAATTATTCAGTAGCAACAACAGGTGTTCTAGTGGAATAATAATATTATTGCTGTGACAATACACATGTCTGCAAATAATTCTATTTTAGATTTCTGTATTTCATTTTTGGCTATATGTGACATTTTCATTTACATAACATTTTCGAGTACTAGGAATTGTTTTAAGTTATAGAATATAGTTACAGAATATAATGAAATACAGTGAATATAATCAAAAGACAGAAAAAGGGAACAATGTGTATAAACATCACACACTCATTGGCTGCCTTTATATTCATGCAGTTATCTAATCAACAAATCAAGTAACATCAGCTTGGTAGTTACAGTCATGTGAATACAGGTCAAGAACTATAGTTTATATTCATATTAAACTGTAATCCCAGAGAGTTCATCTGTGGCATGGTTCATGGTGCCAGATGAGCTTGTTTGATTGTTTTAGAAACTGGAGATCTCCTGGGATTTTCACTCACAACTGTACACAAGTGTACACAGAATTGTGCAGAAAAAAAACATCTAGTGAGCAGCTAGTGTTCTGTGGAAATGCATTTTGGATGAGAGTGATCAGAGAAGAAAGGACAGACTAGTTCTCAAATGATCAGTCTTTACAACCATGGTAAGTGAAAAAGTATTTAAGAATTCAGAAAGAATTGAACCTTAAGGCATATGGGCTACAACAGCAGAAAACCACAGTGTGCTCCACACCTGTGAGCCAACAACAGGATTCTGAGGATACAGTGGGCAAGATAAGAAAAACAGAGCCTGGTCTTTACAGTGGTCAGTGAGTATATGTCATACACATATAGATCATTGTTAAATCTTTTTTAGATAATTTTATCAAATTTAGCTAGTATAATTGTAATAATGATATACAGCAGGGCTCTCAAACTCAATCCACAAAGGGCTGTGGGGGTGCAGGTTTTCCTTCCAACCAAGCAGAAGCCACACCTCATTCCACCTGAGTTTAATCAATGAATCTAATCAGTGGATCTTGACTTTCAGTAGTGTGAGGCTTGGAAGGAAAACCTGCACCCACAAGTCCCTTTGTGGATTGAGTTTGAGACCCCTGATATACAGTATATCATCATCATATATATCATATCATGATACCATCAACAAAACAAACTAATTAAACATCTTTTTGGAAGAAGGTGATTTATCTTTCCTATACAATTCTACAGACTTTTATACCAATACAGTCAATTTCATACCAAGGCATAGTGAAAATGTTTTAGGCATCCTACTAAGAAACTTTATATTGGCTTTGACTTTAACTTCTACCCATCTGTATATAAGTAGCATGGTAATTGTTACTAGTGCTGTCTTTGCTTGATAGGTAAGATTTATTTAATATGCAGACTTAATCATCCTTTTAAGCTGCCTCCACTTGTCCTGCAATGCTTCTTTAAAGCTGTCTGTCATGAGAAAGTAAAACACAGGGTTGATGGCACTGTGAGCATATGCAATTGGCCGGGTCACTATGAAAACTGAATTGATGTAGTCCATGACACACTTTGAAAACTGTAACTCAGGAAGCCGAGATGCAATCCGCACAATCCTCATTACATGGAGGGGTGTATAGAGCACCAAAAACATGATTGTTGCAGCCCTCACAATCCTTACTGGCTTTTGGAAGGATGTCCCACGCATCTCCTCCCTTTTCACGAGTACAGAAACCATCCGTTGTGATGATAGAAACAAACCCAGCAGTGGCATCAAGTATCCAGTTATGGTGAGCACTACACTGTAGATCAGAGTAACTTTGGCCACTCCCAGGCTCGCAAAATCACGACACACTGTCCAGCCATTTTGCTCCAAGTCCTGGATAATGAAGATGATGAGGGGAGCAATTTGAGCATTCACCCATATCCAGTTCAGTATGGTGATGCAAAATGCGGCCTTGAGAGTCAGCAGGGCGTGTTCTCTCTGTGGATGACACAGCAACAAGAATCGGTCCACACTTACCCACATCATGAAAAGGATGCTGGAGTACAAGTTCACATGGAGGATGTAGCGATTAATCACGCATAGTGAAGAATTGAACTTCAGTTGGTTGTAAGCATAGTTATAAGACAGCTCAGGTAAAGTGCACAGGAAAATGAGGTCAGACACAGACAGGTTAAACAGGTACACATTTGTGGACTTCCAAGAAGGGAGGCAAAAGATATAGCCTAGGACCACCACTAGGTTTCCGATGAAGCCAATGCTAAATTCCAGAGCATACATTGGCGAGAGGTAATATCTCTCTAGTAGTGGAGTGATGGCACTGGAACAGTTGTCCTGTAGTCATAAAAATTAGTGTACATACAATTACTGTACAGAATGGGCTCTCTTTTCATGTTAGTACAAGTGTAATTTGCTGGATAAAGCTAGCTCAATGTTTTGTTTGGTTGGAGACATTAAATTTTTTTTTCTTTAACTTTGTTGCTATTGTTGTGTGCATAAATTTATGTGCTTCACTAATGTGTATAAAATAGTGCATAAGATGTTGTGATATTCAGAATCCACCTACACAGTGTGATTTCTAAATCCATTATGCTCCAAAACTGGACATTTTACCCAAAGGGTAAAATTATTAAACTGCAGACTCAGAAGTGGTTTAGTGGATGTTCACAATTTATATAACTGCATTTCAGTATAAATAGGATACTTTTCCAAATACTACTAAGAAACTTAATTATTATAATTGTAAACATATGAATAATCATCTTAGTTGTCCCTTAAGAGCTTTGTTTTAATTAGGTCTGCTCTGAAATGATGATCCCAGAATAATGAAAATAAGATGTGAAGCAGATTACTCTGTGTTTTTGGGCTTTAGTTTTCTTTCATCTTTCAACCCTGCTTGCTTGTAATATGATCAGACCTAATTAGATATTATACATCTAAGATGCATATCTTCTTCTGGGTCACAGAGGGTGCCTATCCGATCCCAGCACTCATTGGGTGGAAGGCAGGGAAACACGCTGATCAGGTCATCAGTCCATTATAGGGCAGACACACAGACAAATACATTCACACACGGACTGACACCTAGGGGCAATTTAGTATCTACAATTCGCCTGATTGCATGTCTTTGGATTGTGGGAAGAAACTGGAGCTTCTGGAGGAAAGCCACACAGACAAGTGACTTACGATTCATAAATTGTTTGAATTAATGTGTAGAATGTGTAGAATTAATGTTGTATTTTACAGTTTAAACTGCTCTCTGAATTCTGTGAATATAATTTTTTGATTCTTGGCATTTTTATGCACTCACTGTATATCTAAATGTCCTTGATTTTTACACTAGCACATGGAGTCCAAAAGTCTGAGATGACATTGAAATTCTTAGATATTTACTTTTCATTTTAAATTAGAAATAAACAGAATGTAAATAAATAGTTTTAATGATATTTAACAAAGAAAGTAAATGTTCAATATCTTGACTGTTTAATTTTAAAGATTCTGCAATACTTTTAATGTAAGCAAATTTGTGATATTGTCTATGTTAACAGCTTTGTACAAAAGGTTAGCTTTTCCTCATGCTTAATCTCATCCACTGACACTGCTGGATTCTAAAATCATATTATTTTGCACACAGGGGTGTACACTGTCATTAAAAGCAAATACCAAATACTAAGAGACTAAGAACAAATACTAATTTTCACTAAAAACATTTAATTACACTAAACTCTTAAAGGAAAGCTGATTTTATTGGACACCTCTTAGACAATAACCTCTGTGTCAATGCTTGTGAAGACACTGAAAATATATTAAACCTTGTCTTTTTTTATGCACCATGACCTTGAAAATAGAGCCTACATTTTCTGTGGTATGAGACTGTAGGCTGAGATGATACCTTTGCAAGAGCTAATTTTTAACATATGGCTTCTCACCACAATAATGATATATATTTAAAGCATGCAAAATTTCTTAGCATAAGGTTTATTTATCATGAAAAAGTAAAGTGAAATATCTGTAAACAATTATTCTAAACTAATATGCCCTTTACTTTGTCCTTATTTTACATTATAGATTTTATGAGCTATAAAGGACTGAATACTTATGTAATTGTTATATGTTTTTTATATGTATGTTATTTACAATATGATTTTTTTTATTTGATTACAATTAATTTACAAGTAGATGCTGTATAAATAATCTGACACAATAAAATAATTTGCCTATGGCTAAACACCTGGAAAATTTGGGGGGAAACTTTAGTTCTATAGTTGACCCTTTGGCTGAAACTTTAATGTTTCTCTGTCAAAACCTACAACAGAATGAATACAAATAGAAACATTTTTGTTTAAGATAAGAACGCTTAATTATCCAATAAAACTTTAAAGAACCCGTGAAGTATCCGGAAAAAGGGTAAACATTAAAATACATTTATAGTTAACCAATGTAGAGGGTAGATTTATATAAAATCAAACCAATGCATTAAGTAATTAAACATAACACTGATGTATAATACATATGTGTCTTACATTTCTAAGTACCAAATAAACTGTCATTTCTTGCTGTAAGTAGTTTCTTTGAAGGAAAATAATCTCATGATAATACAATAATCTTTAGCAGTAGTGGTTTTCATTAATGCATATTAAATAAATATTATCTAGTACACATCTTTTCAAAAAGTATAGTTGAAATATTCTTACCATTGTGCTGTTTGGTCTGTTGGCTTTGGGAGTGTGAAGTCAGCGTTTCAGGGGTCCTTATTTCAAAAATCACAGCACCGCCCATTTGAAGCACATCATCATTAAGTGTAAAGTGTACCCTGGATTTATTTGGTATTTTTCTAACCAGAGATCTGATGCAATGACACACTGATGCAATCTGATGCAATGATCAGTTTGTTGATTTTCTTCTTTCTTTCTCTGTCTCTATCTCTGTCTTTCACTTCTGTTCTTTCTTATTGTCACTTCGGAGACATTTGTACAGGTGTAGTTAGAGAGGTAATAAGTTGTGTTAACATTAAAGGTTTTGTGACTATCTTGTACAGTTATCACAAAAGATATCTACATTTTTGACAACACAAGTAATTTTGTATCATCATATACATAATGCAATTTTTACTAGCCATAATTCACAAAGAATGTATCTATAATTCAGTTAAGTCTAGTGAGATATCATAATTGACATATTGAATTCTTGTCACTCTTATCTGCAATATATTTTACTACTAAAAGTGTAATTTCTTACATATGCAATGTTTACTTGTAGGCACTTTAATTGCAGATATCCACATATTGAAATTTTATGACAAATGTACAATCTCCCTTTATGTTCCGTTATGTTATATTTTTGCCTGGCAGCTCTACCATGGGTGCCATTTTTGCCAGTCATTTTCTAATGGTGGAATCACAAAGACTGACCTTATCTGAAACATGGCCCACAGTTCCACTGATTCCTGGATAAATCATCAGTGCACTGTTGGAAGCATTTCACTTGGCTGGCCACTTCTGCGAAGATTCACCACTGGTCAAAGTGGGTCACCACTGCTGCACTGAAGACTGTGGCTTGCAAAAATTTATATTTAAATGTAAAATCACACAATTAATGTAGAATTAACACAAAATAAGTATATTTAAACTCAAGTACTATTGTTTAATATAATCTTTTTAACCTTTACATTAAATTTGGCTTTACAAACTGTGCAGATTACTTTTGTTTTCTCCAAAGGTCTGTTGGGCAACTTTTAAAGTTGTTTATACAGCTTAGTTGGATGGTTCTTTTTGGTGGCCTGCCATTACAGGTCATAGGTCAGCCACCACAGAAAGTAAACAAAATACATCTGCATTAATTGGATGAATTTTTTTAATGCATTAAAATTTTTAAATGAATTAATAAAACATTGTGTTAAATTTCATAGCACAAATTTTCATAATCAATAAAAATACTCTACATATGGATTGAATTGCTCCAACAATATATAATTTTAGGGCCTGCTGGTGGTATCTTAGGTGATCCTAGGTGATATTCCTATAGGATTTTCCTGACATCTTCTCAGAGTTTACAAAACATTGTTGAAAAAATCAGGAGAGGGTTAAAAAATTTCTGAGGTATTGTATATACCATGGAACAACGTAAAGACAGTAATCAATAAGTGGAGAAAATGTAGAAAAACAGTGATATTACTAAGAACAGGACATCACTCCAAATTTGGTGACAAGACCAGAAGAAAACTAGTCAGGCTGCCAAGAGGCCTACAGCAAAATAAGTGCAGCAATTTCTGGCTTTTGGCAGAAATTAATGAATGAATGATACATCCAGTCTCCCAAAACCATGCAGAATAATGTTTTAAAGTCTGATGAGAAGAAAGTGAATGTTTTGGCCATAATACAAAAGATTTTTTGTTGAATAAAAACAGCACATCACCAAAATAACACTTCCCTCACAGTGAAGTATGAAGGCATCAGCATCATGCTTTAGAGATGCTTTTCTTCAGCTAAAACTGGGGCTTTAATTGGGGTGGAGGAAATAATGAATAGGTCCAAATACCAGTCAAATTTGTCATAATACCTTGAGCCTTCTGCTAAAACACTTCACCTTTCAGCATTACAATGGCCAGAAGCAACTCCAAATTAAAAAAGGAACGGCTTCACCAAAACAAGATTAAGGTTTAGGAATGGCCAAGCCAATGTCCAGATCTAAATCCATTCAAAGATCTGTGGGGTGACCTGAAGAGAACCGTGCATAGCAGATGCCCAGACAATTTCACAGTGTTAGAATGCTTTTGCAAGGAAGAATGGCAAAATAATGCTAAGTCTTGATATGCAAAAAGACTGTAAAGATGTTACTGTAAACTTTACACACAGCAGAAGAACATTGTGCTCCAGTACTACAGACATCATCTGTCATTATTACTTTATTTATTATTTGTTAAGCTGTGAGGTTCCATTGTTAAGGTATCTATCTTGAAGTTTTTCATTTCAAGTAACACTGAATTGGACACAAGAAGTTGAAGGCAAAAAAACCACATGGAATGGGCATATAAGAAAGACATTTTTGGAGTAGCCTGGGTTGGCCAGTGCCAGTGCTCTTGACAGTGCTTATGTTAGGGAAACAAACATATTGTATGCCATGGATGTCCAGATCATGATTGCCCTTTGATTCTTTAATCATGTCCTGTCATCAGTGTTCTCTGTAGAAAGTCTATCCATGCCACTGAGGTTCTGGTGGTGGTGGTGGAGGCTGGGCCACTTGTTATTGGATATTTGGATCTGGAACTGGTTGTTGTAAATAAGGCTGTTGTAAAGCTTATAACTTTGTCTTTTGCAAACTCTCTGAATATGTCCAAACTGTCTAGTTCCCTGGCATTGGGGTCAATTTTCTGGGCCTCTCTGGCTATTGTTGTTGTAGTTCCTTCTTCTTCTCTCTCCATATCCTTGGCCTCTGCATGTTTACACATAGACTTGGACTCATGCTTGGCCTAGTATGCATCTAGATATTAGGGGGCATTTTATCCTGACTGCTGTCTTGTATATGTTACCTGATTTCTTATTCTCCTGTTTGCTCATTTCACTCAATTATTTCTTTATTAGTATGTTTGGTAGCTCAGGGTCTTTGTCTTTCTCTAATTGTTTCTTCTGCTGCATCTGTTGATATGGCAGTTAATGTGTCCTCATATCTCAGACCAGGATTTCTGATTCAGGCCCACTACTACTTTGGTAGATTTTCGGCCATTTTTGGCAGATCTATGTTGATTAGACAAATGTAATTAGCACATTAAAATAAAATAAAATTCTACAAGTAAGACTATAACAGAGTAGGCTCTGACACCATGTACACTACTCAGTCAGATGACCAACTGCAACTATGCAGAATTTGGGAAACAAATTATGATGGTCAGGCTGCCATCCACCCTGACTGGACAGCATACGTTGTGGTTCCACTCATCTTTTTCACCTCTTGTACAGAAAAAAAAACTCAGATGGCAAAGTTTTTAAAAAAATTACCTTTATTACAAAGTGTCACAAACATTACTCTAAGTCATAAAGGATCATCAATTGCTTGAAAGATCCCATACTTTGTGTGAAAGTATTTTATACTTAAAAAACCAGGTAGAATAGAAACAGCCTCTTTTTCTGACTGCCTCATAACCCTCCCAAACTGTTCCCACAAAGTTGGAAGCAACAGTTGTCCAAAATGTCTTGGTATGCAGAGGCTTTAAGATTTCCCTTCACTCACCTTGGCCAACCTCTGAAAAATAACCCCATAGATTATCCCACCTCCACCAAACTTTAGAGTTGGCACAATGCAGTCAGGCAGGTAAGGTTCTCCTGGCATTTGTTAAACCCATACTCATCCATTAGACTGCCAGACAGTGAAGCATGATTCCACAGAACATGTTTTCACTGCTTCAGAATCCAGTGGCTACGTACTTTATACCACTCCATCCGATGCTTGGCATTGTGCTTGGTGATGTAAAGCTTGCATGCAGCTGCTTGTTCATGGAAATCCATGCCATGAAGCATCCTTGGTACAAACCAATACTCATCTTGCTACCCTTATTAATCAGGAATTTTATTTCCACCCCCCAGTCTTTGGGATAATGGTGTAATTATAACAATAGAAATATGATCTCAGATTAATATTCTAAATAATAAATAATTTGCTTTCTGATTAGTTAATGTAAGAATGATATTTCCTGACTAATATTCTACATTAGGACCGGGTGGTTCACTGTTGCTGTCACTGGTACCGCAACCTGGATTGGTCATGGGGTGCTGTTTTAGTGTGTCTAGGGCTGGAGTAGCATTCAGAATCTGGTGTAGCCAATCCTTCTCCAGGCCAACATCAAGCAATATCCTGGGCAATTTTGTATCTCCAATTCACCTAACTTGCATGTCTTTGGACAGAAAACTGGAGTACCCAGAGTAAAGCCACACAGACATAGAGAAGACTGCTCCACCTGGGGATGGAACCCAGAACCTTCTTGCTGTGAGGCAACAGTGCTACCCACCAAGCCAACATGCCACTTAGTGGGTGGGTACCAGTGAGAAAAACAGTGTGAGATTTGCCCTGGTCTGGCTGCCAATGGACTTCTGCATATGTTACATGACACAGACAAGGTGGGGCTGTCCTTGATCTTATTTTGGATATTTCTCTGGAGCAGTTGTGTGGCCATACTTTACAGAATGCAAGAGGCTCAAGAGATGGG
>JAOUQY010073016.1:0-14771 GCA_028566355.1 Doras micropoeus
TCAAACAAGATGGGTTTGTGATCGGACAAACGTGTATCTGCTACCTCTAAATTGCACACAGAGAAACCGAATGTCAGAACAAGGTCTAATGTGTGTCCTTGCTCATGTGTAGGGCCAGTAACACACTGAGTCAGGTTAAAAGAGTCCACAAGTCGTAAAAATTCAGCAGACAGAGGCTTGGAAGGACAACAGACACGAATATTAAAATCACCAAGAATCAGAATTTTATCTGCCATAGGTAAAATAACTGATAAAAAGTCAGAGAATTCCTGAAGAAAGTCCTTATTGATCTTTGGGGGTCTGTATATTAGAGCACATAGCACAGAACATGACAGCTCCACTTTACACAGTTGTACATCAAAGCATGAAAACTCTCCCACAGTCAACAGGCGGCATTTAAAACGATCGCTAGAGACAGCTGCAAGACCTCCTCCTCGGCCAGAGGCTCTAGGTGTGCTGAAGTAGGTGCAGCCACTAGGAGACATCTCAACAAGTGGGCTTAGCTCATTGATAGGTAACCATGTTTCAGTCATGAATTGAAAATCCAGTCCACGGGAAACGATGAAGTCATTCGATATGAAAGACTTATTTACCAGTGACCTAGCGTTAACAAGCACTATTTAGGTAGCGGAGAACTCAGTGGTGTATATTCCATCTGACGGAGGATTCTTATGGTGACATCGCGATTTCGACCCTCTTGTTGATCTGGACCGCGATGAGAAGTTGAGTAAATAGAAGGAATAAGATCATCAGTAACATTATGTCCGTACGTGCACAGGCGACAACGGGATCCCCGATGAATGTAGCGTGGGCGTCGGGCTATCCCCATAGCAACACAGTGTCCATAAACGTGGGGAGGGAGGCGGGTCTTAGTATTTAACCTCAATAATTCTTGTGTAGCGAAGCATCTCAGACTTTATGTGAGACGCAGAGAGCAAAGCATAGATAAATCCAATGCATACCAGAGTTGTCAGATTTATTAAGGCACGCATCGCGACTTGTACACACAGTCAAGTTAAAACCACGTTAGCCAGCAAACCACTGTACCAACTCGTGAACTGTGTCTAGGAGAAGCAGGTGAAACTACCTATCCGACACATTACACCACTAACTAGCAACTTGCGAGAGTGAAAACTTCGCAACTTACAGTAGCAGACAGAGTGGAGCAGGATAGCAAGGGCTCGTGTTAGACAGGTGACAAAGTCTGGTAGAGTCCAAAGAAACTCCAGGTTCTGTTTAGTCCAGTATCAAATTATTCATCATTATTCATCCCGGTTGTATGGCATCAAAGCAACGACAAAACAACAAACAAACAGACGAACACTGGAGAGCAGTGGCAGACAAACACGCCAGCGTTCACTCAACCGGAAGTAGCGTTTAAGGTGTTACATTCTTTGCCTCAGGAGACAGCTTCCACACGCTGCCGGACTGCTTTCCTGGACCTCCTCCAGCTGCTGTGTGCCATACAAGAGCGGCTCCTGCATTTTACGCATGTCTGCTGACTCCATAGTGAGTCCGATCAACCTGTAATGATCCCACACTAGCCTGACTCAAGTGCAGATATTTATTTATATATTTATTGTGACACAGCAAGGTAAACGTATACACAAAAACAGCTATTATATAAGTTCAAATGTAAAGCACAGAGTGTGGTCTAACAAAGGGGATAAACAAACAAAGACTAAGTCTCTTCTGAGTCCAGCACAAATGGAAGACCAAAATGTGCACATGGATGACGGGAAACACACCACGCTCTGGCAGGGGCAAACTAGCAAGAAAACATGAGAATAAAATAAAATATCAGTGCAGGGCAAGGTGCTAGGAAAACACAAGAAATCTAGAGCTAAGAGATACTAAGAGCAATACTTAACTTGAGCGATAGTCTTGGCAACATGACACATGGAAGTGTGATGGCAGTTCCAAAGTTAAGTCTAAGTTTAAACGCTGCCATTTTATTTCCCCAGCACAGCTTAAATGAGGTAATCAAAGATGGCTGTCAGCAGGTGCGCCTCATTTGTTAGCCCAACATTGTTGGTAGTCCTTGCTTGTAGTCTTCCCACAGGGTGTTGGGGGCACGGGCATGACATACACAAAAAGAAAGACACTGGGCAAAAATAGAATCCATAGGAAAGTGCAAGGTGCAAACCACAAAAAGAATTCAATTAAATTTTAACAATGGACATTGTCCCAGATCAGCTTTAGAAAGACATAAAAACTAGAAATCATTTTTAAATTTATATAAAATTTCCCCCTTCTATCTCTAATGAGCAAGCTGGGGCAACCCATTCACATTTGGGTCACACTGGATAGTGCAATAATAAAAATCCCTTCAATAACTGTGTGCCATATACAGTAGTAAAAAAAAAAACCCTGCAATTGTAACCAGCAAATTCTTATTAAATTGTACAGTCTGTTTTGTTGATGTTATCAACAAAACAGAGGGAAGGAGTGATGAACACAGATTATTAAGTATGCTCTTTCATGAAAATATTAGAGAACATGCAGATTGAGCAAGCAGGGACAACAACAAGACAGCATAACTAAATGGGAGAGCCAGAAGGTAACATAGGCATGACGGAGCTCTGGGACATAAGGCAGCCAGCCATTCTTTCTTTAACAAACCTGAGTGAATGTATGAGAGTGGGGGGTGACAGCATTCAAACATCCTACTTTCCCAGAACACTATGCCCACAAACCTTCCAGACCTGTGGCTTTACCTAAGAAGAAAAATTGGTGACAAAAAGCTTGACTAAACAAATAGGTCTTCAGCCTAGACTTAAACACTGAGACTGTGTCTGAGCTAACACTGCATTCCACAATAAGAACATCATGCCAACAGTCAAACATGGTGGTGATAGTGTGATGGTCTTCTTTGTTTCTGCAGGACCTGGATAACTTGTTATAATTGATGGAATCGTGAATTCTGCTCTCTATCAGAAGGATAGATAAATCCTGAAGGAGAAATTCTGCCCATCAGTTTGTGACCTAAAGCTCAAGCACAGATGAGTTATGCAGCAGGATAATCATCTGAAGCATATAAGCAAGTCTACCACTGAAAGATTCAAAAGAAACAAAATTAAGGTTTTGGAGTGGTCGAGTCAAAGTCCTGACTTAAATCCCACTGAGATGCTGTGGCAAGAACTGAATTAAACAATTCTACAAAGAAGAGTGCACCAATGCACCGATATAAATGACTTATTGTTAGTTATCGCAAATGTTTGGTTGCAGTTGTTACTAGCAAATGTGGCATGACCAGTTATAAGCCTTATGGTGGTGATTACTTTTTCACAAGTTGCATGTTGTGTTTACTCATGCTGTTTTTATCTTATATTAAAAGTAGTGGGATAATCTGAAACATTTAAATGTGATAAATTAGCAAAAACAGAAGAAACTGGGAAGGGAGCAAATACTTTTTTCACAGTACTGTATATAAGAATCATTAAATAATTGCTTAGCACTCAGTAATTACTACTCATTTCATAGTGAAACTATTATCAAACCATTACTTCATTATTACATAAATAGCAGTTGTATAGTACTCATTATTAATTAGTAAACATTAATTGCACAAACTACTCATTCATTCCTTCATGCTGGTGCATGTGCAGTTGGCTGCCATCACGACTACACTGTAAAAAATTTCAGGTCTCACCAACTTAAAGATTTTCATTGACTTGTTGCACCTGTTGTTTATTTATCACTATCAAAGTTGACCAAGCTATGGCTTTTACGCTGTATCAAGTAAATGCAAAATATATTGACCAAGTGAACACTGCATGGCAAACATTCAATCTTAGCAAATGCATTTTATTTGCACATGTCAAAAAAGACATAAAAACTTAACATTCAACATTGATAAAAGACATCACCAGTCTGGCATATGACAGCTACTTTAAAAATTATACAAATTATTTAAACACTGAAAAGGTCTCTTTGTTTCAGTATTACAACAAGTCCTAAAAGGAGTCTGTAATTAAATTCCATGCTTTTTTGTCGCCAACTTCTTGTGTCCAATTCAGTGTTTCTTGAAATGAAGAACTTCAAGATAGATACCTTAACAAAGGTCCCTTACTTAACACATAAATAAATAAAGTATGACTGATGATACAACTGATGAAGTCCATAGTGCTGGAGCAGGAAGTTCTGCTGCTGTGTGGAGAATTTATAGTAACAGCACTGCACTGGTGTCCACCTTGTGCATAAAGATACAAACAATAGATATATTAATCACTTAAACGGTCTATACGTATCTACTTAAAGCTTATTAATATTGTATAAAGCTTATTTATTTATTCATTATCTTAACCGCTTATTCTTATTTCAGGGTCACAGGATATCTGGTGCCTAGCTGGCAGCTTAGAGCGCAAGGCAGGAACAACCCTAGACAGGGCACCAATCCATCGTAGAGCACACACACACTAGGGCCACTTTAGAGACACAAATCAACCTAATGTGCATGTCTTTGGACTGTGGGAGGAAACTGGAGTACCTGGAATAAACCCACACGGGCACGGGAAGGACATGCAGACCACACAGAAAGGACCCAGACTGGCCCACCCAGGGATCAAACCTGGGACCTTCTTGCTGTGAGGTGACAGTGCTACCCATGAGTCACCGTGTCACCCCTGTATAAAGCTTATAAATAATGCAAACCTTGTATTACATTAGTCAGCACATGTAACATCTAAAGTAAAAGGTTTGGTTAGATTTCCAAGTGATTATCTGCCATTAACCCAAGTGTGCACAAACAAAATGATATACAATTAACATTACTTCACCACAGAACATAACTTACCAGCCACATAACTCTCAGAACAGTTAACATTTCCACACTAAGCTCTGCCCACTTGCACAAGAAGGCTTTATTAAATTCAAATTAATTAAGTCCACAGAATTTCTCTGCTTGGCTCAACATTGAATAATTAATATTATAAACCACTCTTTTGTTAAAGAAGTTTAGAAAGGCTTAGTCACCATTTCACACACACTAAGCTGCAAGTGGACACAAAAAAAAACAGAAAATAGCTTCCAACTGTAATTATAACTGAATGTGCTTTGCAACTGTTACAAAAAATGCAGAGTTTAGCTCAGAGTGAGTCGGCTCACTAACACACACAGCTAGTGGTCAGAAGCTTGATTAATTTTACTGAACCGATTCTTACATTACCAAAGTTTGCTCTCGTGTTACAGGGGGGCTATAATAAAAAATAAAAAAAAGGTGAAACAGTGAACTTCAGTTTGTTGCTCGTTTGAATCAGAGATATGATTGCTCTGTGCAACTAACCTTTGCTTAAAATGACAGTTCAAAATCAAACTGACACCACAGAGTTCTGATTAGTAAAACCCACCACCTTAACTTGCCTGTGACTGAGATGTAATTATGTTAAGATACTCACCATTCATTTGAAATCTCCTCGTTAATATAAAATGGTAAAATGCTGCCTGTAAGTCTTCTCTCATGCGAAGGCATTGATGTATGTTCACCATTCCACGGTTTGCTCACCCAGCTCAGGTTTTTACACTGTACTTGAAATGTTAACCAAAAATAGTTGTGCTTGTTTACAGAATACAATTTAATGTTGAATAGTAAAAATGCTACAGCTGGTGGCACAACACATTTTTTGTTTTTGGGCCAACTATTTTCATTTTTCATGTTGTGCCAACATTAAATTTTACATTCTCAAGACATAACAAAACAAGGATATTTTACAGTGTACTTTGACTACTCTTTGCCATTTTTAACTTTTTTTTTTTTTTGCTCTTTCACATACATTTCCCTTGACCATGGCTTGCATTAGCTATGATATAAACACTCTTATTTCTATTAATCTACAATCCACTCATCTTCCATAGTTTTTAACTCTGGATCCAAGCTAGCTGAGTGAGATCCTGAGGGAGAACAAAGAAAATGACGCAAAACAATGATCCAGAGGAAAGTGAGCTGGTGTCAGGAACACGCTGAGGGCTTGGGCTCACTGAGCACCCCTGAGCACTAAGTATCCTGCTAGTCAAATGTCCAGTCTCTTGAGAACAAACTCAATGACCTCAGGGCCAGGATCAATTTCCAGAGGGTCATTTGAGACTGCAACCTCCTTTGCTTCACTGAGTCATGGCTGAGCCCAGCAATACCAGACTAGCCATCCAGCTGGCTGAGTTCTTCTTGGTTTACAGCATGGGCAGAATAGTGTTTGTGAACAACTGGTGTGACAATACCTGTGCTGTTTCTCACACCCTCCTGCACACCCAACCTGGAGCTTCTCACCCTCAAGTTACATCCTTTCTACATTCCTTATGTGTTCACATCGACCATCATCACCGCTGTCTACAGTCCACCTCAAATGAATATACCACCTCAAGTGAAACACACTATTTGAGGAAACTAGAGTCACAGTTTCAGCAGTGACTCTAGAACTCTGTGGCAGGGGCTGCAGAAACCCACCCTCATTGTGGATGCATCTCTGGTGAACACTTTCTATGCTTGCTTTGATGCTGCAGCCATTAGTGTTAACAGTACTAGCAATGCAAACAGCACTAATGGTGCTAACAGTGTGGCTGGTGGCACATGCACAGAGCTCAATGAAGGACAGCAGCCCTTCACAACACAGAGAGAGATAAGAGAAAAGCATTCAAGGGACGAAATACCAGGAAGACAGCTGGGATCAGTGTTTACTCAGATCTTCAAACTCTTCCTGATGCTAGCCATTGTTCCAATGTTCTTTAAACATTCCCAGGGGCAGTCATGGTCTTGTGGTTAGGGTGTCTGCCCCGTGATCGGAAGGTCCCGGGTTTGATTCCCATGACTGGCTGAAGTGCCCTTGAGCAAGGCACCTAACCCCCATTGGCTCCCCAGGTGCTGTGGCTAAGGCTGCCCACCCACCATGTGTGTTCACTAGTGTGTGTGTCACTGCACGGATGGGTTAAATGTGGAGGTCCAATTTCACTGTGTGCAAGCACAAGTGACAAAATTGTCTGACTTTCACTTTCACTTCACATTCACTCATTGTTCCTGTCCCAAAGAAACCCCAGCCAGCCTCAATGACTACCACCCAGTAGCCCTCACATCAGTCATGATGAAGACCTTCATCATCTAATCACAGCTGAATCCATGTACTCACTTCACTATGCATACTGACCAACCACCATACACGTGATCCCATCACATATCTGCTTCCTGATGAACAGAACACCAACAGTTCAGGTAGGAAAACATGTCTCACGCACCCTCATCCTCTGAGCACTGGAGCCCCCTGCTGTACTGACTGTATGCTTATGGCTGTGAGGCCACTTCCAGCACTACCACCATTGTCAAGAGAGCCTAACTAACTAACTACTGGGAAGAGATTAAATACCTGGAGAGTAAATAGTTCAACTAACTGGGAGTTAACATCTTACAGAACCTGTCATGGTCTTGACATATCAACTGGTGTAGAAGATCAAGTCTTTATCACCTCAGAACTTCTACACATGCACCATTGAAAGCATCCTGATGGGAATGTCACAGCCAGGTTTGGGAACAGCACCAAGCAGGACAGGTGGGCTCTCTAGAGGGTGGTGCATTCAGCTGAGTGTATCATGTGGACCAAACTTCCTGAGCTAAAAGCGGTGCCAGTCCAAGGCACAGACGACCATGAAGGACCGCGACCATCCCAACAATGGACTCCTTCTGTTGCTGTCAGGGAGCACTTGCTCCCTGAAGGCAAATATACAGAAAATGAGGAGGAGTTTCTATCTGTGCTTCCCACAGCTGCCACAAACGCAAGCATCACTGCATAAAAAGGTAACACCAGCAATCAAAACACTGGCGCTTCACTCCTCTCTCTTTTCCACATCTTTCCATTTATAACTTTGAATATCATGCTGTTACAATATCCTTGCCAACTAAACTCCATATAATTGTTCTTCACTTCATCATAGAGCTAGACACTCTTCTGAGTTTCCTTCCAGTCAATGAGACTTCACTGATTCTGCTCGGCGACTTCAACCTTCCCTCAGACAAGCTGCAATCATCCTGTCTTCTCCCTCTTCTAACCTCATTTGATCTCACTTTCAGCCAGTCCCCTCCAACACAAAGAGCAGGCAATGTCATGGACTTGTTCTTTACCAGACCTGCCTCAATGATGGATCTCAAAGTAACTCCACTACATTGCTCAGATCACCACTTTCTGTCATTGGCTCTTTCTCTCCCTTCTCACCCTCTCACCTTTACGGCCACACGCACCAACACCACTTCTTGGAACCTACACTCTGTCTCTCCCTCATGCCTTGCCTCTTCTATCATTACTGCTCTTCCATCTCATGACTCTCCTCTCCTCGCTCTCTTCATCCATTGACCTCCTATGTTCACTCGTTCTGAAATATACAAGATCTTCACCACCTGCTCCTTGGCTGACAGAAGTCCTGAGAAACAACCATCAAGAACTCAGAATGGCTGAGAGGCATTGGAGAAAATCAAGGCTCATAGCTGACCTTCACACCTACCAATCTCTCCTTGTCATGTTCTCTAAAGAAGTAACAACTGCAAAGTCTTTCTTCTACAAACAGAAACTTGAGGCATCGGCAGCAGATCCATGCAAGCTTTTCAGTGACTTCTCTTCCCTCCTCAACCCAACCTTTCACCCAACTCTCTCACTGTGGAGGACTGGTCAGCAGAAAAGGTCAGCAAGATTCACCTCGCCTTCTTCCGACTCCTGTGTCCACTGTACACCTTCCCACCTCCTCCCCCGCATCTCTAACCTGCTTTTCTCCTGTCTCAACTGAGGATGTTCTCCAGCTGCTGACATCCAGCAGTCCCACAACGTGTCCTCTGGATCCAATCCCATCCACCTGCTCCAGGCAATTTCACAGGAGCTCCTACTCTTTATCTTTTTAGTCATCAACAGCTCCTTATACTCACAAATTGTAGTCTCTTCATTCAAGGTTGTGAATGGTACCCATCCTAAAGAAACCCAGTCTTGACAGCACTGACATCAGCAACTACAGACCAGTATCCCTTCTTTCTTTCCTCTCAAAAATTCTTGAATGTGCTGTCTACAGTCAGCTGTCTTTCTTCCTATCCCAGAACCAACTTCAGGACCCAAAGCAGTCTAGCTTCAAACCGGCACATTCCACTGAAATTGCACTCATCGCAGTGACAGAGAAGCTCCATGCTGTGCGGTCAGCTGGGTTATCATCGGTGATAATTTGATACTTCTGATACTTGACCTCTCCGCTGCCTTTGACACAGTCAACCACGACATCCTTCTGTCCATCTTTTCTAACCTTGGCATCACTGGCTCTGCATGGAAGTGGTTCAAGTCCTACCTGGAAGGGCGCTCCTACCAGGTAACATGGAGTGGTTCTCCACAAGGCTCAGTGCTGGGTCTCCTTCTATTTTCACTATACACTCACTCAATGGGGGAGGTCATCTCTTCACATGGCTACTCAGCTCATCCTTTCTTTTCCTCCTTCTGATAATCAGGTTTCAGCTCAGATCTCAGCATGACTAGCAGACTGTACTTCGTGGATGGCAGCCCACCACCTCAAGCATGTGCCAAAAATGGCTCATCAGCCTGATTGCCTTGAAGTGACTTCATTCCTATATAAAGGCTTCCCAAAAGCCACTTCTGAAGCTGAAGATTATGGACCAAAGTGTTAGACAGTGCTCTCCACTAAATGTTCATCAAAACACCAAATGGAGGGACATCAGGAGGCTCTAAAGCAATGTTAACTACTGTTAATTAATAAATAATAATAAAAACATTGCATGTTTTGCGTTTAAATACATAAATGGACACAACTCAAGAAAGGTAGTTCATATCAACACAGAAATTTATAGACAAACATATAAGCGTCTGATATTTACATCAAATCTTGAATCATTTAGGATTTTGGGATGTTGCCTTCAAAGTTTGGTGACAAAATTGCTGAGTGTGAGGGTGGAGGCGGTGTGGTATGCTAGTCTGACTGTTTGGGGTGATTGGTTAGAAAGTCCTTAATCCAGCAGCAGAGAGATTGAGAGAGTCCTATGCCATGCAGCTTGGAGACCAGTCTTTCTGGGATGACCTTATTGAAAGCTGAGCTGTAGTCTATGAAAACCATCTTTATATAGCTGCCTTGCTGTTCTAGATGGAGAGGTGCAGTGTGTAGGGCCATGATGATGGCATACTCCATTGACCTGTTCGCTCTGTATGCAAACTGGTGTGAGTCAAAGATGAGGTTGGCCTTGATGTGCTGCTTGACCAGTTTCTCAAAGCACTTCATGATGATTGCCATGGTAGTTGTGGAGGCCACTGATAACAGGCTTCCTTTGCAATGGAGGTATGGTGGTGTATTTCAGACAGAGCGGGATGGTGGCTCTGGTCAAGAACAGCTTGAAAATCTTTGTGAAGACCATGGAGAGTTGCCATCTTTTGGGGTTGACAGCTCTAAGCACATACCACACTTCATATACCTGGACCATAAGCATATGACTGCTGGAGGCAAGTGTGGGTGATTTGGGTGTCCCTGTCACCTCTGCTATTGATGGCTCAAAGCGGATGAAAAAGCAGTTAGGTTCTTCTGCTAGCAAGGCACTAGTATTGGCATCTGAGGTTATATGGTTGCTAATTTTGTAATTGGTGAGGTGTTGAATACCTTGCTATAGATGCTGTGGGTTGTTGTGTATGAAGTGGTCCTCAATCTTTCTTTTGTAATTTAATTTCCCATTTTTGATGGCTCTCTTTAGACTTCACTGTAGAGGGCTTTGTCCTTGGACCTAAAGGCAGCATTACAATCCTTCAGGAGTGTTCTGAGATCCTTAGTTATCCAGGGTTTCTGTCTGTCAACAGTGACCATGTCAACACAGGTTTTGAATACAGAATACAGATGAAGTATACACCTCTAAATTCCTGTGCTCAAATATGTCCCAGTTTATGTTTTCAAAGCAATCCCTGAGATTGTCTGATTGTCCCAAGTGAGGTAGTGTTGTTGTTCTGTAGCCATTATTGATGTTTGAATAGGCCTTGTCTACAGTTTTTCTGCTCTAGTTGTACATTTGATGTGTCTGGGGAATTTCAAGAGGACTGTTTTAAGTCTGTGTTGTTAAAATCTCCAGCTATGATGTGTACGGCTAAACAATCCTAGTTTCATAACAAAGGTGCTGGCTGTGCATTCAGTATCATCTAATTTTATGTTAATTAGGTTACTTAGGCAGATCTGACATGGATCACCTCTGTTTGCTGTCTATAGGCAACTAACAATGAAAAAAAAAATGCCTGTTTATGGCCATTTTCAGATTGGACTAATTTTACATGGGGAGGTAGAGTAATGTGCTTCCTAATGTACTTCTTCAAAGCCTGTGTGTGCATAAAAGGTGGGTACTGCACATATAATTGTTGGTAACTTAAGAATGCCAAAAATACATATTTGCCTACCCTCCCTGCCAGCCTCCACCAGCCACAACTCCAGGTTGTGCTCAATGGTCACCATGAACAACATCAGTGATCCAAAGTTGTAGTGAGGACTGCACCTATTTTTATTTTCATAATGATCATTCCATTTATTGAAAACAAAGATTTATTCAGAACCCATATCATCCATGTGAAAAAGTAAGCACCACTTAGCTACCAAACCAACCAGTTAACTAAACTCAATTGACTATTGAGTTTAACTTCAATATCCACACCCAGGCATGTTTAGAAATCAAAATATGTATGAAATTGTTTTATGGTGAATTGAGAGAAAATGGTTCATATGATTCATTTCATGTGAGCTAGTTATGAATTCAAACCAAAAGAAAAAGATTTGATTATTCATGACTGAAAGAGTATGGAAGTCTCGCTCTCCTTAAACCCCACCTAGCTATAAGATGTTTAAATAATACACAGAGCACAGATACACAGTGTAAGGTGAGCAACCTCGGAGTATGCCTTATAACAAGAGTTAGCCAACACAACTACAAGTACTGTGGAGTATTCTGATAAGAGTGAACTTTATTTATATGTGCATACCAATCCCCATAATTATGTACTAGATAGACCTCCTCATCAGAGTCAGAAACCTCCAAAGCCACATAAGGGTACCTGTGGTCAAAGTAATCCTCATCATCTGAGGAGACATTGTACATGGGAACCAGATGATAATGAGATGCAGATATGTTAAGAGAAATGAGGAAATTATCAGAAAAACCAAAATGAATGGCAGAGAGCACAACAAACCATGGAAATGAGACTTATAGGCAAAGCAAAAACTATACACAAGAACTAGACAAAAAACAGTTGCTCAGAAAACTTCAGCTACAGACAAACAGGAAACATCATTGACAGTTTCACAGGAAACAATAATCATCCAACAAGCACAGAAAATATAGGGGTATATATACAAGCAGGGTCATATGGATCAGGTGCAAAGTAATTAACATGCAGAAGTAACCCTGCAATGACTTAAAGGGGATGCCCCATGTAAAACGCCAGGATCCAAGTCCAATGAGATCTCCACCTCTTCTAGCTCATCCGAGGGGATACGGAGGCATTCCCAGGCTGGCCTAGATATACAATCTCTCCAGCATGCCCTGTGTCTTCCCAGGGATCTCGTCCCAGTTAGACATGCCTGGAACACCTCAACAGGAGGCATCCTAACCAGACATCCTATGGAGGAAACTATTTTCAACTGCTTCTATCCACATTCTTATTCTTTTGGTGTCTATCCAAAGCTTGTGACCATGGGTGAGGGTTGCAATGTAGATTAACCAGTAAATCGAGAGCCCTGCCTTATGGCTCAGCTCTCTCTTCACCACAAAAGACCAGTACAGAGTCCACTGCAGATGCTGCACTGATCCACCTGTCAACCTCCCACTCCACCTTTCTCCCACATGTGAACAAGTCCCCAAGATATTTAAACTCCTCCACTTGAGGCAGGAGCACACTCCCAACCAAGAGAGGTCACTCCACCCATTCCTGACTGAGAACCATGGTCTCATCTTTGCAGTTGCTGATTCTCATCCCAGCTGCTTCACACTCAGCTTCAAACTGATCCAGAGAGGGCTGGAGGTCCTGGCTTGATGAAGTTAAAAGGACCACATCATCCTTCTATCATTTGGCTTCACCAAGAAATTCTGTCCATAAAAGTTGTGGACAGAATAGGTGATAACAGAGCCCAACCCAACTGGAAACCTGTCTGATTTATAACCGGCAATGCAGACCAAGCTCCAGCTCTGTTTTTATAGGGACTGGATGGCCCATAGCAACAAGCCCAGTACCCCACACTTCCAGAGCACCCCCCCCCACAGGACAACCTGATCCACACAGGCAAATGCCTTCTCCAAATCCACAAAACACATGTGGACTAGTTGAGCAAACTCCTGTGCACCCTATAGGATCCTGGAAAGGGTAAAGAGCTGGTACAGTGTTCCATGACCAGGTTGGAACCCACATTGTTCCTCCTGAAGCTGAGATTCAACTATCAGCCAGACTCTCTTCTCCAGTACACCTGCATAGAGTCTGAGGATTGTAAGCCACCTATAGTTGGAACACACTCTCTGGTCTCCTTTCTTAAAAAGAGGAACTGCCACCCTGTGTGCCAATCCAGGTGCACTGCCTCAGATGTCCACTCAATGTTGCACAGACATGTCAAACAAGACAGCCCCACTGCATCCAGAGCCTTGAGGAACTTAGGGCAGATCTCATCAACCCCCAGGGCCTTGCCACTGAGGAGACATGCTGGTAGCATTGAGAAGGTTCTCAAAATATTCCTGCCACTGCCCATTGGTGTTCCCAGTTGACATCACACTGTACCATGTGGACTGTGTTTGTTGGGAAACTACAGTTTGCAGAAATCCCATAACTAAACACCACTCGGGTTCAGATTGGGGAGGAGGTTCCTCCCAACAACTCCCTTCCAGGTCTCACTGTCATTGCCCACGTGATGATTGAAGTTCCCCAGCAGAACAATGAAGTCCCCTGATGGAGCACTTTCCATCATCCCTTCCAAGGACTCCAAGAAGGCTGGGTACTCTGAAGTGCTGTTCGGTGCATAAGCACAAAAAAAAGTTGGATGGGGCCCCAGTGACCCTATTCTAGCAAGGGGCACTGGGTCCTTGTTTTTCTGTTCATGGTGGTCCTTTTGTGGATCACTTTTTGTGTGGACTATCACCCAGGACCAATTTGACTTGGCATACCCTACCAGGGGCTATTGCCCCAAACAGCATAGCTCCTGTGGTCAAGCAGGCACACAAACCCCTCCATCATGATAAGGTTGTGATCCAAGGAGGGGTCATCCCATGTTATCTTTGTTAAGAAATATTTGTTATCTTTGTTTATCTTTGTGTTTTGTTCACACATTAGCCTGAAGTGTGGTGTGTTAGGTAATGGCTAAACCTTCACCATCTGCACTTTTAGAATGCTTTAACTGATCCATGTTTTTTCTTTGATAGAGTTTGGAAGTTTTTATCATGTGGCTAAAGGACATTAATGCCAAGAATCTGTCATGAGCACAGTTAAGCATCACAACAGGAAATAACCTAACACCAACATTTAAATTTACCACAGAAGTTGCCTCGGCTCTACACAAAGTGAGAGAAAGGTGGGAGAAAAAGAAACCACCAATCTTTAGAAGAAAATGTACATTTTGTGCAGAGTGCAAGCAGGGACTCCAGCAAGTCTAACTAGGACAGCATAACTAAAAGGTAACGCAGACATGAGGGAGCCCTGGGACATAAAGTGCCAGCCACTCTATCGCCTCCAAACCTGAGTGATCCTGTGAGAGTGGGGGGTGACAGCATCCAAACATCCCAGTTTACCAGAACACTCTATGCCTAC
>JAOUQY010079098.1:0-14629 GCA_028566355.1 Doras micropoeus
ATTTCACTGCAAGTTGTACTGTGTATTACTATGCATGTGACAAATAAAATTTGATTTGATTTGATTTGATTTGATTTTGACCACGGCTACGGGTACGGGTTAATTTGTACAGAACCATCATGACCAGATAACAAAGTTTCCCATCTGGGGTGGGGGTAGAGTAATAAATGGAGGGTAATAAACATTTGCGATAATAAAGATATCCATTTCCCATCTGTGTACATGTGTGTTTATCATTTAAAGATCAACAAAGGTTAAGAAAAGGTTAACAAAGTTTAAGAAAAGGTCAGCAAAAGTCACCAGGTCAAAACATAACCCTCTTTTCCTGGCTACATAAACATGATCAACCAATTAGAACACACAAACTGATGAAAGGTGCCGAGTATACTCTCTCTCTGTCAATGTTATGCCTGTCGAATGCCTTCTGAAATCTGATTGGCCAATAGCGACCACAATGGTGGACTTGTCTGTTGATCCTTAACTGTCAATGTATAGTATAGCACACTGATGTAGCATACCAAGTTTCATCTTGATCTGATGTTGGCATGGTGAGATATAGTTTTCTAGCATGTATGGTGCCCCCTATTAGTTTACATTCACCAAAATAAATAACGAACCGCTGTGTCATATGACTAAATGGTTTGTGAAGGTTCATCAAAATCGAGTGCAGCATGTATGAGTTTTAGTCATTTATTCAAAATATGTGATTAAAAGTAATGATTAATTTGCACGTCTGCCATTTTGCTTGGAAATGTCAAAATGTTTTTGCTAATTATTGTGGGTCAGGCTCTGAATATTTTACACCAAAATTGTAGCAATTGGGTGAAAAACCTAGTAGGTTTTGCATACAATCCAAAAAATCTAAGTGGGGGGTTCTTTATGCCTTTTTGTTTGGGTTGAGCCAAGGAATTCAGTGGAACTGGAATTTTGTTTCTAGGCTTTATGTAGGATAAAATCACAAAAACATCAGGCCAGTGCAGGTCCCTTTGATTGGTTGAGTCACTTCACACTTGCTGCACATCCCTGCCAAGTTTGGTGCTTCTAGGCCTTATGGTCTTTGCTGCACGATGCATTTTAGCCAAGAAAAAATATATAGCCGCAAGGGGCGATGACGCCAAAGTGTCAAAATATGCCAAATGTCATATTTCTGACATAATACACAATGGCAAAGCTGTTCAGCACGTAGGTCCGAACCAAGCATCACCAGAATTTTACCTGTAGACTGCACATTAGGGCAACAAGGCCCATAGCCTAAAAAATTTATAACTTCAACCTTAGTTAATGTAAAACTTAATCTTTTATATAGAGAACATGTATACATTTCAATGATAGCATAGGTCTGTAGCCTGTTTGCTTATATAATCTCTGATAATATGTATTTTCAAAGTTAGTTAGCAGTCAAGTTGAAACAGTGCAAAGAACAAAGTTGGGAGAAAGTGCTGAACATCATCTTTAATATATTGAATATGCACATATTTCAGTGAGATATATGCCTCTATGTCTTAAGATCTAAGGAAAGTTGTGTGTTGTTTACACAGAGTGGATACAAAACTCAAAAGGCAGGCAAAGTGTATTACATGGCCTTTCCTTAAGCTCTTATACATGATTCAGTAGCACCATCTAGTGTCTAATTTGCAAAGTTCTTTAGTAGTCAAGTTGAAACAGTGAAAGGAGCAAATATGGGAGAAAGTGCTGAACATCTTTAAAATATTGAATATGTGCACATTGTAATGAGGTATAGGCCTCTATGTTCTAAGACCTAAGGAAATGTGTATGCTGTTTATACAGAGTGGATACAAATCTCAAAAGGCAGGCAAAGTTTATTAAATAGCCTTTCCTTGGCTATATAACATATAATTGTATTTTAACATGATCTGTGACCCAATGCATATAATAACAAAATTTAATCCAATTTAGATAATTCTGCATATATCAACTTGTGGAAATCTTGTGTTTGCCTTAGAAATGGTTGTAATATCTGTAGATGCAGGGCTTTGTCAAAATTATTTTATCATAATAATTTGTAAAGCTTTTATTTTATTTATATGTAAAGCCTTCAAAAATCTAGAAAAAATGTATGACAAAAATTTCTTGTTAAAAGAAGTCAATAAAAATATGTTGATATTGTCATTAGAATCAAATGAACAGCTTGCGACAGTATGTAAACTCTTATACGTAATCTAGTAGCACCCCCTAGTGACTAATTCTATGTGAATCCGCTATACTTTATCAAATTGGCACAATGAAGGAAATTTTATACAAGTATTGCCCCAAACAGACAATATGTGTTCAGTTTTCAGGTAGGTGATTTTCAAAGAGGCCTATGAGGGCCTATGTTGTATGGGACTTATTTATAATCAAACCACAGATTAACTAATATTAACATAATATTAACAGTGAAGCAACTGAATCTAACTGAGATCTACTAAGGTCTAATTCATGAGAGTGAGATTCTGCAGAAATACTGATTCTTTTTTACATACTGATGTTTTGCTTTTGATATTACAATCAGACATATGTAATAACAAAAAAGGAGATACATTTATGACAAAGTGTAATTGCAAAATTGTTCCAAACCTACCACTGAATAACCATCCATGAAAAGTTTTTTTTTGCTGTAGACTGTATAGTATGATTGTGATTTGATTTTTAACAATTTTAAGTATTTGTAAGTGTTGCAGCACCCGCTAAAGACGTATTTGGCAATTTGCACTCAATGTGCATCAATGTGTTATTGTATATAAGTGCTGGAAATTGTAAGTAATGATAAAATGTCTGGCATTTGTTATGAATATTGATCAGGGGCCTTCATTAATGTAGTGTACTGAGTTTTGCTCATGTTGACCTTTTGACTATATAATAAACAGTAGTATTTGTACAAATAAGTCAAAATAACAAAAAAAAAAGATTTCTCACAACATGTAATGGAAAGTTGTTGCAGCATGTAGGACTGAATCATGGGGCACCCATCTGTAGACTGAATAGTATGATCATAATTTGATTTTTAATGCTTTTAAGTGTTTTTAAGTGCTATAGCATCCCCTAAAGGTCAATCTGGACAAAACTTAGCAAGCCTCATCAGGGTGAGATTAGACTTATATTTATGTGTTCCGCTTGACTTTAAAAGAAAAAGTCAAAATCTGACCAAGATATACTTGATTTTCTGGAATAGTGCCCCCTGTGGCAAAATTGTTCAAAATTTGACTGGCCAGTATGGAGGCCTGCATACAATTTTGTACTGCTCAAGTTTGGCCTGTCAAATGCCTGCTGAATGCTGATTGGATGATGGTGTCCAGAATTTCTGATTGATCAAAGTGTCCTTTCTAGGTTGGTTTTAGTTTGCCAATTAGATGGTGAAAGGCAAATTTCAGCTTGTATGGATGTAAGGCTGCTGAGAAAATCACAGTAACATGTTTGTATTATTTATAGTGCCCCCTAATGATATACACTTGAATAGATTCAAGATTTTTTGGCATCAATGTGTTATTGTATGAAAGTGCTGGAAATTGTATGTAATTGTAAAATGTCTGGTATTTGTTATGAATATTGATCAGGGGCCTTCATTTTTTTCACATTGACCTTTTGACCTTGGAATTAGTAAGTTGTAGTCTTTGTACAAATAAGTCAAATTAACAAAAAAAAGTCTGATTTCTCACATAACATGTAACTGCAAAATTGTTCAGCCTTTACGAGTGAATCATTCAGCACCCAAAGTTTATCTGTAGAATGCATACTATGATTGTATGGTTTTTAACGATTTAATTGTTTTTAAGTGGTGTAGCGCCCCCTAAAGGCCTATCTGAACCAAACTTTGCACACCTTATCAGGGTGTGATTATGTACAAATTTTTCAAATGGGGAAATGCTCTGGCTAACTGCTGATGAGTTTCAGCACTTTAGGTTAGATAGGCCAAGGCCACATGAATTGATTGAGAGAGGGAAACCAGGAAGACTAAAAATGTCAGAATTTTTTTTTAATTATTGACCTACAAACTCTGCAGTGTGCCATAAGATGAAAATTGAGGTGGTTGGACAAAAATCCAGAGACTAGTTCGAAAAAAGTTCATTTTTAAACAATAAATAATTATGACAAAAGGAAACATTATTAATGGACTTATATTTAGACATTTGTGTGGTATTCTGCACTTTATGAGGTAAATTTATTTTCATGACAAAAGATCAAAAGCTGAACCAGTTATACTTGATTTTCAGGAATAGGGCTCCCCAATGGCCAAATTGTTTGAAACTTGACTGATCAGGACAGAGGCCAAAGCTGAACAAAACAGTCAAGTTTTGTCCTGATTGGACAATGGAAAGCTAGTCAAGATTGATGTTTTTTCCTTGGCAAAAACAGCTGTATTTTTGAAGTCAAAATAGAAAATAAACAGTCCAATTTCAGACAGAACATGTAATTGCAAAGTTGTTCAACATGTAAGACTGAACCATGTGCCACCAAACTTTTATGTGTAGATTGCACAGTCTGACTACTATACAGAAGGTTGGAGGTTCAAGCCCCAGCACCACCAAGCTGCCACTGTTGGGCACTTGAGTAAGGCTCCCAACTACTCAGTTGTATAAATGAGATAAATGTAAGTCACTCTGGATCAGGGTGTCTGCCAAATGCCATAAATGATGATTTTAAGTGTTTTTAAGTGCTATAGCACCCCCTAAAGGTCAATCTGGACAAAACTTGGGCCTCATCAGGGTGAGATTGTGTATGAGTGTTTCAAATTGTGAGATTAACTGACCAGAGGTTAATGAGTTACAGCATTTTAGGTTAGAAAGGCCAAGGACTCAAGCATTGATTGATAGAGGGAAACCAGTCAAAAAGTCAGGATTTTTTTTTATAATTGTTTACCTAGAAACTCTAACGTTTGTCACAAGAGACTAGTTCGTATATGGCTATTTTTGAACTAAAAAAGTAAAAAAAAAATTAATGGGTTTCTATTCACAAATTTGTGTGGCCTACTCGATTTTATGAGAAAAATCCATTTACATGTCAAAATGTCAAAATCTGACCAAGATATACTTGATTTTCTGGAATAGCACCCCCCCAGTGGCCAAATTGTTCAAAACTTGACTGGTCAGTACGAAAGCCACGCCTGAACACAACTGTCAAGTTTTGTTCCAAATAGTAAATGGGAAGCCTTACAAATCCCTGCTAAATACTGATTGGCTGAAGGCATCCAGAATTTCTGATTGATCAAAGTATCCTTTGTAGTTTTATTTTAGATGGATGGATGGTGACAGCCAAATTTCAGCTTGTTTGGATGTATAGCTTCTGAGAAAATTGCAGTATCATTTGTGTTAAAATTGTGTTTGTATCATTTATAGTGCCCACTAATGATGCACATGAACAAAATTTGACCCCCAATCCCAGAGTCTAGTCATGAACCTAATTGCAAAGTTTTTTGCATTTTTTTAGCATTTTCGCAGTACTTGCTTATGTGGCAGCCATGTTGTATAAAAAAGTAAAAGATTTTTTAATAATTATTGTCTTTGAAGGTCTTCTGAATTATTTAGCATTTTTTTTTACCTTGTTTGGTTTTGCCTATTTGTATAATTTGGATAAAATCTAAGCTATGTCATTCTATTGACCTTTTTTGTTTGCCATAGGTCAGTGAATGAGGGAAAAAAATTTATTTTAAATGTGAAAAATTTAGCAAAATTGCATTTGCACATGTCTAGCTAGAATGCTACATTTTATTAGCATATGCTCCAGCCATCCTGATCTATAGCCATTTATTTGAAATAAACTCCACCTCGGGGAACTAATTGCCATGTGGTGCCCACGTTGTTGACAAATATAAAAAAAAATTAAAATCCTTTATCAGTAGATTCTCCTGAACATTTAGATACCTACATTACTGTGCAAAGGGTTTTAGGCAGGTGTGAAATACTGTGAAACTAAAAATGCTTTCAAAAAATGGAAGTGTTAATAGTTTATATTCATCAAGAAACAACCTACAGTGAATGAAAAGAAGAGTAATCGAAATCATATTTGGTGTGACCACTCTTTGCCTTCAAAACCGCATCAATTCTTCTATGTACACTTACACAGTTTTTGAAGGAACTTGGCTGGTAGGTTGTTCCAAACATCTTGGCGAGCTATCCACAACTCTTCTGTGGATGCAGCCTTCCTCAAAACCTTCTGTCTTTTCATGTAATCCCTTTTTATGGAATCCCACTCTCAATGATGTGGGTTTTTGCTCTTGACACTGAAGATAGTTCTTAATGACATTGGCTGTATGGTTGGGCTCATTGTCCTGCTGCAGAATAAATTTGGGGCCAATCATACGCCTCCCTGATGGTACTGCATGATGGATAAGTATCTGCCTGTATTTCTCAGCATTGAGGACACCATTAATCCTGATCAAATCTCCAACTCCATTTGCAGAAATGCAGTCCCAAACTTGCAAGTAAACTCCACCATGCTTCACTGTTACCTGTACACACTCATTATTGTACCGCTCTCCAGCCCTTCAGCAGACAGCTGCCTTCTGCTACAGCCATATATTTCTAATTTTTACTCATCATTCCAGAGCACCTGCTGCCATTTTTCTGCACCCCAGGTCCTATGTTTTTGTGCATAAGTGAGACTCTTGGCCTTGTTTCCATGTAGGAGGTATGGCTTTTTGGCTGAACTCTTCCATGAAGACCACTTCTGGCCAGACTTCTCCAGACAGTAGATGGGTATACCTGGGTCCCACTGGTTTCTGCCAGTTCTGAGCTGATGGCGCAGCTGGACATCTTCCAATTTTGAAGGCCAATAAGCTTGATGTGTTTGTCATCTGCTGCATTACGTTTCCTTGTCTGCATCTACGGTCTTCAATGTTGCCCGTTTCTTTGTGCTTTTTCAAAACAGCTTGAGTAGTTTTCAAAGCAGACTGGGGTTTCAAGATGTACTCATCTTGAAACCCCAGTCTGCTTTGAAAACTTTGTCTTGGAGAGCCCTTGCTGATGCAGTATAACTACCTTGTGTCTTGTTGCACAGGTCTATGTCCTGTGACATATTTTCCACAGCCTCAAAATTTGATTCAATTGGACAAAATTCCAGAGGCAAGTTTGAAAAAAGCTATTTTTGAAAAATTAACAATTACTGAAAAAAATTGTGTGGTACACTGCAATTTATGAGGTAAATTTATTTGGATAAAAAAAGTATATACCAGTTATACTTGATTTTCAGGAATAACACCCCCCAGTGGCCAAATTGTTTGAAATCTGAATGATTAGGACATAGCTGAACAAAACAGTCAAGTTTCATCCTGATTGGACAATGGAAACTAGTCAAGATTGATGTTTTGTTCTTGTCAAAAACAGCTGTATTTTTTAACTACTAAGTCAAAATAGAAAATAAACAGTCCAATTTCAGACAGAACATGTAAATGCAAAGTTGTTCAATGTGTAAGACTAAACCATTTGCCACCAAAATTTTATCTATAGATTAGATTGAATGTAATTTGATTTGTAATTATTTAAAGTGTTTTTAAGTGCTATTGCGCCCCTTAAAGGTGCCACCAGGGTGAGGTTATGTATGAGTCTTTCAAATGATGAAGCCCATAGTCTAGTTCTGAACCTAGGTGCCAAGTTTCAGATTTTTATGATGAAGCATTCTTGAGTTATAGATTTTTCAATTAATTATGATTTTTTAGCATTTTCACAGAACTTATTTATTACCATTAGCCATGTTGTATAAAAACCTCAACTTTTTTTTATAATTATTGACCTTGAGGGTCTTCTGAATTTTCAGAAGAATATTCAGTCAAACAATACCTTGTTTGACTGAAAACCTTTGGACAAGTTTGAAAAATTAGGTTTTGAATATTTGGCTAATTTGCAAAAAAATCTAAGTAGACGGAGCTATGTCATTCTATGATGTTTTTTGTTTGTCTTAAGCCAAGGATTAAGGGAAAAATGAATTGTAAATGTGAAACTTTTGGGGTACGAGACCATGATCAAAACATTTTTGCCTTCGCTATAGTGCCCCCTTGAGGGAGATTTTTTTTGCGCCTGAGTAGCGGGTGGGACTACTACAAGTTTCATGACTCTAGATTTGGTCTGTGCGATTAGTTTTAAGGCAGAAAACGAATAAAAATAATAATAATAATCCTAACAAAAACAATACGGTTCCAAGCACTTGAGTGCTCGGACTCATAATAATAATAATAATAATAATAATAATAATAATAATAATATCAATAAGGACTCAAGCATGAAACACACCAAAATTAAACAGCCACAGGATTCAAACCCCTCAAAATCTGGGTTCATGGTCAAGCACTAACAGCTTGTGCCACTTGTGGCACACCAGTTCTTAACCTTTCATTACAATGTTTGAAACTTAGTGTCAGTAAGAATTCAAACAGAAATCGTTTAAGAGTTTGCAATATTACTAGGAACATTAACGGTTCATAGTTTAAAGTACAAGATTCCAACAAGGTTAAAATACAAGCTTCCTACATCATTCATGATCACATTTCTCTGTTGCTGCAACCCAGCTCAGGATTTGAACCACAAACCTACAGGTCAAGCAGCAGTTGCTTTCATGCTATACCACAAGTGACCTGTAAACACGTGGCACATCTTGAGCCTCGTTAACTGGTGGAGTAAAAAATGTTTGACAATATGGCAGTGGTGGATGTGGGTGAAGCTAAAAACACCCAATGAGTCGTAAATGCAAACAACTTCAATGTATAAGATGCAGCAAGAATTTTTAGTCTAGGAGCTAGTCTTGGAAAAATACCAGCCAAAATGTGTAACCCTGCTCTATAGTGCCCCCATCAGGTCGATAAAAATCATTTTAATTGCCTGAGTAGTGGGAGAGGAGTACTACTAGTTCACCAAGTTTCATGTCTCTATATCTTGTGGTTTGGTCTGTGCCAACTTTTTTAAGCAAGGAAAAAAATGATATGAATTTATTCATCATTTCAGTTATGCAGTATTATTAGGAACAACAAATTACCCTCACTGAATATTGCCTCACAACGCTTTGGGCATCCAAGGTTCTCAGAGCATTCATGCAAGTGTTTTTCTGTCACTGTGGCCCAGCACAGGCTTCAAACCCTGGACCTATGGGTCATGGAGGCAGTTGCTTGCATGTTAGTACCGGGTTTGAGACTATATGGTGAAAACCCAGTGAGTAGTTCCAAATGGGCATTTTTCAAACTTCCATGAACTGCAAAAAACTATCCACTTTTATACTGGACATGTATATGCAAAATGTGCAAAAAAGGTGGCCATATTTCTCAATTGACGGAGTTCCCGTTAATGGAGTGGTCAAGAGGTAACTCATAGAGTCATAATGCAAGGTTTCATATCAGTTGGTCCATCGGTGGCTGAGATAAAGATTTTTGGCTTTGCGCACATTTAATTGACACGAGATTGATGTCGAGATAGATGGTTTCCATACAATGATGTGCCGAACTAAAATGCTACATTTCATTAGCCTATATCCCAGCAATCCTGATCTATAGACATTTATGTGAAATAAACTCCACCACAGGAGCAACTAATTAACATGTGGTGGCCATGCTGTTTGATAATACTTAATCAGGAGATTCCCCTGAACATTTTGATACCTTTATTGTTGGGATATATAAAAAAATGTAGGACTAGTAGAAAAATTATGGCTTTGTGTTTTTTGCCAAATATGGCAGTGGTGGATGTAGAAGGAGCTAAAAACATCCAGTGAGGCATAAATGCAGAAAATTTGACTGAACAAAATACAGCAAGAATTTTCAGCCTACGTGCCACGGTTGAAGAGATATCGGCTAAAATGCAAAATGGTGCCTTATAGCACCCCCATCAGGCTGACTGGGGTCATTTTACTTGTCTGAGTAGTGGGTAACCAACTGCACCTACCAATTTGGGTATCTGGAGGACTTATGGTTTGGGCTCCACAAAGAAGTAAAAATAATAAGAAAAATCTGAGCAAGAGCAATAGTGGCCCCCTAAATATAGCCAAAAGTGGCGATTATGGGGACCTCACATCTAAAGCCAATGAACTTGAACACATCAATCAAGTTTTGTCCTGTTGATGTTTACTTTGTTTTGTTCAGATGGACCTTTCCCAGCAGGCACAGGACATCATTTAGATGTCAGAAAGACTCAACTGTCGGCTTGACAATGAATTTTAGTTGAAAATGAAAATTGGGTTCACATCAAAATCCAGCGCCTACTTGACGTCAAAGCCCAATGTTGGCTTGACGTTGAATTTTAGTTGAAAATAGGGTTGATGTCAAAATCCAACACTGGCTTTAAGTCAAAACCCAACATTGGTTTGATGCTGAATTTTGGTTGAAAATGAAAATTGGGTTGAGGTCAAAATCCAATGTCGGCTTGACATCAAAGCCCAATGTTGGCTTGACGTTGAATTTTAGTTGAAAATGAAATTGGGTTGACGTCAAAATCTAATGTTGGCTTAACGTCAAAACCCAACAATGGCTTGACGTTGAATTTTAGTTGAAAATAGGGTTGACATCAAAATCCAACAAGGCCTACTTGAGGTCAAAACCCAACGTCGGCTTGACGTTGAACTCCAAAGTTGGACAGATATTGCATCTTAGTTGAAAATGAAAATGAGTTTGAGATTAAACTCTGAGATCAGCTTGATGTCAAAACACAACGGCAGCATGACGGCAAATCACAATGCTGGCTTTGGCTGTTGGACAGACATTGCATTTGAGTTGAAAATCAAAATTTGGTTGACGTCAAAACCCAACGTCAGCTTGACATCAAAACCAAACTTCAGCTTGATGTCCAAACCCAATGTCAGCTTGATATTAAAGTCCACCATTGGACAGATGTTGTATTTTATTTGAAAATGAAAATCAGGTTCACATCAAACTCCAACGTTGGCTTGACATCAAAACCCAACGACAGCGTGATGTCAAAACCCAACACTGGCTTGACGTCAAAGTCTACAACTTCGGCTTGATGTCACAACTCAAAGTCAGCTTGACAAAAAAAACCAACCTCGGCTTAACATCAAAACCCAATTTCATGTCGATGTCAAACTCCAAAATTGGACATATGTTGCATTTCCGTTGAAAATGAAAAACAAGGTGATGTTAAACTCTGACATCTGCTTGATGTGAAAACACAATGGCAGCATGACTTCATAACCCAATGTCAGCTTGATGTTGAACTCCAAAGTTGGACAGATGTTACATTTTAGTGAAAATGAAAATCAGGTTGATGACAAAACCCAACATAGGACAAAGTTTGGTTGAATGGATATCCATCTAAAACCAGTGTTGGGCTGACATCACCCACCCTACACCCTCACTTAAAAATTCCATCAAAATTAAAAGGTGAAAAGCTGTCTTTTTCAGGTCATTGGAAAGACACCTAGAAAAATGCATGCCTCTACATATAAATTTGGCTGCAAAGTGAAAGCTGGAAACATTTCAAAAAAGTCATTTTCAAGAAGTCAAGACTTCAATTCAATATAACACAATTAAAAATTCAATTATTAATAAAACATTTATTAACATCTCAGATACAGATCTGTCAACTATTACTGTTTGTTCCTACAAACAAAGCAAATCAAAATAAAAAAGGCCTTAACATTTTCTCTGAATATCTCTTGAGAACATGTCTTAACATAATTATTACCAAAAAACTGGTAAAACTGGTCTCCTAACATTCAAGAGATTCTACTACTTTAACAAGGCAGAATTTGTTTTGCAGTTTAAATATTTACATTTTACTTCTGTGTTTTGAGCCATCATGTATACTTAATTGCAATATTAAAGTAATATAACTAAATGTAAGATAACCAAAAGTCCAAAAGATTAATAAAACTAATGCTATTGAATTAAATTGGCTTCTAGAGTTGGCATTTCATTTGGATGCTTAGACGAAAGTGTGTCATTTATTTTAGCACACACAGTGAGAGATCAAAAGCTAGCAGTGCCCAATCATAACCCAGAAAGTGTAATGATCCCACACAGGCTGGAGTCAAGAGCAGACAGTTTATTATCACATAGGAAACTGACATGGGTAACAGAGTTCATACAAAAAAGAGTCTCAAATTCCAAAAGCAAAAGGCACAGAGCATGGTCTTAAATGAGGGAGCTAGGGAGCAAACTACAAAGCAATAACTCAGTCCAAAGCTCAGAAGATCCAAAACAGGCAGCAAGGGTAAGGGCAGGAACACACCACGCTATGGCACAGGGCTCTGGGGAAAAACATAAACAAACACTGCTCAGAAGCAGGTGGGAACCGAGAGAAGCAAAATCGAAAGCAGACTGACTAGCTGAAATGCTTAACTTGAATTCAAGGGCGAGAGATTCATCGATACAACTGGCATGGAGTCGGTAAGACAATTGTTGATCCGCGCTGAGGATCAGCAGTTGCGTCCGATTTATCCTGTGGGAGACGTAGTTTGTGCCTGTAGTCCTCTCACAGGGCATTTCGGACGCCCTCTGGCATTCATAGACATGTCAGAAAGCACTCAGAAAGTTAAAGAAACCATATCTACAAACCAGAAAAACTGTGTGTGTAGAACATGCACCAAACAATACATTATGGTGAATTATGCAAAGATGGGGCTTAAGTTTGTATGGAGGTTAATGAATTAAATGAATTTAATTAAATGAATGATTTAAATAAATCAATCAATAAATAAATATATGGCATCATGTGGCAATGAAAAAATAAATGTAAAATGGAAAGGGGTTATTGTTACAAACTGGGTATGGAAGGAGGTGCTGGAGACGCAGATGCAGAACACAACAGAGTTTATTGAGTCAATAATGGTTATAGTGAGGGTAGTGAAAGGCTGAGGCGGAGGCAGACTGCTGAAAAGGGCACCAGGTCGGGGGGCGCGGAGAGGAGCAGGTGCCGGAGACGCTGCCGGGGAATGGCTGGCGGAAGGGCGGTCGGGGTTCTCTGCGGACCTGGACAGAGAGGGCACAGCAGGGGCAAACACGGGAAGAGCCACACGGTAATCCAAAACCAGCGGTAGGAAAATAGGAGAGGGAGAAAGGAGAAGGGACCGTCCAAAGAACGGGGAGCGCTTGGACGGGGTGAAGAGGAGAGGGGAGCGCAGCGAGGAAAAGGCACAGTGGTTAGGATAGGATGGAGGGCGTAGTGAACTGACTAAGCGGGCCCGGGTGAGCGTGAGAGTGAATAGAGGGATAGTGGTAGAAGCAGCGAAAGCGAGAGGGAAAGAGAGAGGACCGGGACACCGAGGGTTAGTACTTAAACTGTGACTAGAGAAAGATAAAGAGTGTGTTAGTAAACTATATACACTACGGGAAGGGGAAGACATAAGCGCGCTGGCTGGGAGTACTGGCGCTGCAATACCAATACCCCGCAGTCAGCCGACAAGACACGCTGCAAATAAAAACGGGAAGCTCCTAAACAAAGATATACGGGAAAAGGGAAAAGGCTAGACTAAACAAACAGACACGCAGGAGCACAGGACAAAAAAGGACACACTACGCAGGCTCACACACCAAACACACAGGAAGACAAACGAGGAATCAGACACGCCAGAAAGCTCACTCAGCAAACACACGCGCAGACGAACAGGGAGTCAGACACACCAAAACCAATCACTCAAGGGAAAACAGGAACAACGTAGCACAAAGCACAAGACAAAGAAGCTATCTATAGAGAGATTTGAAAAAACGCTCGGTAGGGACGCCGGGGCAATCAATACTTCGCAAAGTCAGTTTGGAAATGAAGGGATTAAATAGTGGAGGAACCAGGAAGTGATAATAGCAGCACCCAGTGAGAAGAGAGGCGAAAGGTTAGAAGGCGGGGCTTGAGGAGCGAATAGGAAGAGCGGGGCTAGAGGAACGAGCAGAGGGAGTGGGGCTGGCGGAGCGGACAGGAAGTGTGGGCGTGGCCAGCGGGTTTGTAACAGTTATAAATAATGCATACATAATAAGTGACAATTGAACAATTGAATATTTGTCCCATGAAATGTGTAAATACATTAATAAATAAATGTAATTTTTAATTATATATGTGTGCATTTATTTATTGATTCGAAGACATGACGACATGAAATAAGCCTTGAAATTTAAACTGTCACTTTCACTCTTCAAAATACAGAGAGCTTGGTTGAGGAGTATGAATGACCCGCCTTTTGTAACTGCAGTGTAGAACAAACAAACACTTATCCCCACCACAAGCAAAAATGCACTTGTGACAAGACCTAGAATGTCAGAGTTGGAGATTGCGAGGAAAATCTGTCATTAATTACTTCTGGAAGTGACTACACTTATGCAACAAGCTCTAAATGCATCTTACCAGGGTTCTGCACCTGAAACAGATGCACAGTTTGCTAGTTGGCTAACTTGAGATCCAGTCTGCTTCCAGTTTTACTTCCAATAATCCAACTACTTATTCCAAGTACTTGATCTTATACAAAGCAAATGAATATGCTATAACACAAACAATAAGCACAGGATAGAAAGGGCTTGTAAATCTAACATTATCTAGCTAGTTACATAACGTGAGCTATGAGAAACCTCCAAAAATACCTTGAACAGGAGTTATGTTAGGGTAAGAGTCATGGTGGAAGTAGATGGATGTCTCATAATCTCGGACAACCTCACAGGGCGCAACTAGGAAAACACAGGCGACTTCAGACTGCTCCTTTTCTGCAGTAATCT
>JAOUQY010081674.1:0-14575 GCA_028566355.1 Doras micropoeus
TTATATAAGCTGCACACAGACTACTCTTCATTGTGTCAAAGTGTCATTTTGTCAGTGTTGTCCCATGAAAAGATATAGTTAAATATCTACAGAAATTTGAGGAGTGTACTCACTTTGTGTGCTCAGAGCTGGCATTTTTCCCTCTTTGTCTCTTTTGTTTCTCTCACTTGGCCTCTTGTTTAACTAATATCGGATTTCTGAATTCTTTTAATGAGAGTAATCTAAAACCCATTTATCTCCTGTCTGTTCCTGCCATTTAAAAACATCTTTAAGCTTCTTTAAAGACCTAGGGTGTTGCTGTCATTGCTTTGTTAATTTGTTCTTTAATTATTAAGGAAGCTGATAAGACCCCTTTGCTCCCATGACCCAGGGTTTCTCATTAAGGAAAAGTTGATATACACTACGTGGGGAAAAAAAAATCATGTGCATGAAGTGCACTTACATTTAATTAAATCCATTTTAAAAAGTGGATACATTTACAAACATTACTAAATAAAGTATAAAACAGCAATATTGTACATTAAACCCTTGGAAACACCACAAACTCCAACACCCAGAAAGCATTGCAGCTTACAAACACAATAGTTGCTGGCTCCAGAAGTCAAGGAGTTCTAACCATCACCAGCACCTGTTCTTAATAGTGGCACATCTATAAAGGCAAGTTCCAACAAACAATCTATGCAAAATATTCACTTAGAGTGCCCTATCTAGAACCACCAAACCTTTGTATTATTGACGGCTTCCTGTGTTTGATCTAATTTGCCTGTTTACTGATTCTGTTTAAGTCTTGCCTGTGATATCCTGTTTGTGCCTTGCCTGACCTGTACCTGTGCCTTGACTATGTTTTTGGATTTGTGTTTTGGATTTGTTTACACAGGAACCTGTGCCTGACTGTTCAGCAAAGTAAAGTCTTACCTTATCATTTTCGTATTTGTCACATATATTTGTCATATTTCTCCCTGACATACAGTGCTGTGCAAAAGTTTTAGGCAGTTGTGAAAAAATGCTATAAGCTAAGAATGCTTCCAAAAATGGAAGTGTTAATAGTTTATTTTTTTATCAATTATCAAAATGCAGTGAATGAACAGAAGAGAAATCAATCTTTGAAATTAATATTTGGTGTGACCACCATTTGCCTTTAAAACAGCATCAATTCTTCTATGTACACTTGCACACAGTTTTTGAAGGAACTTGGCTGGTAGACTGTTCCAAACATCTTGGAGAACTAACCACAGGTCTTCTGTGGATGTAGCCTTCTTCAAATCCTTCTGTCTTTTCATGTAATCCCTTTTCATGTAATCCCAGACTTGATGATATTGAGATCAGGGCTCTGTGGGGGCCATACCATCACTTCATTGACTTCTTGTTCTTCTTGACGCAGAATATAGTTCTTAGTGACATTGGCTGTATGGTTGGGGTCATTGTCCTGCTGCAGATTAAATTTGTGGCCAATCATATGCCTTCCTGGTGGTACTGCATGATTGATAAGTATCTGCCTGTGGGCAGAAACTGAGGACACCATTAATCCTGACCAAATCTCCTACTTAATTTGCAGAAATGCAGCCCCAAACCTGCAAGGAGCCTCCACCATGCTTCACTGTTGCCTGCAGACACTCATTATTGTACAGCTCTCCAGCCGATTCGGCAGACAACTACTACAGCCAAATATTTCAAATTTTGAGTCATCAGTCCAGTGCACCGGCTGCGATTTTTCTGCACCCCAGCTCCTATATAGTTGAGTCACTTGGCCTTGTTTCCATGATGGAGGTATGATGTTTTGGCTGAACTCTTCCATGAAGACCACTTCTGGACAGTAGATGGGTGTACCTGAACTGATGGCACTGCTGGACATCTTTCAATTTTGAAGGGCAATAAGCTTCATGTGTTTGTTTTAAGTTTCCTTGGCTGACCACTGCGTCTCAGATCCTCAATGTTGCATGTTTCTTTGTGCTTCTTCAAAAGAGCTTGAACAATACATCTTGAAACCCCAGTCTGCTCTGAAATCTTGTCTGGGAGAGCCCTATCTGATGCAGTATAACTACTTTGTGTCTTGATGCTGTGCTCAGTCTTGCCATGATATATGCCCTGTGACATGAAACTGTCTTCCTCAGTCTCACCTTGGTAGCAGAGTTTGGCTGTTCCTCACCCAGTTTTAAGCCTCCTACACTGCTGTTTATGTTTCAGTTAATGACTGTGTTTCAACTTACATGTGAAATTCATGATCATTAGCACCTGGGTATAATTGGTTGATCATACACCTGACTATAATCCTACAAAATCCCTGTTCTAAATGATTAGAATGGCAAGTTCTTTTGTTTTTGCTACACACTGCTTTGCTTTGAATTTGCTTTTGAGACTAAAAGATGAATGAGACAGTATTTCAGAATTTCACCTTTCATTCTCTGATATTTAAATCTAGATGTGTGAAACAACTTAGAACCTGACACCTTTCCAGGCATACCAACCACTTTTAAGGTGAGCACAACTATAAATTTTGGTGTGGGGGCCCACTGTCACCACTTGTGACTATATTTTTAAACTGGCATTACATTTTTGCACAAAAGTCTCCAACACCAAGCAATAGAACAGACCAAGCACATACCCAATACCTGTCAGCTGGATAAATTGAAGAAGCAGTCCAATGAAGTGGTGGCTCAGTAGTTAAGCCCTTGAGCAAGGTCCTTAACCCTCTCTGCTTCAGGGTGCTGCATCATGGCAGACCTTGCACTTTGACCTCAACTTCCCAACAAAACTGGAATATGCAAAGAAAATAATTTCATCATGTAGTAATGTACATGTGAAAAATAACGGCTTCTGTTCTATGAAATTTGTAACATTTATTAGTACATAACTGGCAGAAAGCAAAACACACTTTATAAACAGACAAATATAGTGAATGCAATATTAATGTATTTCTTTCTTGCTACTTTCCACTTGCTTTAAAGATTTTTTGTGTTTGCTTTGTTTCTACCCATCTGTGAATAACAATGAACAAAACCACAATCAACAAAAAAGTATAATACAGCAATGTAGAGTGGTTTCTCTGATTTAGTAAATATCAAATAAAACAAGTTAAGTTTTGTTAAGTTAATGGTTCTTTTTCTATATGCTATCATACTGAATGTGTTTAGAATGTGAGAACGAGACTGACCTATTTGACTTCATTTAATTATATAAAGGTATTTATTTAATAGTCTTATTAATAATATTCTCCATCATGTACCCCAGTTCAAACTCAATTAAGTCAATGAAGAAATTAAAAACTATTTTGCATGATTTTTTACCCAGCTTTAATTAAACAGGATTAGGCCATTATTTCAGTTTGCTGCCACACTTTCCACACTTTCTAATCAAAACAGCTGGTTCTGTCTGCAACTACAATGTGTTCAGCTGATCTCAGACCAGAAGATTATTAGTTTTCCAAAATGCATGAGCTTATGAAAAATGATCATCTTGAGGCCAATTAAGAGTCACTGTTAATCTTTATTAACAGTTAAGTAACACAATAAGTTACTTACCATCTCATTGTCAGCTAATTTCCAAATTTCCTTTTTTTTTGGCAATACAGTTAAGACATGTCTGTTCTATTCATGCCAAATTAACCCATTCAACATTTTACTGAAAGTTCAACAATAATTAGATACCACGAATATTAAAAAAATCTTTAAAAAATAAAAAAAAACACACGCCTGTTACAAATTTTGTGATGTAACAAAATGAGACCAAGATGAAGCATTTTAGACCTTTTTTTCCATTTTTAATGTGAGCTATAACCTGTACAATTCAATTGAAACTGAAATCTTTTAGGGGGAAGCAACTTGAAGCAACTTTTAATTCTATGGCATCATTCAGACTTTTTGGGTAGAAGCATGGCACATATTTACTTGACTTGCAAAATGCTCCAAATCTTCCAGATTGTGAAGGCATCACCTATACACAGTGCTTTTCAATTGGATTCCTTGGCTTGGCTCTTGGCTCTTCTTCTGGGGAAGCCATTCTTTTGTTGATGCGTGGGTCATTGTCATGGTGAAAGATGAAATTCCTCTTCATCTTCAGCTTTTTAGCAGAAGCCTGACGTTTTTGTGCCAAAATTGATGGTTATTTGGAGCTCCATCTTGAATAATGTCCCAGTTCCAGCTGAAGAAAATCAGCCTCAAAGTATAATGCTGCCACCATCATGCTTCATTATGGGTATGGTGATGCGTAGTGATGTTTTTGCACCAAACATACCTTTTGGATTTATTGCCAAAAAATTCAACCTTGTTCTCATCAGATGATAACACATTTTCCCATGTGCTTTTGGCAGACTGGATATAGGGTTTTGGAACATGTAGCCAGGCTTGGATGTTTTTGTTTGTATGAAAAGGCTTCCATCTTGTCACCCTATCCCACATCCAAGACATATGAAGAATTTGGGAGATTGCTCCTTTAATGTTGCTGTAGGTCTCTTGGCAGCCTAGAGGACCATCTTTGTCCTTGTGTTTTCATCAGTTTTGGAGGGGTGTTCTGTTCTTCCACAGTCTTACCTGTGTTCTATGGTATATATAATGCCTTGGGAATTTTCTTGTACACTTCTCTTGACTGAAAAAATGAGACCCCTTTCAACAATGAGATCATTTTGATGCTTTGTAAGATCTTTGCAGACCATGGCTTATGTTGTAAATGTCAGGTAAATCCTACCAGAAGAGCAGAATGCAATATTGTGTTAGTCAGAGTCACTTTAAAGGATTGCAGGTGTGTAGTGATTGGTTAATTCTGAACACATGCATATCCCCAATCATAAAATGGTGTGGACACATGCAACCACATTAGTTTTTATTTTATATATATTTACATGTATGGATTGGATTTCTTCAGTAGGGACAGGGAAGCTGGTCAGAGTTGATGGGAAGATGGATGGAGCTAAATGCAGGGCAATCATGGAGGAAAACCTGTTAGAGGCTAGACTTGAGACTGGGGCTGAAGTTCACCTTCCAGCAGGACAACCCTAAACATACGGCCAGAGCTACAATGCAATGGTTTAAATCAAAGCATATTCATGTGTTAGAATGGCCCAGTCAAAGTCCAGACCTAAATCCCATTGAGAATCTGTGGCATGACTTGAAAATTGCTGTTCACAGATGCTCTCCATCCAATCTGACTGATTTTGAGCTATTTTGCAAAGAAAAATAGACAAATACTTTAGCCTCTAGGTGTCCAAAGCATGTAGAGACATACCCATAAAGACTTCCAGTTGTAATTACAGCGAAAGTTGGACCTACAAAGTATGCACTCAGGAGGACTAAATACAAATGTACACCACACTTTCCAGATTTTTATTTGTAAATAATTTTGAAAACCATGTATCATTTTCCTTTCACTTCATAATTACTTGCTTC
The DNA here is from genome assembly GCA_028566355.1 of Doras micropoeus. Lineage (NCBI taxonomy): Eukaryota > Metazoa > Chordata > Actinopteri > Siluriformes > Doradidae > Doras > Doras micropoeus. Next base: position 5,379 of record JAOUQY010081674.1, read on the forward strand.
TTCGTGTTGGTATAGCACATAAAATCCCAATAAAATACATTTAAGTTTGTGGTTGTAAATTGAAAAAATGTGGAAGAGTTCAATGGGTATGAATACTTTTTCAAGGCACTGTACATAATATATTTAATTTTTGGCATTGTAATTCATAAGCATATTTAGTGATAGGGTTGCAAGGTGATTCAGTGGGTAGTGCTGTAGTCAAACTGAAGATACTAAATTGCCGCTAGGTGTGAGTGTGTGTTAATGTGTCTGTCTGTGTGTCTGCCCTTATATGGATTGATGACCTGTCCAGGGTGTTTCCCTGCCTTCCACCCAGTGATTACTGGTATAGGCTCCAGAATTACCCAGTAGTAGGGTCTTTGAAAAATGAGTGAGATATTTAGTGATAGACATGCTAAAGGGTTTACCAGAATAATGGAAATAGGAGACATCTTTCATAAGGGTACACTTCAAGACCCTTAATTGTGTGTGAAAAGCATGTATTGTATGGTAAGTGCTGATAATATGTGACTGTTACGATTTGACCAAAATTAATGTACATTAAGTCTTATTTAACTGTGCTTTTGTGTATTTTTGTGTATTCCAGGCAAATGTTCTCTCTGTATAATTTTCTATTGTTTCTCAGTAACAGTATTAGCAGTATCTGCCACAACCATATTCACAAATCCCTTGATCCTCACCACACTACCTCTAGTCAAACACATCCCTGCTGAAGGAGCCTTTGTTCTCATCCTGTTTTGATTAGTGATTTGACTGTAGCCATCTTGTCTAGTTTATGCATGTTTGTTAATCACCTGAACATTTGCCTATATTATGTTTCTGAGAATTGCCTAGCTGTTGTATTGGTTTGATAAATTACAGTTGTGTGTATCTATCTGCACCATGAGTGTACCAAAGCATACTTCGGGTTAACAGTGCCAAATCTTACTGTTGCAGCAGGGTCATGGTCAAGCTCTGCTCTGTGAATGAAGCCAAGATGAGTGGTGAGGATTCCCACCTGTGAGTGACTGATGACTAATATGTGTTCTATGTTTCAGTGAGCAGTGACAAGGATACAGAAGAAAGAGACAACCACCATGAGAGAGAGCTGAGAAATAGAGCACTTTGTGTAACAAGTAAAAGAAAAAGCTGAAAAGCATTTTTTTCTACTCTTGCTTCTCTTTCTAATACACTGATATTCTGCACATAGTAACACCAAGGCTCTACTCCCATCCTGGGAGACCTGATTATACTTTAGCTGTGGTGTAAACTTATCTAATGAAGTGGAAACCATTACAGATTTATTGGACTTTGTGTGGTGTTGTACCTAATTAAACAATATCCGGTCTTGTGCACCAAAAATTCTTAACATCAAATTTATGGCACTGTGTTTTCCTTTAGGAAACAAGGGAGCTCTTGCTCACTGCGTATTTTCATGTTAAGAAGTTAATTTAAGCCCAGTGACATCAGGCAAATCCAGTTTAGCACAATCTTTCATGTTATTTATTTAAGTCAGTTTTAGTGTTTGCAATAAAATCTGATAACATGCCTGAAATGTCATGTTGTTATTTGTGTCATGGGCACTATGCCCGAACTGGGCATCATCCACAGAATAGCTTGTGTAATTATTGTGCAGCCTGTAGCTGCAATGTTTACAGTTAAGGTTAATCAGAAAACTTTGGGTAATAGTGTAACTCCTCTTGTAGTACTGTAAACCATATGGACTTAACTAGGCACATCCGACTGGTAACAATGGTCTTGCATTCCAGCCCTTGCTGCAAATTCCATTCAGCAGCAACATGATTGTTAATTGTAGCTTGCAGGTTTGCATTCACTTGAGTTTGAAAGTTAACTTAAAATGTTACAACTGTTAAGTTTGACTCATTAAAAAAAAACAAAAAAAAAAACATGAGTCAAGTTTTTAAAAAAAAGGAAGTGAACTTTGCAAAAAATAAGTAAACTTCAAAGAAGTCAATAAATAATAATATAGGCAATTATAATAATAATAATAGGCATCCATTTGAATAAAAATAGGCAACTTTACATAAAAAGTCAACTTAAAAAAAGAAATCAACTATAAATAAAAGTCAACATTAAATAAAGTCAACTTTAAATAAAGAAGTAAAATTTCTTTGTAAGTCAACTTCCCTGACTGAACTCTAAAAAGCATTAAAAAAAACTCTAAACAGTATTAATTTAGAAAGTTGGAGAATTTGTAGTAATCACTATATTAGGAAGACAACAGGGTATTTCAAACTCAAAACCTTCAATAAAACTAATGACTCGAAATTCCCTGTATAAAAAGTATCTCCAACAGCTGAAATTTCTGTATAAACAACATAGATGATATAGACAACAGTAGTGGCCTCCCTGTATAAAAAAAAAAAACAACAAAAAAAACCAAAAACAATACACTGCTTTACTATAACAGTGCAAAATATACAAGTTTCTCACAGTGTATTGAGGTATTCAAGCCAGGTATACATACAAAAAAAGAAAAAAATACATTTCTGTAAACATTATTACATAAACTCATAGTTGCATTTCAGGAGAAAAAAAAACAGAAACTCGTGTTCATTTCTGAGGCTACAGTTTACATGTTACATGTACAGGCTACATGTTAAAACACACCTGAACATCATTGCTTGCTGTCTCATCTCCTCTCTAAAGTTGACATGAACACATATAAAACATAGATTGCTCATCAAACCAGTTAGCAAACAGAAATATAAAATAACCCCAGTAACTTGTGTGTGTTGAACTTACACTGCCCCCCTGCTCAATGTGTCCTCTCAACATGGCTGGGATTTATAGAAATAAAACGACTTCTAGGGGGTTTCAGCTTAGATGATTAATAGCAATTTATTCACCTTGCGTCATTAAAAAAAATAATAATAAAATAAATCAAATCTTTTAAAAAAGAAGGCAACTTTAATAAACATAAGTCAACTTTAAATAAAGTCAACTCCTTAAAAGAAGTAAAATTTATAAAGTTAACAAAGTCAAAATGTAAACTTTAAAAAGTCAGCTTTAAATAAAAAAGAAGTCAACTTTAAATAAAAAAGAGTCAATTTGAAACAAAAAGCCTCAACTTTAAAGAAAAAAGTGTCAAGTTTAATAAGAGTTCACTTTAAATAAAGAGACAACTTTAAAACTAGGAAGTCAACTTTTTAAAAAAATGAGTCAAGTTTTTTTCTAATAGTTCTCTTAAGTTGCAAGTTGTGTAAGTTGCAAGCTAAACATTAAAGCTAACTTGCAAGTAACTATGGCAGTGCAGCTGAGAAACAGAAGATGCCACAACAAACATGGTCATTAAATACATACCTAGCATACAAACTACAATGAATTATAATGTGATTACATTATATTTTTTTTTACCAAATATGCAACTGGATACATTTCTCAGATAAAGAGTATTTAAATATGGTAAAAATTTACAATGTGTAAATCAGGCTTTACTGTTCTGTGCTTGATATTTAAATTATAATAGTTTATAACAATGCTAACGCTGATGGAGTGCATATGGAAAATGGTGAGTACAAATGACAGTCATTAAATGCACAAGTCTCATTTAGTCCATTAGACTGCTTGATGTAAACACTTAGCTCCATGGTAGCTTTGCAATTTCTGTGCAAATATGTATTCATAAGCAAACTATCAATGCTAAGCTCTATCTTGCTGACGCTAATGAATATTGGCTAGCACAAATTACCCCTTTCTTATCTAGCTATTTCTGATCTTGAAATTGGTACTTATGCCTAAGCATGTAGCAGTATACAATATTTTTTTTAGTTATTTAGTATTTAATAATTTATTGTGGCTTGTTGATGTTAATATAGTGTCAGTGGCATTATAGATGTCTAGATGTCTAAATTCAGAATAGTTAGCTATATGTACTCTAGTTACTATATACTGTATTTAATAGTCCATAATATGGGTTTCATTTAGATTATATTTATTGCATTATATGGTCAGTACAAATGTGCTCATAATGTGTACACATGTAATATGTTTGTTCCCCCCTCACACCTTACATAAATGATGAACAATGAGCATCCACAGCCACTTCCAGAAGAGCAGTGACACACAGCGCTTGTGGCAGGGCTTCCAGACCATCACTAATTACAGGACTACACCACCTACCTATGACACTTCAAGATGCACTGAATAACATCTAGGCTCGGCTCGAGGCACAGAACAAAGTACCAGCAAGGAAGACCACCCCTCCTCCCACTGACCAGGTGCTTTGCCTCACCACAGCTGAAGTGTGGGCACAGTTAACTCTGGGCACAGTTAACCCATGGAAAGCTGCTGGACCTGACAACATCCCTGGAAGTTTGCTCAGAGAATGCACAGACCACCTCACAGACATCTTCAAAAGATGATGCCATAGCAACTACCATCCACCTGGCTCTTTCCCACCTGGACAAGAAGGACACGTATGTTTGAATGCTGTTCAAAGCCTTAAGTTTAGCATTCAACACTATCATTCCTAAGCACCTGATGGGAAGCTGAGCCTGCTGGGCTTGAACACCTCCTTCTGCAACTACTTCCTGACTGGGAGACCCCAGTCTGTCCAGATTGGCAGTAACATCTCCAGCACCAACACACTCAACACTGGAGCTCTCAGGGCTGTGTGCTCAGTCCACTGCTGTTTACCCTGCTGACTCATGACTGTGCAGCATTGCACAGCTCAAACCATATCATCAAGTTCTCGGATAACAAGACTGTGGTGGGTCTCATTAGCAAGAATGACAAGTTAGCATACAGAGAGGAGGTGCAAAGACTATCAGACTGGTGCAAAGTCAACAATCTATCTCTGAACATAAACAAAACTAAAAAGATGGTTGTTGACTTCAGAAGAACAGAGAGGGACGTCAAGAGATTGTCAAGAGATCATCAAGAGCACCAAATTCCTTGGTGTTCACCTAATAGAGAACCTCTCCTGGTCCCTCAACACCACCTCCATAACTAAGAAAGCTCAGCAGCACCTCTACTTTCTGCGAAGGTTGAGGAAGGCACATCTCCCATCTCCCATTCTCACCATGTTTTACAGAGGAACTATCGAGAGTATCCTGAGTGGCTGCATCACTGTCTGGTTCGGGAACTGCACTGTCTCAGACTGCAAGACCCTGCAGAGGATAGTGAAAACAGCGGAAAAGATCATAGGTGTCTCTATCCCCTCCATCATGGACATTTACACCACACGCTGCATCTGGAAAGCCACCAACATTGTGGCTGACAGCACACACCCCTCACACACTTTCTACCCTCCTGCCATTTGGGAAGAGGTACCGAAACATTTGGGCCTTCACAACCAGATTGTGTAACAGATTTTTTCCTCAAGCCATCAGACTCCTCAATAGCTAGTGACTGGACTAAACACAACACACACACCTCAAATATGCTGAATTGGACCAAACACATACAATCATATCCCCCTGCAACAACCTATTCACTGTTTGCACAACCTGTTGCACAACCTGTTACTGCTGCTAGTTTATGCTTACATTCACCACTTTACTACAAATACCTCACATTACAGTATTTTTAAAGTCATTTCAGCATCAGTGGCCATACATGTCAAGCAAAAGGTTACATTGATACATGAGTTTTTCATCAGTACACAAGCTCAGCTTTCAAACACAGTCATGGGGCAATTTTATATGTCCAATTCACCTAACTTCCATGTCTTTGGACTATGGGAGGAAACTGGAGTACTTGGAGTAAACCCATGTAAGATACAGGGAGGATATACAAGGTGTTTTCGCAACAAACAGTTTTAAGGACTAATCTGGGGGGAACTGCCCCCCCGTGGAGCTGCTCCGAGAACTACAGTCATTACAGGGCCTTTTCTGTTGTGCAATCACACTGGAAGTAGGAACAATAAAGTGACATAAGCTGTGTGACAGTTGGTGATTCGATGTAACTTCAGGCGACACAAACAATAACAATAATTAATGATGCCATGATCAGAGCTGTGTGCATATTGACTGGTGGAAAATTTGCGAATGTCCAAAAAAAAGTTTCAGTTTGTCTCGCTCTTTAAATCCTGTGTTGGAGAAAATCAATATAAATTCTTGTCTCTCCATGCTGCTCTCAAAAAGTGCATGCGGCCTGATGCATCATCTTAACATGTGGCTGAGAACTAATTTACTGTTATGCAGATATGAGACAGCAGTGCGATGATTCACATTGTGACCCTTAATGGCACCACTTATGGATTTCACACCATAGTTATTTGTTGTGTGTTTCATTGGGTGTAATATCAGCAGTGTAAACCAAATTGGTAAACTTTTCATAGGGAGCATTACTGTTATATACTGTAAACCCAGGAAAGCCCCAATAAAATAAAAAACAAACAAACTTGATAATCTTTCAGATTGTGTTGTGGGATTCCTCTGACGCAGAAATGAAAAGGTTTACAATATTTACTATTTGTGTGCGCTTTGCCGTTTGCGATATCGGTAGTACAAGTACATGCAAAAAGAAGTACAGCAAACAAAATCTCCTCACAAACCTTTATTTACACGTTAAAAATGACAACAGATTATATGAAAATAAAATTATAATCTTTTAAGCTTTTTGAGTTTTTTTCACAACACTGCTTTGCTAATGCCTAACGCAGCAAGTTGATATGAAATGATAGCGAATATTTTTACATTTGACATAGATGACTGTACAGTCATGTACAGACTCAGTAAAGCCTGGACTTCACTGTTGCTCCATTTGTCTGTTGTGTTTTTTCCATATTTTGTGAGAGCTTCTTTTTACAAGGCTACCGGTTTGCACAAGTATATTTAAAAATGGCTGCTGCGGTCAACAGGTACATGTGTCTGGACCAATCACAGCACACTTACGTCACTCTGTCCCTATGCACAGAGAAAAGTACCTACCCTGAAGAAGGAGCTAGAAAAGTCCCTATACACAATGTTCTAAGAACTACAATCATCCCCAGTTCCTGTGGTGCGAACATGCGAGAAACGGGGCTCAGTTCTAAGAACTAAGAAAAGTCCCTCAGGTGCAAAAGCACCTACAGACTCCACATAACAAGGACCCAGACTGATCCACATGGGGAACAAACGCAGGGCCTTCTTGTTGTGAGGCAATGTTGCTACCAACTGAGCCATTATTAGCCCTATATAGATGGCACTGAAGTATGTTTCTTCAAAGAGAGGATATGTCAACTAATGGAAGGGGGCAAGTTGTGCAGTGTTACATATTGGTAGCAGCCAGTAATTTTATACCACATTACTGACATCTTGAGGAATTACCTTGTCAAAAGAGTTTGCAATTGTGTGTGTCTAACTACATAGTAGTAACATCATAATGATGTCAGTACAAAATTAGCTGTGCTTCATACTGTATCTTCATGAAAAAAGTCTTGAATTCAGCTACTCATAGTAAGATCACATATCTTTCTTTCTTCCCTATAATAGATTATTGTGGACTGGACAGACCCTAGACCTTTTGCATTCCTTACACCACCAATACACTATGCATTTTAAGTTAAATTTTAGTAATCAGTAAATTCAAACCCCATTTCCAGATTAAAAAAAAAAAAATGCAATAAAATCTGAAATATGTCATTTATAATTCACTTGAACCTTTATTTAACAGACATAATGACAGAGAAAAGATTTTCAGTATTTTCAATGATTAATTCTATTTGTTTTAAATAAAATAAAAAAACAAAACAAAAACTTTGATGGCTGTGGCACACTCAAAGAAAGTTGGGACAGAGGCATGTTTACTACTGGGTCACTTCATCTTATTTTTAAGTATACCTTTTAATCTTTTGGAAAATATAAAATACTAAATGCTGCAGTTTTGCAGGTAGAATTGTTGCCTATTCTTGCTGTATTCAATACTTGAGATGCTCAACAGTCCATGGTTGCTGTTGTCTAGTTCTCCTCTTCATGATGCATCAAAAATGTATAATAGGAGACAGATCGATCGCTGGTCAATCATGTAGTGTGAAAACCACATTGACTTAAAAAGTCATGATTACAAGAGCACAAGCTGTGTAGTGTGAACAGTACAGAGATCTGACAACTTTGCAAGATGTGTGCAAGCCTTTAAATGACAATAATTTTCCAAAGTACAAAGTACTACTTGTACTCCCAGTTGGAGAGTTTTTTGCTGATGAACAGCATGGGGTACTCCTCTCCCTCCACCACTTGGGGCAAAACAGCCCCAGATCTCTGTCTGAGGCATCTGTCTGCAACAAAAAGGAGAGAGAGAAGTCAGGAAGGTGCAAATCATGACCACCACAAAGTGCTGCTTGTACTTGGTTGAAAGTCCATTGACACTGCTCTGGTTCCCCCTTTTTAATGAGGTCAGTCAAAGGGCTGGTGACATATTAATTTGGTATGAAGCGAAGATAATAGCCAGCCAGCCCTAAGAACTGCCTCAGCTCCTTTTTGGTCCTGGGTAATGGGCAGGCTGCAGTCGCTGTAGTTTTATGAATTTGAGCAAAGGAAATGTGTCTGCTTGGGCCTGCTGCATGGATGCGAGGGACTGGATCAGGCTGGCCAGGGACAAGGATGTCAGCTTCCATCTACCACACACACACACACACACACACACACACACACACACACACACACAGACATAAGGGCAAATTAGAATAAATTAATAAGGAGCAGCTGCAGATGCTTACAGACCTTTTCTACCACTCCTAACTCCGTCTCCCATTGCCAGATCTGTGCCTGATCCCGCACCCGGTGCCACAGTCTGTTAAATAAAGGTTTGAGTGAATTAACAAAGAGTATTACTATTTTTTCCCTTCATGAATACTGCTACATTTGTGAGTTTAGTGATAGCACTGTTTCAGTCTGAACATATTGTGGCATTGGCCACCAGACCTGAGGGAAGATTGGCTGAAGCGGGCCAATCGGGTTTGGGAGATTGCCAGTTTCCATCATGTATTTCGGGCAGGGGTAAAAATATGTACTTACCATGAGTGGGAAAACTGATGGGGTGAGTTGCCCCCCTCCCTTCTCCTGAGATGTGTATGCCTGTTTGTGTGGGAGTCTATTGTTCTGAGATTACTAAATAAAGTTACTTTGTTAAAAGGGCAATTGGTGTGGAAAATGGCTTCTTTTCATGACCCTAGCCCCACAACATCACAATATTACAAAACATACAGGGGTTAGACAATGAAACTGAAACACCTGTCATTTTAGTGTGGGAGGTTTCATGGCTAAATTGGACCA
>JAOUQY010083622.1:0-14544 GCA_028566355.1 Doras micropoeus
TTGAGAGACCACTTGATCAATTCCATTTTTAGTTTCTGAAGAACAGCGTCAGGATAAGATGAGACAAAGAGCTAAAGCTGAGGTGGGAGCAGGAGCGATAGAAAGTGCGACAGCCTCTCGTGGAAGCCAGCAGAGAAAAGACCACTGAGCTGGGGGTTACAGAGACAGGGTTTAGATTTAGCACCAAGTTAAAGAACTTGTCTTTCACAGCCTTAGATCCAACAAGTAACACCTCTGTTTTATCTGAATTTTAGCAAAGAAAGTTGTATGACACCCAGTTTTTTATGCCTTGTACACAATGTAAAATGTTAAAATCTAACAGAACAAGGAAGGAGATAAAGCCTCTAGTTTACTCAGAGCAAAAAGTACAATTAGGGGAGGTGTTGTTCAGAATGAATGTGCACAAATACCCCCTTTCTCAGACAAATGTCTAGGGCAAGTCTGTTCTGAAAAGCCATTTTTGAGGTGGCATATAGCTGCTTACCTCAATACTGTCAATGTAGACTCCTACTGATTCAAACTTAGTCAGGGATTAACAGTTCATGCCTGTTTCTAGAGTAGAGGTTACTTCGAAAGGAGGCTGGAATTATTATAGTGGCTTGGATTAATTAAACCAAAGCACACTTGCTGCTCCAATTAGGGGGAAGTGTCTGATACAGCTCGACTCCTCTGCATGATCAAAACACATCCATAGCTGCATGCGTGAAATTCTGCCAATTAAACTCAAGACTATACCCAATGTGGTGATGGATATGTGACAGGAAGGGCACAGCAAAGGTGCGGCTGTGTGAACTGAGACGCTCGGGCTTGTTCTCACAGGGGCGGTGTTGTTAACCAGTTTAGATGGTCAGACTCAAAGCATACACACAGGCCACTATGAGAAACATCAAACATGTCAACTTAAGCTGATAATGACAATCGCGGTTGACCTTCATTATTACAATGTCTGTCTTTATTATCTATCCTACAGCAATAACATAACTGTTTTATCTCCAGTGGGCAGGTCAGTTATCTTGGCCAAAAAATGCAATCTACTATCACCACACTCTGAACATGTTAAGAAAAACTTGTGCATTGAGGACAGTTTAAGTGAATCACCTCCTACCAATTCCCGCCCAACCACATGGCTAATGTTGTCTCTCAAAATTTGCTCAACCAGGACTGTTCCAGGGTCCACGGGAGCTATATACACATTCTCAGTCATATATGTGCTATTATCTGGGATAATCACTGGCAATGGGAGTCCAGGACATCATGACACTAAGAACCACTTACCACCTACAGATAGGAATTCGTCAGGAATATGTGTGTGTGGTCAATCATAAGAATAACAGTACTTCAGTTAAGGGGCACTGTGGATGCGATACAGGTCATGTAACAACGTCTGTATTCTGTGTGTAGGCACTAATGTGTATGCTTGTACCAGTATGTATGTGTGAGTGTTCTTGTTTGTGTACTTGGGGCCCCCTAAGGCCCACTTGATTACAGTATTACTTCACATGGAAATTCATGCCCTTCTGTTCCTCCTCAGGTTCAGGGATTCTCCTGCAGTGGCTGGTGTGTATGCACATGTGTAATTCACAGCGGTGTATGTCGTCAGCTGGACCTGAAAGGGGCCTGTCTTCAGGCTGCAGGTCATACAGTGTTCCAATAGTGGGAGCTGGGAGAGCTTCCTTGACCTGCTTCTGGATTGTTTGCAGGGTAGAAGACAAGGTTGCACAACATTCAAGTATAACATCATCACACAGAGATGCATCAATTGGTGTGTATTTCACAGGCCCAATTCTTGTGTTGGGTGGTTTTCCGAACAGGATATCAGAAGGGCTTAGCCTATATTTTGGCCTTTCATACATTCTCATTTGTGGTGACACAGTGGCTTGGTGGGTAGCACCTTCACAGCAAGAAGGTCCTGGGTTCGATCCCCAGGTGGGGCAAATTACTCCGGGTACTCTGGTTCCCTCCCACAGTCCAAATTAGGTGCAAATTAAATTGGATATACACATTTGCCCATGATTGTGGAAGGATTGCATCAGGATGAGCATCCGATGCCAGATCGAGATGCAGACTTGATACGCTGTGGCGACCCCAAGGAATGGGAGTAGCTGACGGTAAAAATGCATCCTCATTTGCATGAGGACCACAAGGAGGACCTTTGTCCATCCTAGCCCTGTGTCCGCACAACCAACACTTGGCTAATTTGTTTTTTACTCTCAACTGTCTGTTTGCTGGCTGGGTGGTATGCACAATGTTGTCTCAAATCAATGCCCACAATGAAACACATTTGTTTTACTGCTGCACTAAAGGCACACAAAGGGTGTGCCGTTATCACTGGAGAACCTAGAGGGAGATTATTTTTCTCAGCAATGCTTTTGCTTCACATCTGAGTTTGTTTTGCTATTGGAAATGCTTTGACCCATTTAGAAAACATATCAACAATTACCAGTCTTCAGTATTTAATTTATATAAGGACCTTCTTCAAGATGCAAACTTCAGAGTGTTAATCTGGCTTCACGACATTCTCCAAGCGTACCCAGGGCTTGTAAACGATACATGTTTGATTCTGATATTATTTGATCATTATTTGATGTTATTTGTATTAATAAATTCCTTTACAAAGAAGAAGACGGTGTCAGCAGAGATTCTTTACCTCAACTACTTTGCATCATCACTGCACAAGAGATACCACACCATGCTTTTATTTCAATTGCACTGTTGAAACCATGCCGCTTGTACATTTCACTTACACTTTTCTGCCAAGCTACCTCATTGTCACTTTACAGCTAATGCAACTTGCTGTTGTTCACTTCTGCTTGGTCATTAATTGCATTTGTACTTGTACTCTAAATGTCATGACTCTTAGTATGTCAGTAGGTGGTTTCTTTCTGCATTCTACAGTTCTGCCTCAACTGAACACGGTCTACACTTTGTTAACACACACATAGGTCAGAGTTGGGCTTCCTTCCAATTCCCTGTATCTGTCCTGAGTGGGGCCTCCCTTCTTTATCAGGTATGCTACTGCATACCATCTGACCCGTGTAGGTGCACCAGAGCTGGTGAAACTGTGTTGAATCATTTCCAAAATTACACAATAGAGACAATTTTATAAACATGTCCAGTGCTGTTTTTTTCAGTTGTGCACAGATTTTCATCCAATCTGTTTTGTAAAGTAGAAAAAGAAGGAGGAGATTGTGATTTGCATTAGTCAAGTCTAAAAGATACATAAGAACTCAGTTCATCCGATCCTGCAGAGCATCTCTGAAAGACAGTAAGATCTGTAAAAGCTACAACACTGATTGTTTACCCCCTTCAGATTTCAGGTATGTTTTTTAGTACTCTCATGTTTCAGTACTCTTCCGATAGACTAGTATTAGTACATCTAAAATAATTAAGTTATTTTCTAACATTCCTTAAAAAGAAATGTTTTATAGAGCTTCACATGTGGGGTCATTTGTTTTTAGTATATTTGTGTTCTTTAAAATAGTGGTAAACAGAGTTCTTTACAACAGCTGGTGATTACAGTTAAAGTGTCAGTCTGTGTTAGGATTCTGTGTCTTTCTACCACAAGTCAGGTTTTTGGTTGGATCTTGATTTGCTGCTTCTTGTTAGATGCCTCTTATTAGATGCACCAGTTCCCTGGTCTGTGTTAAGTTAAAGTAGAGTATTTAAGACTTTATTCTAGTTTAGTTCTTTATTTATAAGAGTTTTTTGGTTCAAAGTACTCCTGTGTCTGTCTAGACTGGCTGCTGCCTTGCCCTGAAGCTACCACAGAACTCTTTGTGCTATGTGTTATACCCTGCAACTTCACCTCCCAGCACTTCCAGCTCTCACAGTCTCATAAAATAGAATTATACTGCAGTGCTTGTAAGAAGAATGTGCTATGCTTAATATGTATTATGCATATTCTGTGTACATATTCAAAAATTATAGTACCAAAGTAGATGGATTAATTTAGTTATTGCAGTGGACATTTCATGTCAAGATAGGAAGGTACTACAACTACACAAATATTAAGAGGAAGAAACCTTGAGAGGAACCAGACCAAAAAGGGAACCCATCCTAATTTGAGTGACACTGGATGGTGCAATATTAAATAAACCCTTCTGTAACTGAATAGATGTCACATTCATCTATAATATTGGGATGGAATTTTGATAAATGAGATTTTGAGTGATGAACTCTATTAAACTGTATTAATTGGAGTTTAGCGCACGGTACGCTGGAACGTAAATTATTTGTGGCCTTGTCCCACCATTGCTCTGGGAGTGTGGTACCGAGCTCACCCTCCCAAGCCCTTCTATATTTGTCCAATGTGTGCACAGAATAGATCTTAGAGATGATAGATTTCTGAAATGAGTCAAGGGCCAAATGATCCTCGCACAGTTTTTGTAGGAAGCTAGATGTAATTTGGAAAAAGTGAGGATGCACAGTGTCTAACTTGAAAGTAACAAAACATATGTGACACAGTCAGGCCAAAATCCGAAATTCACTAATCAGATACAGAATACAGAAGGTGCTGGCTTTGTAAAGATCTTGAAAAGATCAAATACCTCTGTCCCACCAAATAATAAAAGCAGTATCAGTCATAGCAGGTGGAAACAGGTGGTTATTTAACAGGGGCATAGCTGGAGAGGGTGACTTAAAATTATAATGACACCTGAATTGGGCCCAAATGTGAAGCTTGGAGTGAACCAACAGATTAGCGATTGTTTGAAATAAGAAGAGAAACCTGGGCAGTACATTCATTTTTACAATGTTAATTTTACCAATCAGTGATAAAGGCAGTGACCTCCACCTCTGCAAATCCTGCTTAAGTTTGTTAAATAGAGGAGAAGTTGGTGTGAAAAAGGGATGGTACAGTATGTGAGACATGGATCCCTAAGTAGTTGAAGCCATTAAAGGCTAATTTAAATGGGATTGCAGATAGATTAAGGGAAAGTGCTAATGAGTTCACCAGTAATCACTCACTTATCTGCAAGTTCACTTTAAAACCTTAGAATGAACCAAATGTTGTTAAGAGCATTAGAAATAGAGGGAGGGATCACCCATATACAGCAGAAGGTCATTAGTGTACAAAGATATCTTCAACTCCAAGCCGGCACGTGAAATACCCATATACCATGTGAAGTGCCATGGATAGGAGTTCCATAACAAGGGCAAATAGTAAGGGAGACAGGGGGCAACCCTGCCTGGTCCCTCACAGTGTGGAGAAGTAATCAGAGCAGTCACCATTAGTAATTACACTGGCTCGGGGGGAAGTGTATAACAATCTGATCCAATATATAAATTTATCACCAAATCCAAATCTGTGTAAAACCTCAAGAAGATAACTCCACTCGACCTGGCCAAATGCTTTCTCAGCATCTAAGGAAATAACAAGTTCAGGAGTGGAGGAAGAGTGTTTCACATATATCACATTAAATAGAGTGCAAATATTGGAGAATAAGTGGCGTCCCCTAATGAAACCATTTTGGTCATGTGAAATGATATTCGGGAGGATTTTTTCCAGGCGTTGGGCCAGTAGTTTTGCCAGGATTTTAACATCTGCATTCAGGAGAGATAAAGGCCTATAAGAAGTGCAGAGGTCAGGATCCTCCTCCCTTTTTAAAAGAAGAAAAATAATTGCCTCAGTTAGAGTGGGAGGCAGCAAACCAGTTGAAAGTGATTCATTAAAAACTGATAAAAGCAGAAGGGACAGTTTTTCCTTAAATCTCTTTAAAATGTGAATGGGAACCCATCAGGTCCAGGAGCCTTGTTGGATTGCATACTGTTAATGGAGGCAGCAAGTTCCTCTAAACACAGTGGGGAATCGGTCATATTTACATCTGCTGAGCTAATAGGGATGTCAAGACCATACAGAAACAGGACATCATGGTATCATCCGGTGACTCAGAGCGATATAAATTCACATAAAAAGACTTGAAGACTTTATTAATAGATGACGGATTAGAATGCAGTATTCCATTAGAGTCTGCAATTTGGGGAATTAACCGAGATGCTACTTTTTGCTTTATCTGGTGAGCTGAAAGTCTGGATGGCCTGTCACCATGTTCATAGTAGTTGCTACATGTTCTTACAGCATTTTTTCAGCATCGGCCATGGTGATAAGGTCTATTTCCGTTTGCAAATCTGATCGCTGTTTTCGCAAAATGGAAGATGGATTGGTCGAATTAAGTCTGTCCAGGTCCAAAATTTCTTGAGTTAGTTTTTGTATCTTAAGATCACAAGCTCTGTTGGAGTGTGACATGTAAGAGATAATTTGCCCATGTAAATAGGCTTTAAGGTATTCCCAAAGAAGTGAAGAGGAGATGTGTTCATTTGAGTTCAGAACAACAAAATCATCAATAGAGGATGAAATAAATGCAATAAATTTCTCATCTGCTAATAACAATGAACAAATATCCAGTGTTGCCTTGAAAAACTTATGTCTACAGTGAGAGGGGCATGATCCAAAATAATTATTGGATGATACTTGGAAGAGGATACTTTAGGAATAAGGGAGCTATCCAATAGTCAATACGAAAATAATTCAAGTGCGGATGAGAATAAAAAGTGAATTCTTTAGACCGGGGGTTGAGAAACCTCCATGGGTCGATAATACTGTATTTATAAGTAAACTCACAAAATGTCTGAGACATAGAGGATTGAGGCACTACATTGGGATCCGACCTATCTAAAGCCGGGTCTATGGTGTAATTTAGATCTCCACCTAATATCAAAGAATGCATTTATTTGTTAATGTAAAGAAGGCCTGAATACTTTGTGTATAAAGTCTGGATCATCGACATTAGAGGCATAAATATTAACTCCACAGGAATATTATACAGAATGCCATGAACAGTTAAATATCTGCCGTAACTAGCTGCCGTTAACATCTGCAATAACTTCCTCTGATTTAAAATGAAGGTCTTTTTGATGTCCTTTTGAATTACTATGGCTACACCTCTTGATTTTGAATTAAAAGTCAAATGAAAAACATTACCTATCCAAGGTACTCCCAACCTCAAATGATCTCCAGTCTTAAGATGAGTCTCCTGTAGAAAAATAAGCCCTGAATCCAAACGGTTTAAATGTGAAAAAATGGTGGAACATTTAGTAGGATTATTCATACCCTTAACATTCCAACTCCAAAATCTAATGGAGGTCCAACAGCACACATTGTTCATATGAGACTTAGTCATTTAAGATGGAGTAAAGTAACAAGTGGTGGAATAACAACTTAACTGACTGAATGGGAAGGAAAAAAGGGGTTAAAACACATACACACACACACACACACAGACACCCACGTATATAAACATGCAAACACAAAAGCTGTCCTCTTAACCCAACACGAGGACAACTCTTATAGCTCAAACCTGAGCCGAACTCACATAGACTGTTCTCCCGGAAACGCAGCATGGTCCAGAACAGCAGAACCCCCAGGAGGGCCAATCTTAAATTTAACAGGACCCGTTACCCACAGGAACTAAGCAAAAAAAAAAAAACACCCATAATAACGGCATTTGACCAGAGTTACAAAAAAATAGAAAAAAACAAACTCCACATAAAAAAGCGAATTATGCAATAATGGGATGTGGAGAGTCACCAGTTTTGGCTTAGGAGCAAGCGAACGATGAGCGCGATCCACCACCGGAGACTTCTCCAATATTGCCTCCAATGTGAGGCAATATTGCTATACCCACTGAGCCACCGTGCTGCCCAGAAGAGACTTCCCTCTGGGACGAGTTGATGCAGTGTGTGGCGTATGGTCTGAGCACTGACAGACTGACCTCCCACTTCTTCAACCTCTGCATCAATGCTGGCAGCACTCATGTGTCTCTTCTTTGAAACTGTTGGGACAGGGGCAACAAAAGACTGGGAAAGCTGAGGAATGCTCAAAAAACACCTGTTTGGAACATTCTATAGGTAACCAGGTTAATTGGAAACAGGTGAGTGTCATGATTGGGTATAAACGGAGCATCCCCGAAAGCATCAGCCATTCACAAGCAAGGATGAGGTGAGGTTTACCACTTTGTGACCAACTTCATGAGCAAATAGTCCAACAGTTTAAGAACAACTTTTCCAATGGGCAATTGCAAGGAGTGTAGGGATTTCATCATCTACAGTCCACAATACCATCAAAAGATTCAGAGAATCTGGAGAAATCTTTGCAAGTAAGCGGCAAGGCCGAAAACCAACATTGAATGCCTGCAACCTTTGATCCCACAGGCCCGAGCTCATCTGAGATGGACTGACGCAAAGTGGAAAAGTGTCCTGTGGTCTGACGAGTCCAAATTTCAGATTGTTTTGGAAATGGACGTCATGTCCTCTGGGCCAAAGAGGAAAAGGACTGTCTGGATTGTTATGGGGGTATGGGGGTGTGTTAGTGCCCATCGCATGGGGAACTGCACATCTGTGAAGGAATCATTAATGCTGAAAGGTACATACAGGTTTTGGAGCAACATAGGCTGCCATCCAAGCAGCGTCTTTTTCAGGGACGCCCTGCTTATTTCAGCAAGACAATGCCAAACCACGTTCTGCACGTGTTACAACAAGTTATTGTTACAACAATAAGTTCCTTCAAAACATGTGTGCAACTGTACCTAGAAGAACTGATGCTGTTTTGAAAGCACAGGGTGGTCACACCAAATATTGATTGGATTTAGATTTCTCTTCTGTTCATTCATTGCATTTTGTTAATTGATGAACATAAACTATTATGTTCATCAATTAACATATAACATATATTTATGTATAAACATAAACAGTCTTAGTTTACAGCTTTTTCACAACTGCCTTAACTTTTGCACAGTACTGTATATATGAACATCAACAGACCTTTATAAATGTAAAAAAAACTGTCCAGGCATGACAAGCAAAGAGTACATTGTCCAATAAACACTGCAGTCAGTTTTTTGTGTAAAACCCACACACCCCACACTGCCAGTGAGTCCCAGTGAATTTGTGCATCTGGTCATGGCTGACAATGATGTCTTAAAGCATGATGTCCACTCAGCCTTAATCTTTCATTTCATTAAAACACAGTGTACTTAAATACCTAATAAGCCCAATCCAGAAAAGCATATATATACTTGGGGTCCTGGGGTAATTTCCTGGATAGAGATCCTCCTCTGTGTCTTTTTTATGGTCTAGATCAGCCAAGCGTTTCCTTTACTCTTCCCTGAGAAAATTACAGGCTGAGTTACTGAATTTTCACCAAAATTAGTGCTCATCTGATCATCATTTGATTTTATATGCAGATGTTGCATTGCACTGATAAAACAAACAAACAAACAAACAAATGTTCGACTTCTGCTACTTGCAGTATTTAGTCTCTTAGCACATGTGTCTCTGATCCTCCGTCAGATATTAAACACTACCTGAATGAAAGAAAAAATGGAAGCTTCACTCCCACTTTGTAATTTTTGTTTTATTGTATTTTCAGAGTTCATTTGAACTTTCATTTGCCCTCTGACTTTCAGTCACATTTCTTTTTATTTCTTAGTGAATTTTCCAACAACACATCAGTGATGGAGCAGCATCTGTTCATACTCCTGTTTTTCACAGGTAAGAATAGTGTCTGTGTGTAGACTGGACTGGACTGTAATGCAATAATATTTTTTAATCACATTAATCATGCAATAATTTTTTTAGTCACATGTTAATCATGGTTTAAACACCCATTTTGATTTGCATTGTTCATACAGATAGGCATTGTGGGGCCATTGAGAATGTTATTGCCATTTATCACTATCAAAGATATAACATACAAAAATATAGCAACCCAAAAAGATCTAGAACTTCTTCATTCTACATTGTTGCAATCAGAATAGAGTCTAAAATTAGTAATATAGCAGTCAATTTCAGAACATTTGTGTTCACTGATGGTGCTGCTGGTTTGCAGAATTTAATTTTTTTTTTTATCTACATAAAACTTTTTAGCAGCATTATTTTTTTTTAATTGCCATTAATTTGAATGAGTTAATTTGACAGCAGTAGTGTAAACCATGTTTTAAATCTAAGATAGGAATATCTGATATTTGTGATGTGATATTTGTGGGGACGTTTTGCTGGTCCCTGTAAAGAAAGTGGGATTGTTGTTGTCATTTAACAAAAATTAATAAATAAAAAAGCAAAAAAGCTGCCTTTTCATTACTTAGGTTAAGGTTAATGTTACGATTATGGTTAGGGTTAGCCTTTATTAATGCAGGTAGCATTAATTACCTGCAGTAATAAATACACTATATGGACAAAGGTATTTGGACACCTTCACATCATATGTACAGAAGCCTTTATGACATTCCATTAAAAAACATAGGCATTAATATGGAGTTGCTCCCCTTTTGCAGCTATAATACCTTCCACTCTTCAGAGAAGACTTTATACAAGATTTTTGAGAGTGTGGGAATTTTTGCCCATTCATTCAGAAGAGCATTTGTGAGTTCAGACACTGATGCAGGACATGCGTGTCTAGCTTGTAATCTCCATCTGCTAAACTGCTAAACTGCTAAACAGAGAAGCGGGATTCGCCACATTTCCACTGCTCCATCCAATGCTTGGCATTGTGCTTGGTGATGTGTGGCACGCATGCAACTGCTTGGCCATGGAAACCCATGCCATGAAGTATCCAGTGCACAGATTTTATGCTGATGTTAATGCCATAGGAGATTTGGAACTCCGTAGTTATCAAGACCTTGGTGACTATTATGCACTATGCTCTTCAGCAATCAGTGACCCCGCTCTGCAAGTTGACATCATCTCCCACTTTGTGGCTGAGTTGTTGTGGTTTCTAAATGCTTCCATGTTTCAATAATAACACACAGTTGAATGTGAAATATCTAGAAGGGGAGAGATTTCACAAACTAACTTGTTGCAATGGTGGCTCCACGAAACACCTGATTTCAGTGATTAAGAGATGTGTTTGAATACTTTTGTCCATATAGTGTATGGCAATGGAAAGTCCTCACAACTATAGCAATGTGTGTATCTGTCATCCACACCCCAGTTGTAGGTTAGCTGCTTATTGTGAATGGTGGATATAAAATTGTGTATCTACCTGACTTGGCAATGGCAAAAATGGCAATTGATAGCCCTCATCCCCCTAAACCAGTAGCTTTTCTGCCTGATACAGAATACCTGAGATATGTAAATCTGATGCCCTACAGATAGATAGTTACAGGAAAACTACGTAGATAAACAAATAAAAATGCTTTATTTCTTTCAATAAATCAATAAAATTCAGCATTTCATGTTTGCATCCATCAAAATGAGAAAAATATCATTTATACTGAAATGTTCAATTTTAAATTACAATGCTCAAAACATTTAAACCTCCCCAATCCAGGTGTCATCCCTCTCATCCTGTCTGTCCCTCGAAAATACTATCTGATCCAGCAGGGAGAAACATGGACTGATGCCCAGACTTATTGCCAAGCCAATCACAATGACCTGGCTATCATTGAAAGTGATGACAACATGATTCGTTTTCAGAATGAAGCAGAAAGACAACAATTCAGTTCCAGTGCTTGGATTGGACTCTACAATGACATTGATGGCTGGTACTGGTCCTATGGCCATGAGACAGTGGGAACTATGAGACCATGGTTACCAGCACAGCCTGACAACTGGCTAGGAATTGAGCATTGTGGTTTGATAACCTCGAGTGGTTGGAATGATGCAGCTTGTGACAGTACATATCCTTTTGTGTGCTTTGAAAGTAAGGAACAGTACACATTTAACATTTTTTCAGTAGAGAAGGTGGTCCTTAAAACATTGTAAACTGTGTGCTCTCATTATTCTCATTAACCTTAACATTGTTATTTTATAAAATGGGAAAAAATGATAAACAACAAATAATGGGTACAACAGAAAAAAAGAACAACTGATATTTATAGGCTTTGACATTTAGTGCATTTGGCAAATAGTGTAATAGTTTTCTTAAGTTACAGTATATATTAAACTTATAATAATGGTATAATGACAGGGCATGATGGCATTCTGAGTATCAGAAGACCTGGCAACAAAGGTGATGTTGAACATGGCAATGCCTGATCAATGAAAACACACACAGACAATGTTACACATTTGTCAGTTCACTCTAATTAAAAAAGGAGCAAAAACATTCAATTACTATATTTATCTGGATTATTTCCATCATTTCACAAACATAATAAACCATCCAAAAGAAAAAGGCTCATCCACAGATACACTGATGATCTGGGAATCTTTGAAATTGAGGTCGCCAGCATTAACAAAAGGCTGGACATGCTCATTATTGTAAGGACCCAGACAAACCAGAGATGTAGGAAGCAATCGCGGTTTATTAACAAAGTGGTGAAACAACAAAAAATACAGCACAGAGTGGGGAGAAAATGAAACAGTCAAGAAGCACGAGCAAACACAAAACTGATGACAATAATCCGGGAGGCTCGAGTCACTCCACCACTCTGGCCAGAACTCTGGAAAAAGAAGCAAAAACGTGGCGTGAAATCAGGGACAACAAAAAGAGGAACTTGAACATAAATTAGACTAAGCTATTTAGCATAGCATGACTAGGCGGTGGCAACAATATCAAGACTGATAGAAACATTTACCCACAGGGAAGCTCAGACAGAAAGCTCTAAAAATAGGGAGGAGAAGCCAATGGGAAGCTCTCCTCCCAAATAGGGCCACGTGTAAACTGGGTAATCTGGCTGAGTACCCTGCGGGACCAGAAATAAACTTATCTGCTTGACTACTTCCTGCCGGATGAAGTCGTGGTGGCGCTAGGGCGGCCCCTGGTGGCCACTGACGTAACAATTATGCACCAGCAGAAAATATAGAAACTAAGATCTAGTTTGTATATTGTTTATGATCACATCACATGATGTACATACTGTACATGTACAACTATGAAGCAAGTCAAAAGTAACACCATGGCTCTTGGTGTCCAAGATATTGCAAATGACATTAATAGTATAGAATAGAATGAGCATGGATTATAAAAGGACATATAATGCATTCCGAAAGTGTTCAGACCCTTTCACTGTTTTCACATTTTTTTATGTTGCAGCCTTGTGATAAAAAAAACTGCACTTGGTACCCCATAATGACAAAGTGAAAACAGAATGTTAGTAATTGTGCAAATTTATTAAAAAGGAACAACAATAATATTGCATTGACATAAGTATTCAGACCTTTTAAATTTTTCGTTGAAGCCCTGGCAGCAATTACAATTTCCAGTCTTCTTGGCTATGGTTTCACAAGGTTTGCACACCTGGATTTGGGGCTTTTCTTCCATTCTTCTCTGCAGATCCTCTCAAGCTCTCTCAGGTTGGATGGGGACCATTGGTGGACAGCCATTTTCAAGTCTTGCCAGAGATGTTTAATTGGGTTCATGTCAAGGCTCTGGCTGGGCCACTCAAGGGCATTCACAGAGTTGGCCCTAAGCCACTCCTGTGTTGTCTTGGCTGTGTGCTTAGGGTCATTGTCTTGCTGTAAGGTGAATCTCGTCTGAGGTCCTGAGTGCTCTTGGTCAGGTTTTCATTAAGAATATCTCTGTACTTTGCTCCATTCCCTCAGGCCTGACCATTCTCCCTGTCCCAGCTGCTGAAATACACCCCCACAGCATGATGCTGCCACCACCATGCTTCACTGTAGGGATGGTATTATACAGGTGATGAGCAGCGTCTGGTTTCCTCCAGACATGACGCTTAGAATTGAGACCAAATAGTTCAATCATGGTTTCATCAGACAATAGAATCTTGTTTCTCTTGTTTCTCAGGCTTCTGTCTGGCTACTCTGCCATAAAGCCCAGATTAGTGGAGTGCTTTATATAAGGTCTCAAAGCAATCCATATCAGAGCAAAAACTGAGCCATGAGGCAGGAGGCACAGATCATTGCACTTGGTGATGTAAGGCTTGAATGCAGCTGCTTGCCCATGGAAACCCATTCCATGAAGCTCTCTATGCACTGAGCTAATCTGAAGACCACATTAAGTTTGGATGTCTGTAACAATTAACTCTGCAGAAAGTTTGACTCTGTGAACTCAGCACCTCAACATCTGCTGACCCTGCTTTCTCATTTTACGTGGCCTACCACTTTGTGGCTGAGTTGCTGTCATTCCAAGTTGCCTCCACTTGGTTATAATATGCTGGCCAACAGCTCAGTGAGCTGTAACTGTTGTTGCACCTGTTGCAGGGTCAAATCACTGACCAACTTGCTAACCTCAGAGAGCACTTGCTGATGTTGTCCGAGTAGCTGTCCCTGTTCTTGCAACGCCTGTTGATAAGCCTCCAAGTCTGCCATTTGCAATTTATTGGTGACATAATATGCTACAATATGAGCCAAGAGCAAATGTGTGAAGTTAAGGCTTAAAAGTTTATTACATGATGGGTAATCCAAAAGCGTAGTCATACATGGAAGCATGATGGCAAGACAAAAACGAAGCCAAAAAGCAGTCTTAAAGTTCAAAGCCAAGAGAGCAAAACATACAGGGGTTAGACAATGTAACTGAAACACCTGTCATTTTAGTGTGGGAGGTTTCATGGCTAAAGTGGACCAGCCTGGTGGCCAATCTTCATTAAT
>JAOUQY010085294.1:0-14501 GCA_028566355.1 Doras micropoeus
ATCTCATAAAACATTGCATTTGTTTACAATTTAAATTCCCTTAGATAGTATCTGGTGAGAGTACTATGTGACTGGTGAATTCAGTGCTGCCTGTTCCATGCACACAAAAAAATCATTTTTATACCACTGGATGCTGTAGCATTTTTTACATTATATTACAGGAGATTCACATCTCTGGATGCCTCAACTTTATTCAATCATCAAAGAGATTAGTGGCCAAATAGCCAGGGAGCACACTGTATAAAATTCAGTTCTACGTCTCTGAATTCCTTCAGATTAAAGTGTCGTCTTTTACCTTGTCCTTTCATGGACTTTACATGGATGATATGATTATTTGATTAATAGTGTCATGTTTATATTTTTAATATTTCCATAGAATGCCATAATGTTTTACAGGTGTTTAAAGTAAAAAAAAAATTGCAGGCTAACATACACCCAACAGCTAATTTAATAGGAAAACCTGCAGTCCTACTCGTTCGTGTAATTATCTTTAAAAAATGAAGCAGAAGTACAGTGTATAAAATCATAAAATCATGCAGATACAGGTCAAGACCTTAAGTTAATGTCCACATGACACTTTAAATGGGGGTAAAATATGATTTCGGTGTGGTTGGAGTGCTCAGAATACATTTCTATTATTTTTATGCAGCAGCCAGGGCTCGCGTCAGCACTACCTTGGTAAAACAGGTGATATTTTACTGTATATTAAATGTTTAATGTCTCTAATCTGGTGCTTCCGTTACCCTGCCTTATATGGAGTTTGATTCATAAATGAGTAAAGATGTCATAAATGATGTTTGAGGATCCTAGAACATTACATCATTAGCGAAACTACTAAAGTGAAGAGAGATTCCAAAGACAATCAGCATCCAGCTACAAGCAGCAGTTTTTTTTATCCACTTGTAGTAACCGATCTATTTGGAAATGGAAAAAATACTGATCTGAATACATACATTCTACATTTTATCATAAAAGTAATAAAGTTTAGTGACATTTTTCGCCACCACTAGGTTAAGTGTCTACAGGCAAACATTAGGTCAAGTCAGTTTCTGTATGTACTGTAGATTGCTGTCTTTAAAACCCAACACTTCTGAGTGTTTTCACTTGACATTTTAGCAAACTGTAACTAAATTATATACAAATGTATTCTTTCCTCATTTCCAGTTTCAGCCATTTTCTTGCAACTTGCTCCCTGCTACAAACCAGACCCACCCCATCATGCCAACACACATCTGGCCCTCACCTTCATTACAGCCATCCTTCATTACATCTGTCCAGGCATAAAACTGTTCTGTTCCTGTTCTAATCAAAGCTAAATAGCAGCAGTTAATTTAGGTAGCAGTAAACAATTCTTTATTCCTGAGCTGATTAAGACTTTTAGTAGTAAAGCATTTAATTTCCAGACTTTTCCAGTTATCTCTGGAAACCTTTTGATTCTTATTCTTTGTTGTTTTGTTTTTTTTTATATCATGATAGGGCGTTGCGTGTGTTCCCCAGCAGGATCAAATGGCCAATCCCACTGGATTTTTCCTCTGGATATTATAATGACCCCGAGTGTGGTAAGGAGCATTTAAACTGTTTCTTTTTCTCCACATTATTTAGACTGAATTCGGCACACTGATCCAGAGAGCATCACAGCTTCATGGCCCCTAGTTCGATCCTGAGTTTGGCTTACTGTCCCTCTAAAATGTCACATATTCTATGGGTTGTCTATGGGTTCTCCAAAAAAACAGATTTGGGACATATAGGGCTGTAATGTAATGTGATATAGGACACACCCTGATGCCATCTGATTGTATGTTGGTGTTTTTACTTGTTTCAGATGCAGTGTATGATCCCGCTCCCCAGCCTCCTCAGGAAGCCCAGCCCGTTCTGGCAAAAAGAGAGCGCAAACTGGTAATAAATCAAAGAAAAGTTTCATATCGTCATAATCTTGTCTTCACATATTCACTTCAGAAGCTTCACACCGCTAGACTTCCACCGACGGTCTTGTCATCACACGATGGCATTGAGCGATTAGAAATATAACATTAACATTACTATCATGTTACACAATACATGTTGATACTGTATGTTTATATCAAATATGTTAATATTTACATCTTAATTTCCCTACAGGTTACAATTCGAGACCCTGCTAAAGGGGGGTCACTAATGAGATCTTGTTTGGAGAGAAAGCTATCTCCCCTGACACCACCTCCTGTAAGATTAGTGCTCATCTCATGCACACACACACACACACACACACACACACACACACACACACACACACACAAACATGTTACCTCCTGCCACATATACTTTTTACTTTCACTAGCAATAATAGTAAAAATTATAGAAATAATAGTTGAGAAACACAAGACAATTATTTCTCATCTTTCTCCTTTTCTCAGCCTGAAGATGTCCTGGCCAGTGGGATAAACTTTCCTAAATCTCCTGCTGCTCACGTGCTCACACTCGGTAAACAAAATTATCTCATAAACCTTGATTTTCTGCTTCTTATTTAAGTTTATTTGATTATTTAGTCAATGGAGGTAAATAATCAGTTGATTCTTTTCCATATGACCTAATATTTTAAATTTGATGTACTTTTTCATCTTCTACATTTTCTTCAGATAAACACATGAAGCTCTCAGCCTCTGAATCACCTGCCTTGATGTCTTCACCTGAGTCAGTGTCCGAGTCTGATTCTGCATCAGATCTCCAGTCTCTGCCTCCTGTGCAAAGTGAAGACGTCATTTCTGATCTGTCCCAGGACAGCAGTAAGCGCCCCAGTAAAGGACCCGGTAAACCATGAAGAGGCTAGGCAGAAGGAGCAGCTGAGTCCTGGGACCAAGAAGCTCCTTATGAACATGTCACCCCTCAGCAAGAAGACCCAGGTACACCAGGAAAGTCTGTCTTCACATCATAGACCTGAAAAGACATGTGCTTGTGTCCACATATGGATATGTGGGTGTATCTCTGGGTGTTGACTCTGTCCTTTGTTCTGTATGTGGTCAGACTTTTTGTGAAGAACCTGGATTGCACTGTGCATGCGTAAGGAGGTCTTGCAAATTGGAACTGTCCTCAGTGCAATGGTCACTTACACTTACTTATAATCCTTACATTTTATTTCTTTCCCAATAACATGTGTTCACTTCCCCTTGAGCACTCCATCACATGTGTGCAATCTGCTCTCTGTCCTCTACAGGTGGTGATAGAGAACGGCTGCTCCAGAAGCTTTGGGTTTGTGTGCTTCTCATCTCCTGAGGAAGCCACGGAGGCCATACGGGAAATGAACGGTACAATGTTGGACAGGAAGCGTCTGCATGTAGAGCTGGCACAGAGCAGAGAAGAGTGCAAGGCTTACTTCACCAGTCAGTAGACGGAGAGCAGACAACCTACTGAGCCTCGTCTGAGTCCACGAAAGGCTACACAAGACCGCTCAGCTGCAGGGTGAGTCACACCTGTCTGTCTGTGTAGCAGTATTCTCTTAAGTGTAACGGTACTCTCTGTGCTAAATCCCCATTAGAATTCAGTGTTTGACTGCCACATCTTTATTTGACTGTTTCTTTTACCTGTGTTAGAAACTGCACACTGCTGTCCTCAATCATTGTTAAAATAGTATGCAGGCCTGCGTTCCTTGAATCTCCTTTCGTTTTCTGTGTATAGATGTCCAGAACAATGTGTCACCTGTTGCTGAACCTGCAACGGTAGAAACTGCTGGCACCCTCACATCAACAACCAATCAGATGATTTGTGTGAGAAAAGTATACACAAACACAACTCCAGCTGCGGGTTCAAAGACAGAAGAGACAGCAAGAACTGTGTCCAACATAGATACAGTGTCAGATGCAGTGACAGTGTCTGATGTAGTGTCAGTGTAAGATACAGCTACAGTGTCTGATCCAGCTATAGTTTCAGAAGTAGTTAAACTCTCCTATGCAGCTATATTTGCAGCTCCAGCACCTGTGAGAAAAGAGCAGCAGGACAGACATGCAGTACAAAAGACACAAAAGCCCCTGCATGCACGGGTACTTTTTGGACTATATTTTCAGTGATGCTTTTATGCTTTTGGATCAGGTATTGTTTCATGGTGACTCACAATCAGTTTGGTAAAAGATACACACACACACTAACAAAAAACACACACTGGATGACCAGCTCCTGCATAAAGAGTTCTTGCAGTTTGGAACTGTCCTCAGTGCAAAGGTCACTTATAATCTCTACATTTTTATTTCTTTCCCAATAACCTGTGTTCACTTCCCCTTCATCACTACATCATATTAAAACCAGTGTGCAATCTGCTCTCTGTCTCTACAAGTGATGATGGAGAACGGCCACTCCAGAGGCTTTGGGTTCGTGTGCTTCTCATCTCCTGAGGAAGTCAGGGAGGCCATAAGGGAGAAGAAAGGTAGGATGTTGGGCAGGAAGCGTTTGCATGTAGAGCTGGCACAGAGCAGAGAGGAGCACAAGGCTTATCTCACCTATCAGTGCGACCAGAGGATACAGAGCCGTCAGACTACCGAGCCCCGTCCCCTGAAAGGCTACACAGAGCATTTAGCTGCAGAGTGAGTCACAGCTGTCTGATTGTGTATCAGTATTGTGTTAAATGTAACAACACAGTGTGTAATCAGATGTGTAGTGTTTTCTACATAATAGGGTGGGGATTTAAGTGTGGGTCTGAAATATGCTTAGGGTTTGGGTGGAGCTGTAGGTTACATACAAATTAAAAAATGGACAACATCAGTACTTTGTAGCAAAGCCATCGTTGGCAATTACAGACCATTCCTTTTTGGAAATCATCTTCAATAGTGTGCTGTAGCTGTGTGTAGTGCTTCCCAAACATTTACTGTATACTTGAAATGTGGGTCTGAAATATACTAAATATCCTTTAGTGTTACAATGCTTCTTAGATTCATGTCTATTTCACTGTTCCCTTTCAGCTCCAACTCCAACAGAAAAGCTGCAGTATAAGGACCCACATGGAGGACAAATCTCACGGCAGGCCATGTATGGCCAGGTACCACTGAGGCATGAACAAACCACAAAAATGACAATATTCAGCATGATTACTGTTGGAACGTGTCATCTAACCAAGGCAATCTTGTGTCATCTAACCAAGCACAGGCAATGCACATACAACAGGGTCCAAAAGTCTGAGACCACACTCACAATCTGTTTCTTTTTTAGACTTCAAACTGGAAGTCAACAAAGTCTTTCAATTTTGCTGTCAGTAACTACTAAGAGGTTCTGACATTCATGTAAATATTCATCCCTCAAGTTATTGCGAAAACATTTTGATTAATTAATTGACCACAAAATTGCAAAACAGAAGCATTTTCACTAGTGGAGTCTGAGTTTTGGTCTCTCAGTCACTAGTTTTTGGTGAACACTATTATGGGATTCAGGCTGCACCTCTGTCCCACGAGCCCATCAAGAAAAGGTAGAAGAACATCAAGAAGAAATAAACATTGCAATTTGAAAATACTTATAAAAAATATATACAATTATATAACTTAAATATATACATATATATATATATATATATATATTTTAATTTTGGTGTAAAGCTCATTAAATCATTGGTTATACATTTCTACTTTAATGAACTTGATTTTTAAGAATTTTAAAACTTTTACATTTCTTCTTTATTATGATCATTAAGAAATGCAAAGTTATGGATACTAATCCAGTCCAAAGTTATGTGCCTGAAGGATGTCAGGTTTAGCGGGTGAATCTGGTTTGAGCATGCAGCTTTGTAATCATGCTGGCAAGTGTTTAAAATTATTTCCATCTGAGCAAAATGTCATCATGGTGTTATTATTGAATGGACAGCATGAAGAAGTTTATAGCCAATGTTATTTAGCATGGAAGTAGAAAGGATGGTTACATATCTAACCCACTGTTCTTTTAGACAGAGATTTTTCTTTGCCTTGAATTCTTACGAGTCTCACCAGTCCTCATTTACAGAGCAGCATGACTTCATTCTCCAACTAACTTCATGCTTAGATCGTGAAAATATCCTAAAATGGAACATTGTGCATTGAAATGGACTTTAGACTGGACATTCAGCTCATGTTTACTACTAAATAGCCTACATGAAACGCTGACATATGACATACATCAAAACTGCAGGTTAAAAAGATTTGCTGCCAGAGCATAAAGCAATCACAGTAGTGAAATGCCATAAAATGCCATACATCACCAGCATTGCCTTTTCAGTGTTTGATATCTTTAGTGAAAAGCAATCAGCAGTGTATTTTATTGAAGAATTAAAACCTGAATTTGTTTCAGACATGACAGCAATAAAGTGTTGGGTTGCATTTCACGTTCATCAGTGTGTTGTGGTCATGTTATGCTGAAATACAATCACTGTCCAATCACAGCTCTGGGCCATACTCAGAGGACAGAGCATGTCATACTCCAGTTGTTCAGTGCAGATGTTTAGCACGTCACAAAGTACATTGCTTTTCTCTGTTAAACAAAACCATGTAGTTTAATGTAATGCATAACATGCAATACAATCCTGTGATTACCAGGTTTTAACTAGGAAATGACATGGTAATAAAATATATTATTATGAAACTGCAAAAAAACTGGGTAGGAAGTATGTAATTATTTCTTAACAAGTACATAATGACTTGGATGCCAACAAAATCTAGTTATTAATAAAGTACCTATAAGAAATGGATAGTAAGTACAACATTATTATCTAGAAAGAACATGGAAACCTCCAAGGGAACTAGATATCAAGCAAAGTACCTACTATGAACTCACTAGTAACTACTGAACAACTAGTAGTAACTGCTTGCTGATTATTGAATACTACAGTCTTAATTACTACAACTTATTAATGAAGAAGTTACAGTTGTTTCCAAAGTATCTACTTGATCAGGGAACCAATTAATGTCTTGGCCATGACCACCAGAGGGCGCCCGAAGTGCCCTGTGGGAGGACTACAAGCCCAGACTACATCTCCCACAGGGCCCTGCAAATCGGGCGCACCTGCTGGCGGCCATGTTTGATTGCTCATTTAGCCGTGCTGAGGAGTATAAAGGAAGCCCATTCAGCACTCCCTGCTAGCTCTCTGCTTCCCGCCATAGTGACCACATTCTGTGCCTTTTGTTTTTGTACTGCTCTTTCGTTGTTTTGTATGAAGCTGATCTGCAGTTTAATAAACCTGTATTATATTAACAGTCTGCTTTTTACTCCAGTCTGTGTGGGGATCATTACAGGTTGAGCCGCCTATCAACCCATGGTCCTGGGGCCCCTTCATCTATCTGCCTAGGAGTGGAGGAGAAGATCCCACCTGAATCTATGCTTCTACTGTGGGGGTAGTGATCATGTTATAGTGAGTTGTCGCTCAAAGCCTTCTACTGTTACTCGCACCAGGGGTGGTTCCACAGACCATGCCCCGGGGCATGCGGTGAGTAGCACTGTTCCGCTAGCAGCTAATGAACTCACTGTTCCTGTTCAGATTCTCTGCCCAGACATTTCCTGTTTCTTTACAGCCCTCATTGACTCTGGAGCCGGCACAAGGACCGGACCGCTGCCGAGAAACATGGCTTCCTCTTAGTCAAGACCGTCGCTGCGGTCCGGGTCAAGGCCGTGGACAGTGCCCCCATCGGCAGCGGAACAGTCACGCATCAGACAGCCCCAATCAAGCTCAAGGTCGGCCTTTTCCAAGAGGAGGAGATCTCCCTCCTGCTCATAGACTCACCTAAGCATCCTATAATCCTAAGTATTGACTGCCTCCACCTTCATGATCCATCAATTTCCTGGAAGGAAGGAGAGATTAGGAGCTGGTCCCTGTTCTGTTTCTCGCATTGTTTCAACTCTGATCTTTGCTCAGTCCAGATGACCCAGGTGGAAAGCCCAGACCTGGGAGTAGAGGTCTAGGTCCCTACTGATTACCACGACCTCAAGGAGGTATTCAGCAAATGTCGTGCAGAGGGCCTGCCTCCACACCGCCCATTTGACTGTGCCATTGACCCCCTGCCAGGATGTGGCTTCCCCATGCAACAAAATCCCTATCCCTTCCGGAACAACAGGCTATGGAGCAATACATCCAGGAGGCTCTCAGACAAGGACACATTCGCCATTCTTCACAGTCACAGTCAGGTATCCGTACCATCTTCCACTTGTCCCCGCAGCCCTGGAACAGCTTAGGGGGGGCCGAAGTCTTTAGCAAGTTGGCACCTCCAAAGCACATATAATCTTGTCTGTATCCAAGAGGAAGACGAGTGGAAAACAGCCTTCAGTATGTTGTCATGAATACCTGGTTATGCCATATGGATTGGCATCCGCCCCTAGTGTGTTTCAGAACCTGGTGAATGAAGTATTCAGAGACCTTTTGGGTAAATGTGTAATAGTTTACATAGTTTATCATTTTTGACTGTTTACACAGTTTACATGATATCCTGATCTTTTCTCCTAATCTGTCAATCCATGTGCAGCAGGTCCGGGAGGTCCTTTGCTGACTTCTGAGGAACAGGCTCTATATCAAGCAGGAGAAATGTCACTTCCACCAGGACAGGGTGGAGTTTTTGGGATATAATATTGGCCTGAATGGTGTATTCATGCATTGTCAGTAGGTGGAGGCCATAACCCAGTGGAAAACCCCCATGATGGTAAGGGAGCTACGGCAATTCTTGGGATTTTCAAAGTTTTACTGCCGATTCATTCGAAGCTTTAGTGTTCTTGCAGCTCCCCTCACAGACCTACTCAAGGGGGCTTCCAAAGTCTTGACGTGGAATCCGGGCACCAGGCAGGCCTTCCAGCACCTTAAAAGGACCTTCACTACGGTGCCCATCCTTAGCCAACCAGACCCTAACCTGCCTTTTGTGGTGGAGGTGGACTCATCCAGTGTGGGTCATGGAGGCAGGGCCAGCCGGCCAAAATAGTAGCCTATTTTTCCCACTAGCTCTCTCCAGCCAAGCAGAATTACAACATCAGGGATCGGGAGCTTCTGGCCATCAAACTAGCTCTAGAGGAATGGAGGCACTGGTTGAAGGGGGCCAACCACCCCATCACAGTCTATACGGACCACAAGAACCTAGAGTATCTCAGAGCAGCCAAGCGCCTTAATTCCCGTCATGCCAGGTGGGAGATCTTTTTTTCCCATTTAAATTTTGTGCTTTCTTACAGGCCAGGTTCTAAGACTGGGAAGGCAGATGCCCTCTCATGGATCCACGAACCCGACCAGAACACAGCAGACCCTGAGCCCATAATACCAGAATCCAAGTTTGTGCACGCCATCGTGTGGGTGCACAGAGTTACTCCATGCCAAGTATTCATGGCCTAGCATGAAGAGGGAGATCCAAGGCTTTGTTTCCTCCTGTTCTGCCTGCGCCCAGGCCAAGGTACCGCGCATGGTCCCAGCAGGTAAACTTCACCCACTGCCCATCCCAGAAAGGCCATGGTCCCATATAGCTGTAGATTTCCTCACTTTCCTACCACAGTCACAGGGCCAAATGGCTATTCTAATAGTGGTCAACCGTTTTTCTAAAGGGGTGAGGTTTATCCCTCTCTCAGGTCTGCCCATGGCAATGGAGACAGCAGAGGCTCTCTTCACCCAAGTCTTTTGGATCTACGGCCTCCCGGAGGACATTGTCAGTGATCGAGGACGTTCATCTCAAGGGTATGGACCTCATTTATGGAGAAGCTGGGTATCTCGGTAAGCCTAACCTCAGGTTTTCACCCACAGGCAAATGGTCAGGCTAAACGAGTGAACCAAGAACTAACCAAGTTTCTCAGGCTCTATTGTCAGAACCAGCCACAGGATTGGGTTCGCTATCTTCCCTGGGCCGATTATGCCCAGAACTCCATACGGCACACCTCCACCGGCCTCATAGCCCACAGAGAGCCCTACCATCGATGCATGGTTCCAAAGGAGTGAGAAGGTCTGGGTGCAGGTGCACCAGTAGCTATCCAAGGCCATCAGCCAGATGAAGAAGGCGGCAGATAAGAGGCGAGGCCAACTACAAGCCTGGAGATCAAGTAGAGCCTTCCAGCCTCCCACAGCCATCACCAAGCTCAGCCCCAGGTACATTGGCCCATTTCCTGTGTTAAAGAAAATGAATGAGGTGTCTTTCAGGATCCAGATGCCACGCCACAGCCGTATCCACCCTACCTTCCACATCAGCGTCCTCAAGCCGGCCCAGCCGGGCCCCCTAAACCAAAAGGAGGTTGCAGCCCTGCCTCCTGATGCCAAACCAGAGAGACGAGGGGGCACATTCACAGTGAAGGAGGTCCTTGATTCCAGGAGGCAAGCAGGAGGGCTCCATTACCTGATGTCATGGGAGGGATATGGGCCCAGGGATATGGGGAGAGAATTCCTGGTTCCCAGCCGAAAATATGCTTGATCCAATGCTCACTCAAGACTTCCACACTAGATACCCACACAAGCCTGGTCCACACAAGCTGGGAAGTTCCCGAAAGAGGATAAGGGTTCCAGTTCCAGGCATAAGACAGTTCCAGGCATCCCCTACCCAGGATACAGGACCTTATTGACACTCTTGGAGGCTATAGTTGGTTCTCAATCCTGGAACAAGGGAAGGCCTGTCATCAAGGCTTCATAGCTGATGCATCACAACACCTCACAACCTTTATCACCACACGTGGCCTGTATGAATGGGTGCGTATCCCATTTGGATTAACAAATGCTCCCACAGCCTTTCAAAGGAGCATGGAAGAAATGGAAGGTCTAAGGAAAGTCCTGAAAGCTCTCCTGGAACATGAAGAGGAACTGAGTCAAACTCAGACCTACCAAATGCGAATTGTTCAAGAATGAGGTCCGTTATGTGGGGCACCAAGTTTCAGCCGAGGTCTAAGAATCGACTCAAAGGACCTGGAGGCAGTACTCTCACTTAGGGATAAGGTCCCAGACACTGTTGGAGAGGTATAGAAATTGCTTGGGTTCCTGAGCTACTATAAGAGCTACATCCAAGACTTCTCCAGAGTTGCCAAACCCATCTATGTGCTTCTGCAAGCAAAGCTGCCAGCTGTAGGGGTAAAGAAAATGAGTAAGACCAGAGGGAAAGGAGCCCTCTCAGAGGAGCACAAGAATGCCCTAGAGAAGTTAATTGATGCTCTGACTAACCCCCCTGTCCTCTCCTACCCAAACTTTGACTCGCCATTTGTATTACATACTCTTTGAGCAGGGACTCAGAGCTGTAATTTATCAGCATTAGAATAGAAAATTGAGAGTCATTGCCTATGGGTCCAGAACACTTACACCTGCAGAAGAACTATCACTTTCACTCTGGGAAACTGGAATTCCTTGCACTAAAATGGGCAGTGTGTGATAAATTCAGAGACTACCTCCTCACTTTACAATCTACACTGATAACAATCCCTTGACCTACATTATGCGAACAGCTAAGCTAAATGCAGTTAGTCACAGACGGGTAGGAGAACTTTCCGAGTTCAGGTTTGACATCAAGTACCGACAGGGAGAAGTCAATGTTGATGCGGATACGCTGTCCCGCTGGCCATTAGACATCAACAAGTATGTGGCAGAGTGTCTGGAAGAGCTGTTTCTCAAAGCCATACATGCAATCTGGGAAAGCTGTCAAGCAGCTAAAAGCAAGGACATAGCCTGGATGGCTACTTTGGATACATCACCAGAGCAGAGCATACAGAGGCCCTTGTTGGTTATTGGCCACAATTTATTAGAAAAGACACAAAGGGAAGATCGTGCTATTGGGGAAGTACTAAAATTGAAAGAGACACACCAGATACTTACCAATGAAGTCAGGCAGAGAGTAAGTGGTTCCAGTTGAAAGCTTCTACATGAGTGGGGGAAACTATTCCTTGATAAGGGGCTGCTCTATCATAAAACCAGTCAGCACTGTCAACTTGTTCTACCCATCAAATACAGAAGTGTGGCATTAAGATACCTCCATGACGACATGGGACATGTAGGAGTAGAAAGAGTCCTTTCCTTAGCCTGCAAAAGATTCTTTTGGCCTTACATGAAAAAGGACATTGGGTAGATTTTCCGACAGACTGCCCCTTGAGCTTGTCTCAGTTGACTATCTCCACTTAGAGAGAAGCAAAGGTGGTTTTGAATATATACTTAGGGTTGTTATTGATCATTTTATGAGACTTGCTCAAACTTATGCCACCAAAAACAGTCAGGGAAGACCATGGCAGAGAAGCTATTCAATGATTTCATTCCACGCTTTGGATTCCTTTTGAAACTGCATCACGACCAGGGCCATGAATTTGAAAATGAGCTCTTCAATCCTTCAAGGCAGCTCTCTGGGGTAGGGCACTCTCATATGTCACCCTACCACCCCCAAGGCAACCCAGCGGAATGGTTCAACCAAACATTACTCCAAATGTTAAGAACTATTTCTATTTGATGTTTGGTTGCTCCCCCCATTTGCCAGTCAATCTACTGGTTGACAGATTTACCTAGTGAAAGGAGAACTGAGTGACAGTCCTGTATACAAGGTTGCCCCAGAGAATGACAATACCAGGGAACGCATCCTACACCGCAACTTACTTTTGTTGGTGAATGACTTACCTGTCCTTTGGGTCCATCGACGAATCTGCCTACACACCCACCTAAAAAAAACAAAAAACAAGTCAAACAATCAGAAAACAGACAAGAGACAACATACCGATTCAAGCTCTGATGAAAGTGAGGTTGCAACCTACTGGTTCAGAGTGCCCCGGAAGCAAGCAACAGAGAGAACACAGAGCCAGAGAGTGACCACTGAACAGTAATCAGTCCAAAGGCAACCAACATTCCAGATGAGCCATGATCATCCTGGGGAAGATACAACCCACCAGGTGTCCGGTGTATAACCTCACGCACAACCAGTTGTATCAGATGAGGAGTACATATCTGCTGACAACTTGGAGATGGACAATGAGAACCAACGGGAAGTGAGCTGCAAAGAACTGAAGTGATGTGCCCAGTGTTAGTCACCCCACCAACACTGGAGCGTCCACATCAAATCAGAAGATTGGCACGGGAGAGACAATCCCCTAACATCCTCACATACCAATCATTAGGTTACCCAACCTACCAACCATACACTGCACTCAATAGTGTAGGTGTGTCTGGGACACCATTTGTACCTGTTTGAAACAACACATCGGGTTGCATTCCAGTTCGGCACACTTGCATACCT
The DNA here is from genome assembly GCA_028566355.1 of Doras micropoeus. Taxonomy (NCBI): domain Eukaryota; kingdom Metazoa; phylum Chordata; class Actinopteri; order Siluriformes; family Doradidae; genus Doras; species Doras micropoeus. The sequence continues at coordinate 13,128 of JAOUQY010085294.1, forward strand.
CAAACTACACTAAAGCCTATACGCCATTGCTGCACATGTGTATAAGTAAATGAAAACACCTACCTATTAGTAGTACAATGATTTGTAATGTAGAGTATAATTTTGTATTAAGGGTAATTTTCTTTTGTCAGGGAGTGTGTGACTTCTATGTAAAAATATGAATAAGTCGTCACAATTCTTTCTTTTATGCCTATAATTGTTTTGGTTGCTTTTTGGTCTTCAAATCTAAAACCCTCAATTAAAAAACTGAGTTCATCCCAGTTTTGGCCACTAGAGGGTGCCCTTGTACAGGAGATTAGTGCTAGTTTTAAAAGACAGAACAAAGCACAGCTACTGTTCTCCTGTGTCTTTATTTCTCCTGTTTTCACAGGTTGGTAAATATTAAAAGTGCATAAACAGCATAAAATCGTGAAATAACATTGTTTAGGATGAAAGCATGGTTTTACACTACCATGTTTTCAATAGAAATGGAGAGATTAAACCTTGCCTAAGAGTTTAGCTGGTTCATGTCAACTTCATCTTAGATAAAAGGCACTAATTTTAAGAGCTGGAACGTTTTGTTTAACTGTCATATTCCCCATTTTGGTACTGTTCTAATTTAGAAGCTTGTCGTTATTGATCTCTTCATCTCACTAAACGTGATGTGTTAATCACATAAGAATTAGTCATAGATTGATGTAAGTCTTTATTGAAGAGAAAGTGTTATTTTCGGGTATATTGAATTTGTGTTTTATAGTATTTCATATTATATCTTACTGAATACAGAATTCAGTGTGTATGACACAAATGTGATTCAGACAATCAATGCCAACTTTAATATGTTTATTTAAAAACATTTTATAATCTTTATTTAATTTGCATGTAACAAATGTACTGTACTCCTGTGAGGAGAATGTCGCAATGATTTGAGAAGAGACACTGAAGCACAACTAGTGTTCTCCTGTGTCTTTATTTCTCCTGTTTTCACAGGATATATCTGCTACAGCGTCTTGTGTCTGAGATGTGTAACAAAACCACTAACATAATTCTGGTGCAACCAGTTGTCCTTTTGCATGATTACATAATTAATTTAATTGGGTTCTCATGTGTTTAATTAAACTGCCTTGTGAGCTCAATATAAATACCTCAACAAACAGCAAACTGTCTAGAGGAGGCTTTCCAAAGCCAGCTAGGGAGGACCTGGGATTAAGGACACTAAAACATATGGAAGACTCAGTACTAGCACACACTTTTGTAACTCTAAATACACTGACCAGATATAGTTTTTTTTCTTAATTAGACAGAGAGAGTTGCTACAAAAAGGTACAGGGGTTAGACAATGAAACTGAAACACCTGTCATTTTAGACCACAATAATTTATTAGTATGGTGTAGG
>JAOUQY010086715.1:0-14458 GCA_028566355.1 Doras micropoeus
ATTTAAGATACAGTGAAGCTGCTAAAAACATACAAGAAAATGTGCATTGTTTTACACTTTAGAAATAAACAACTGACATAATTGTACTTTGTTTAAATTTTTTTGTAAATACCATAAGAAAATCGAATCGTGAACTCAATATCGTGAGCAGACTGTATCGTTACACCTGTAATCGATACACAAGTCTTTCATCAGTACACAAACTCAACCTTTTAATACAGTCATGGGGCGATTTTGTACATCCAATTCACATACACCATGCAGATACGGAGAGGACATGCAGACTCCACACACCCAGACCACTCCCACCCTCTCACCTGGGGATCAAACCCAGGAACTTCTTGCTGTAAGGCAACAGTGCTACCCACAAAGCCACCGTGCAGCCCCCAAATGGAGGTTGTGACCAATGCGCTGTAGCCATGCCAATGCAAGTTTTCCTACTGCAGCTTTGATATTACAACCATTATCTGTAGCTATGCAGGCCAATTTCTGCTCTTCTAATGACAAAGCAGAGTGAAGCCATTCAGAGAGAGTATCAGTTGTGTGGTTCTCCAATATATATATGATTTCTATTTTGACTGCTGATTCCAGTCACTTGCAACATAACGTATTGTTAAGCTCATGTATGGGGTCATATCTGAGCTTGACCACAAGTCTGTAGTTGCTGAGTAAGTCGATTTCTTTGAAAACCTTAATAATGCCATCATTCACTTGGTTATACAAGTTAGGGAGTGCAGTTTTGGAAATATATGTTTTCCTTTGCAATTCGTACTCCTTCTCAAACTTCTGCAACATTTCTTTGAACACCTTGAACACCATCCTGAGTAGCAGCATTTCTGTGGCTATAAACTGTGTTGAACTGTCGGCTAACATGCAAGGTCATTTGTTGTATTTGCACCTTTTACAGTCACCATTTTATTGCAAATCTGATAAATCGCTTCTTCTAAGTTTTTTGCTTCTCCTACTTCAATTTGGCTTGACATTTGGATTTGGAATTGTGGTTATGTTGTATGTGGCTTTGCACCTAGGTCCGAATCTATGTTCGTTTCAAAAGTTGCTGATCAAAATAAGGGGTCGTTCACAAATTACATTTAAGATAGTTTGCCATCTTGTTCTCCCGGTTTACATACTGAAATGAGTGTCCAGTGATTAACAAATGCAGCTTGAACAATGCTTCCATTATCAGCACTAGCGTCATAGGTCCAGTACTAAAACGAAATAAGCAAACTTCACACAGTAAACATATCTTGGCTGATCAGCTATATTTGGATTAAAAGGGAAAGACATTTCCCCCCTTCAAACAGTAATTAAGAAGCAAATGAATTTGAATGTGCTCAATCAGTTTGTCTCACCTTGTTTGTTAGATGAAAATGCATGTATTCTATTTGTTGGGTTTTTGGGGTTAGGGCAAATCTTCGTGATTAGCTCAAACAATCATGATCAGGTGATTATGTAATAATCATGACAGGCCTAATGGACATGTTAACAGGGTGTTTTATTTTGTCTTAAGACATACACATTTATCATGTTAATGTGGACATCAAACAAGGGGCTTTATGGACCTGCAGTCTATAGATTTCTGGGGAGGTTGAGTTTCAGGCTACAGTTTGATTTATACTTCTGTGTAGGCTTTACACAAAGCCAACACCAAAGCCTATGCAAGTGCGCTACACCATTGAGCACATATATTTCTGTGTAGGTCTGTCTACATCAATCTGCATGTACACCATGAAAATGCTAGTTGGCAGTGGGATTTCTGTGCCGCTGCTTTGAGTGTCTTTGTGTACCTGGCAACCATTTCAGAGTTGGAGCTAAAAAAAAATGCTGAAAAAAACCCAACAAAATTGCAGCAGGGGTGTCGTCAAGCACCTGTGAATGGAGAGTGGAGTCAGAAGCAGTGAGAGGTACGGATTCCCATCTGCAAGTTATTGCATGTCCAATGTTTTCTGTGCTTCAGTGAGCAGCTGCAATGATAAAAAAGGGGAGGGAGGAGTGCCTGGAGACACAGTCCCAACACAGATCTCTGTCTGGATGTGTGCATGCATGTACGCATGTTTATTTGGTGTAAATAAAAATAAAAGAAAAAACTGCATTAAGTTTAAAGACTGCCTCCTGCCTCCTCATTGTCCATGACATAGTTTCACCTTGGTGCCGAAACCCAGGATTTAGAAGATCATGTTCCACTATGGAGTCCTTACCACTGGGTGAGGTCATCAAGATCCTTGCCAACATGCAACAAACACAATATCAGGCCCTGCATGAGCACCACACAAAGCATGCGCAGCACTTCTAGGCCCAGGCTGAGGACCAACCATCTGGTGGTACTGTAGTGCCACCAGCCGGCATCACTGGATGAAGCAATCACCCTGGAGGACCACTTGCTGGTGTAGCTAATTGACTAGCTTTTCAATCACTATTAAAGGGGTGGTGTGATGGGTCCTGCAGCAGTGTAGTATGGTCCACCGCTGCCCCTCCAGGGAATCTCTCAAAGATTTTACACTAGAGCAGATGCTGGGTGCAACAAAACCCTCCAGCACACCTCTGACCAAGTGAAAGTAGTTGATAGACAATGGCTTCAGCCAAGCACTGTGCTCTCCTTCCCCTATTTTGCCATTATTAAAGACAGATTGTATGGAATGATACAGTGGCCCATTTCTATTGGCTGGGCATCCCTGGTAACATTCACAAGTGTTGTGCAGTATGCCAACAATGCCAGCTGGTTAATCTACCACCCACCCAAAGGCACCATTGCGCCCCCTTCCATTGATCAAGGTTCCCCTTGAAAGAACTGATATGGACCTCATCAGGCCAGACAGCCCATGGGCACTGCTTTGTGTTAAATGGTAGTGGACTACACTATGTGATACCTGGAAGCAGTGCCTCTTCCCAATATCTCAGCATGCAGTGTTGTGGAGACACTGTTCAGGGTTAGGTTTGGGATGTCAACTATGAGGTAGTGTCAACAGATAAAGGCAGGGAGCCATGGATTCGCCACCTCAATCTCTTGAAGTGTAGAGAGAGGCAGTCCATGGCAACAGTAGTTCTACCCACCCTTATAAGTTACCTGAACATAACAAATACAGGTGGCATAGGAGGAACTTGCAGCCATGCTTGAGATGGAAGTAATCCAAGAGTTGCACAGTGAGTGGAGGAGCCTGGTGGGTTTGGCGCCCAAGGACAACGGAAGGGTTCACTTCTGCATAGACTATAGCAAAGTCAATGTGGTGTCTAAATTCAAAGCTAATATTACGCATCATACTGACAAGCTGCTCGACTGGTTAGGTGCAGTTCGATTTCACTCAACACTGGATTTAAAAAAGGGATACTGCAGACCCTTCTGACTCTAATTTCCACTCTATTCAGCTTACAACAATTCATGATACTTCCATTCGGGTTCTTCAGAGCTTTAGAGATGTTTAAGCAGCCCATGGACAGAACAAAAAGTAGGTGAGTATCCTCCACCTGAGATGAGCAGTGGGGGTATGTGGAAGCTGGGGCATGGTCGAGCGCCAGTCTGGGAATGGAGGGCCGAGCTGCGAGGGGTGTGTGGTAAGGATTCCCACCAGTGAGTAATTGCATGTCTAATATGTGTTCTGTGTTTCAGTGATTCGGGGCAAGAATAAATGTACTGAAATGTAACAATTCTATTAAACACAATGATGATGATGAGTGAATTGTTATTAAATAAGCATTGATACTAAAACTAAAATTAGGATCAAAGGCAGAACTGTGCTATCATGAAAACTGTCTGTAAACACACTGAAGTAAATGTTTTCTGGTGCATATCTGAAAAACTCTGACAAGTGTCCTAGAACAAAAAACAACTCAAACACATTTAACCTTGAAAAACAACTTTTTTATTTTTAATTTCTATGCTGTTTTTCCTTGCAGAAACCACTAATGGCTGACTGATAATTATCCACAACAAGTAGAGGCTGTATCAGCTATACTTAAATAATAAAAACATACCTTTCACACCACTTCAACAAGTTATTTTTCTGAACAAGCTACAGATTGACTGGTAAAATGTGATGCTACCAAGTGGACCAAGAATTTATACTTATAATTTATACTTTATGTTTCAAATCAAATCGATACAACAAAATCACACCCACACCGTACCCTGGTGTACACCTCCCTGAGAAACTCCACACGTCACACGGCAGCCTGCAGCAACTACGATTAGTCTGCTTAGTACTTGTGTGTTCCTCACACTTTTCAACATTTTAACTGCCAAGAAATGACTCAACCAACCAAATGTAATTGGTTAATGTAAATCTAATTTGTTAATACAAAAAAAAATGTTTAGGGATCTTTATTGGTAAAATTATAATGCTAATGTAAAATGTTCAATTTATATTCTATACAGGAACACACATATCAGTTACACATTGATATAACTGTTACTGTGAACAAAGGGCAGCCTACTCATACTCCTTTCCTGTTAGGCTGTCTGGGTAAAAAGCACTCAGCTCTTTAGTATCCATGCTTTTGTCTTCCAAGTTTGCTTGTTCTGAGTTCAGAAAAATAAACAAACACACGCTACACTGAATTTATAATACAATTAAAATTCTTATAAGTCTAGTTATGAGCAGGAAAAATTGGCAAACTTAGTAGTAGCCAGAACTGTCACGCTGGCTATTTTCTTAGAGGATATTTGGTGATTTTTTTATTACAACATTTAGTAGGGATGTAACAATGCATCACAAGATAGTTAAAAATCGATGCGAATCTGCCACGACTGAAATGGTTCGAGATATAAAATGAGTCGATATATTCTGTAGACAGCAGAGGGTGCTGGCGCTGGCGCAGTCTACCTCGCGTGTTTGATGCAAGTACATCACACTAGTTATATGCGACTCGAATATATGTTGACGGCGCGTCAGAACTTGAACATGATGTTCCCCAAACTATTTCACATCAGAGACTATTTCAAAAACAGACAATGAAAAAGCTGAGAAGATAACAGATAAAACAAGTGTGCAAATACTGCAAGAGGATCCTGAACTAAGGCAAGGCCTTAGTTTATTTGTATTATTCACTATTTGATTTGGGATTTCTTTTATGTATTTTTTTATTTTACAAACAAAAAACGTGCAGCATTGTTTTTGCATAAATTGCACCCTACCTCAGAAATAAAAGGGGATTCTTTACTTTGATAAAGCAAAAATTAGCTAAATACCGTATTTAGTTTAGTGGTAGATAAATAATAAAATTAAACTTTGTCAGTCATAATGTGTGTTCAGTTTGATTTTTTTTGTAAAATAAACTACAAATATCGTGAGAATATGGTAGGGTGAGGTGAGGACGGTGAGCAGAGTGTATCGTTACACCCCTAGGGTTCAGATATCAGAGAAGCGGATAGAGGCTGTGGGCACAGGAAAAGCACTCTACACATGAACTTGTAATTTGCTTACATTTTGAACACATCCCTAAAATCCATAAAAACTCCGTTTAAGGTTCTACGTTGCATTTTTAGTTAAATATGAGCTTTTACCTGGTGTTGTACTAACGAGTTGTCACAGTTAGTTTCTCAGATTTAAGATAAACAGAAAGAATGCTGGGACTCGCATGCGAAACCTCTGGGGGAAAAACAGGATACTAACCTAGGAACCCAAATGTTGTTTCTTCTGACCATGTGAAAGCCGAAAACTCGCTTATGTAACGAAGAATTGATTGGATTCCTATCTGAATAATTACATTTTAAACACATCTTAAACCAGTCGTTAGACGCTCTAGCATTCCCAAACTTGTTGCTAAGCTAACAAACCGAGTGGTAATGGAAATACGAGTTTCTGCTTCTGCTACATTTCACCACTTTGGTAATAGAGTGAAGAGAGTTTTACACACTGGGGAAAACCGCTAATTCACTTTAAAAACTATTTCTGGTTAGTGAGCTACACACGAAGTAGCCTGTTAGCGCTTCCCATTCCAGCCTTACTTTTCCGCTATGTAGTTGTTTTCCCCACCCTACAGGAAGATAAGGTAGAGAGAAGGAATGTTCTTACCTAAATCGTCCATACTACGTTAAATTCTTCGCTGGTTCCCGTCCGCGTCGCTAGAATAAGGCAGCGTCCCAGTAGTCTTTCTGTTTTTCCTCTAAAACAAGTTCTGCTGAAGTTTGTGTGCTTCCTCAAACGCGGAGGTCTGAGTGAGGAGAGTCCAGCGCCGACATCAAAGAGCGAGGTCACTCAGCACGCGCGCCCTCTAGTGCACACGCGCACTTTCAGACCATTCTGGAACACACAGACAATCGAAATGACAGTTTTCCCAAGTTATGCACACAAAAATGAAACTATGCACACAATTCTGAAAAGTTGAAGCTCATGTATCAAAAACATGACTCCAAACCGCTAAACTCCAAGTACAATTCCATGTGTTCTCCCTCAAATATCCTTCTAAATCACAGATTTGCAAATCTCTGACAACTCCCAAATTACATCATTGAGCACAATGTGGTCACCTTGAAACACTGGCTTTCAAAACTCAACACTCTGATAAACAATTAGTCTCACCCATGTTGCGTTTGGCATCTGGCAGTCACTTCAGTCATTTGCCAGAATATAAAAGGCCTCAAGTGATATACAGGTATTAGGTAAGAAGATGGAGCAACAAGATGGAGTGACATGCTGGAAATTCACAGATGAGCAAGAGCCTGCCATAGTATGCAGAGCATGGTTTTGGAAAACAAAGTCCATTTCACAAACACTGACCAGGTCAGTCTGTCCAACACTAGTTGAGGAGGAAACTGGTATATCATGATCCATCTGTGTGCAATTCTGACCGAGTAAAGGAACAATGATACCAATATGTGGGTGTGAGTAAAGCATCCTCTCGGTACTCTGTGTAGACATGTCACCATTGGCCTCAGTGTTCCTGTATGTAGGGCCTTTGTCTAATATGGTCATTCTCCATTTTTCAGAGAGTACTTGAACATGCTAGTGGTGTTCCCTATGAATACAACCCCTGGCAATAATTATGGAATCACCAAACTTGGAGGATGCTCTTTCAATTGTTTAATTTTGTAGAAAAAAAAACCCATAGAGATATGCCACAAAACTATTATTATTTAAAACGCCAACTTTCTGGAATTAAGAAACAATAAAAAAAAGAAAGATAATTGTTGTAGTCAGTCACAATTATTTTTTTAGATTAAGCAGAGGAAAAAATATGGAACCAAGAACCATTCTGAGGAAAATATTATGGAATAACTCTGAAATTTGCAGTTCTAAAACAAACAACTGCATCAGATTAAATCTGCTAATTAGTCTTCAGTTAAAAAAGTGCTCACACCTTCAAGAGCTGTTGCACAAGACATGAATCATGGCTCTACCACGAGAGATGTCAGTTGAAACAAAGGAGAGGATTATTAAACTTCAAGAAGATAAATCATCACAAAATGTTGCAAAAGATGTTGGTTGTTCCGAGTCAGCTGTGGTTGTAAAGGTTGTAAAAAGGAAACATACTGGTAGACCAAGAAGCATGTTTGTGCAAAAGCAAAATTGTGACATGTTTCTGTGATTTTTTTTTTTTTTTTTACAAAATTACACAATTGAAAAAGCATCCTTCAAGAGTGGTGATTCCATAATTCTAGCCAGGGGTTGTACATGTTCACCAATGAGGCAGGGTTCAACCTGCAGAAGACCAGGCAGTTGGGGAAGAACATGATTGGCAACTCTACCATTGTCCCTGGGCCCTGGCAGAAATGTCAGCATGTGTTGGTCATGCATCAACATTTTAAGTTTAATATTGTTACTTTGTGTGAATGTTCTTTTATGGGTAACAGCAAAAGCAAAACAAAAAAGAAAAAAATCTCTAGAGTCATGCCATGAACCAAATGTGGGTTTCATGTTTGTTAATTGTGGTATAGAATCAGTGACACCATTTTAATTTTGGGTTAAAGAGTGTGGTTTCCATGAAAAGGGAAGTTTAATGAGAGACAGTTAGAAATTCTAAAACCTAAATGACTTGAAAAGGAAAAGGGAAAGAAAATAAAGAAAATGTAAATCAGGTTGGTTATTAAATGTTGGTTGAAGACACTAAGAAATGTGCACAAAAAAATCACAAATTAAATGTAACAATGAAAATCTGTGTCCTCATCTCCAGAATTGAGCATAATAAGGACACCAGAAGTACCGCCACCGCCGGACATCAAAAAATCGGCCGCTGGCCCATCTGCCCCAGTGTTGGTCACCCCAACCTATCACACACGCTCACATGCTGATAGCCGTGAGGTGGGTGGAGACAAGTTTTCATCTGAGCTACACAGATTTTGTGAGGAGCTCTGTCCCATAGCACACGAACTGAGGTGCCTTTTAGGGCACAGACTGGGCGGGGATGTTTCCTGCTGGACGTCATGCTGAAACACGCTGACTGCTCACACGACAACTCCACAGACTGCGACATGCTCAACGCCCTGGAGGGATCAATCAAAGCTGCTCTTTCGATCAAAATGGACAATGACAAAGGTTTCAATGTGGAAAGAACTTGAAGATGAAAGTGTCACACAGTATTTGGCCTGCCTTAATCAAGGTAACAATGCTCACAGTGGCCTCACTGTGCCAGAAAACATGATGCAAGAAGGATCTCTAGTCACCGCCTATGAGGCACACTTGTGAAACAGCTTTCTGAATGGACTGAAACCTGAAATTGCCCAAAGGGCCAAAATGGACAAGCATCAATGCTAAACTCAACGCAATCTTGCAACACACTTTGCATTCTAAAAAACCAAGACCAAAAAAGCAAGGAGAGACCCTGATGACGCACACAAAGCTCAAGTCATTCAATTACAAATGGTTTCGACCCCAGCAGAAAGAGGAAGAGGTCAAGAAAGAGGAAGGGGTCGAGACAGAGGACGATGTAGAGGCCAGTGTTTCATTTGCAAAAAGAAGGGCCATTGGGGCAAGGACTGTCAATGCAAACATGAGGATGTACTACGAACTGGAGACAAGCCAAAAGGATTTGGTGAGTCACATTTTTCTATGCTTTGCAATGAAAACATGCTTGAGCTATGATTAAAACAGCTATAAAACATCTAGAACAAAAGTTCTTTCTCAAAAGGTACTTATGTTAAATATTCTGAACCATACCTTGCCAAAATGCCAATGGGTGTCTGTGGAATTTCTGGTTGATTTAGGAGCAGGAAGTTCAGTTAAGACTAGTGAATTTGAGGTCATTCCAAAAAAGAGTGGAAGATTTAAGCATTCAGTCAGGGCATCTGGGATCATGATCTCGGAACAGTATTCAGTCCCTGAATGAAAGCCTGTGAACCTTTAAGATTTTAATGGCAACTCTGTGCCCAAAACATGAATGCAGTAAATCTGAAACTCGTGAAACTTGCTCACTTGCTTACTAACCCCAGCAACACAACATATATGAAATCAGGAAATCTGCATTGCAAAGCACACACACACATTAGGGACGGCCTGATAAAGAGTTTGAGACAGAGTGGTTTGGAGATCTAAAGGAACCAAACAAACTTTTGTTTAAAGTGAATATTTTGGGGTAAGCACAAATGTGCTGTAGACATTGATTTGTCTGGAACAAGTAAAAGATAAGGCAAACCACTTTTTTTTTGCTTAAAAAACAAACTTTGTGCCTCATGTATCACTGTATAAAAAGTATAAAGATAAATGTGATAAATGTGAAGATTTGGGTAGTTGGATATGAAAGTTAGTAGCCTGTTGTGATTGGCAGGAAACCTCTGACCCCTCAGTGTTTGTGAATGGTGAGATGTCTGCTTTTTGCATGGAGTTGAAGTGGATCTCTCAGGCTGAGAGAAGAGTTGAAGTGTGTTGTGAAGCAAACAGGAGTCGAGTGCTCGAAGATTTCAGTGGATGATGAGTGCTTAAAAGATGTCCCAAAGTGCTTATGGGCGTCAGGTAAACATGATGTGGGCCTAATAAAAAACCGTCAACTGGTTCAAATCAGATTTTAGGCCATGTAGAGCCTTGGAATTGGAAAAAGAGCCATGTATTGCTGGAATCATGCCAGTCTTTGAATCACTGCTAACATCTGGTGTAGTTGTGATAATTTGCCTGTGTGCACTTGCATTTTTCCTGTGAAAAAGATAAGAGCTCAGAGGGAACCTGAGGGATGGAGGTTTGTTTAAGACCTAAAATGATAGTAAATGATGCTGTGATTTTCAGAGCACCTAATGTTCTAAACCCTTACATAATTTTGTCACAAATCACACCTGATACTGAATGGTTCTCAGTAGTAGACCCTGCAAATGCATTTTTTAGTGTACCAGTTCACAAAGACAGACAATTTTAGTTTGCTTTCACATTTAATGGTAAATCGTACATGTTTACACGTCTGTGTCATGGTTACTGTGAATCTTACACAATCTTACACCAAATCGGCCCTTTGTGTAAACAGTTCAAAAAGGAGGGTGCATGATCTAGGTGTTGTTGCAACATCATGGGGGTAAGGTTAGGCCAGTAGCTTATTTTTCTGCTAAACTGGATCCAGTAGCAACAGGTATTTCTATGTGCTTGTGTGCTGTGGCCGCGGTCATAAAAAAGGAGTGAATGCATCAAGAGATTTAGTGGGTTACAGTAACCCTGTTGATACCACATACTGTGTCTCAATTACTACTAGAACAGAAAACTGCTCATATGACAGCAACCAGATGGTTATGATACAATACTGCATTGATTGAAATGCCTAATGTCATGCTGAAAAGATGCACTGTACTTAACCAAGCTATTCCTCTATCAACAGAGTCTGATGGTGAATCACGTCTGTCTTAGCGTTGTTAACGATGTTTGCTCTCTTAGGCCAGATCTGTAGGAAACTCAGTTGCAACATCCAGACATGGAACGGTTTGTGGACGCTGTGGAAATACAGGGGGTTACTTACCTTATCCGGAAACCCAATACGTACCACAACCTGACCGCTGAACTCATGAACACAATATTACTCCCAAAGGCAATTGCTGTATGTTATCTCTGATCCCATTTCACAGGGCAATGAGAAATCAGATGCTACAACAAAAGCAGCGGCCCAGCGTCTGACTGATGAGGATCTCACTATGTACAAAACTAACTTCTCTCTTTCAGCTGAACTATCAGATGTTTAGCTTTTCACAACAGGGAAAGAAAAGGACATTCAGAGAAAAGCAGGATGCTCAAAAAAGGACGAGGTTTGATACAGTCCAAATGGTAAGCCTCGTCTTTCAAAGAAATTGTCTCGAGACCATGTGTCAAAAAGGAGAGTTGTTCAATAGTATCTCTAGACATTGGTACACTAAGGGCTTTACTAATTACTCCCAAAAATTTTGTGAACATTGCAAGATTTGTGCCACAAATAATGTGGGCCGGGGTGTTAAAACCCCTAAGAGCAGATGAATCATTTCAATACCTGCAGATGGATTTTATTGAGCTTGACCCAAGTGAAGGGAAAAAGATTTTTCTGGTCATTATAGATATGTTTTCAAAATGGAATTAAGCTTTTCCTACCTCTAAGCAAGATGTCAATGTCAATTGTCAACGTCTAAGCAAGATGCATGTGCAGTAGCAAAAGCACTACTGATGTAATTCCAAGATGGGGAATTCCAGCGAGGATTGGCAGTGATAATGGAACCCCATTTGTTAACAAAGCATTACAACAGGTCAGTGAGTATTTGGGAATTGATCTAAAACAACATTGTCTCTACCATCCGGCTAGCGGTGGAGCAGTAGAGCGTGAAAATGGCACATTAAAAAACAAATTGGCCAAATGCTATGCAGACACTGGGTTAACATGGGTTAAGTGGTACTGCTGCACATGAGAACCAGAGCAAGAGGGAGAGCAAACCTGAGCCCATTCGAGATACCTCTGAATACAGGTATTGGACCCCAGAGAACCCCACAGCGGCTCATGGATGAATGCAAGGGGGAAATGTTGAGTTATTGTGCAAACCTGTCCTCTGTGTTGTCTGAAGTTCACAGGCAAGTGAAGAACACCCCACCTGAACCAACCAACACCAAGCTGCACAACCTTGAACCTGATGACTGTACAGTGGGCTGAGGAAAGTTGTAGAGCTAAATGGTGACTGGGACCGTTCCAGGTGATCTTGACAAGACAGTGGTTAAAGTAAGAGAGGGTCACTTGGATCCACACAAGCTACTGCAGTAGAGTTCCAGAACCATCTGAAGGCAAGGAGAAGAAAACAGACAGCGAAGCTGCCGACAAGTGTCAGCCTGCGCTTGTGCCCGAAACCATCACAGAACACTACAGTTCCTCGCAGTAGACTTTTAGAGAAGGTTTGGCAGAATCTCAGAACTGTGCCATCAGGAAGACATCAGGACACTGTGCTGTTATTAGAGACAGAGGCAGATATGTTTACTATCTGGTCACAAAATAATTAATCACATTAGTCTTTTGCTCGCAGAAACAGCAGTATATTATTATTTCACCTGACACCTCGTTTAAATCTCTAGCCAGAAACAGGTATTTGTTTGATGTTATTATACGTGCACAAGTTTGCCTTAAAACTCATTTTAAAAGGAGGGATTGTGGCAGAAAATTTTAAGTTTAATGGTGCTTCTTTGCATGCATGTTCTTTTGAGACTTAAAGGCTTAATACTGAGTCCATTTCTTGTAATATGCCTTAGATCAGAGACTATTTCACCTCAGATGCTCAAATTTGTCTCTCACGTTGTTTAGCTCACGTCCTGTTCCATTGAGACGTGCAGTTTCACTTCCTCAAACTAGAATGCATATAGTAAATGCAAGCTTAGAGGTTATAAATACCAGAACAGCCCACCTACATTGTCATTTGAGACAACATGTATTGCAGTAAACAAACATTTCTTGTTACCTTTTGTACCTTTTGAGAATATTTGGGGGGGGGGGACTGTACTATTCAATCCATATCCTATAGCAAACCTGCTAGTTTTCTGTGGGCCAGTGCATCTTCACGGAGCTCATCATGCTCTACTCACTACAACATTAAGGTACAAAATGATTTACTTACCAAGTTGTTACATTTATAACACTACCTTTATATCTAACATTTAAAATCACTCAAAATTGAACATGGATAAGGGTGACTCAGGTAGGAATAAACTAATTGAAATTATCCCTGTACAGTCTGTTCCTACTGCTCATGTACTGGCTGACAAGTATTATGGGTTTTTATAAAACAGAGGTTCTCTAAATTTTAGAGCTAGGGACTCCTTTAACTGTAAATTAAATCTCACAAAACTCCATTAGTACAGAGGCATTTTATGACATAATCCATCTATCAAAATATTAGGCTCCATTATTCAAATGTGCACACTAATATTTTGGCTAGTTATTACAGCTTTTTATTTCTGGACTTTCCACCAACACTACACATTAGGTCCAAAACAAACATTATTTATAGGTCTATTTGTATTTGTTATTGAGGTTAGGATTAAACCCATTTAATTCAAGTAACCTAACAAATACACTATACAGACTATAAGAATCCAATAATAAATATAATTACTTTGATAATGGTTTGGAATTTCCACAACACAGAAAAGTGTACTTCCTGGCTGTGGTTGATGGGAACCATTTTGGGAACCACTGTTCTGACACATTAATGCATGTGTCATAGCTCTTAGGCAATCATTTGTAACATAATATGTGCCTATGATTGTAGCACAACTACATCCAGGCATTACTGAACCAATTAGTCTCAGGTTTGCAAATGGAAGCAAGTACATTTGGGTCCACAAGTATTTGGACAGTGTCAGTTTTCATAATTTTGACTGTACACCATCACTGTGAATTTGAAATGAAGTAATCAAGATGTGATTGAAGTGTAGACTTTCAGCTTTAATTCAAATGGGTTTAACAAATGTATTGCATTAACTGTTTAGGAATTACAACAATCTTTATGTACTATTTTCACAGGCTTAAGTTGTTGGACAAACTAACAATTATAAATATAAGGATTATTTTAATACTTGGATACAAATTTATTGTAGTCAATGTCTTCCTGAAGTCTGAGATGACCCTTGAGATGCTTTGCCAGGCCTTATTGCAGGTGCCTTTAGGTGCTGCTTGTTTGTGGGTCTTTCTGCCTTTAGGTTTGTCTTCAGTAAATGAAAAGCATGCTCAACTGGGTTGAGGTCAGGTGACTGACTCTGCTATTTAAGATGATTCCATTTCTTTGCCTTAAGAAGCATTTGGGTTGCTTTTGAGGTATGTTTTGGGTCATCATTCATCTGTACTGTGTCATCCTTATCAGCATTTGACTGGATCTGAGCAGAAGGTACAGACCCATTCCAAAAATTTAAATATCATGGAAAAGTTGATTAATTTCCATAATTCCATTCAAAAAGTTAAATTTCATAGATTATAGATTCAGGGCCCACAATTTAAACGATTTCAAGTATTTATTTGTTTATTTTTACCTAATTTGCGCTTCCAGCTCATAAAACCCACGAAAACAGGAATTCAAAAAATTAGAATACTGTGGAGAAATCAGCCCAAATTTTGC
>JAOUQY010087597.1:0-14431 GCA_028566355.1 Doras micropoeus
TGAAACATGTATTGTTCTCTGATGAGTCCACCTTTACTGTTTTCCCCACATCCGGGAGAGTTACGGTGTGGAGAAGCACTACACACAACACACACTTCAAATATACTGAACTGGACCAAACACATACACTCGTAAGAATAGGATCCTGGGCGATAAAACAGGTCACTGGCACATTCTCAGAAAAATCATTTTCTATTTCTACAAAGTAGTTCCTGCCTTGCAGGTATGAAACGAAACAATTTAGGACTATTCCTGAGAGTCCAACCCAGTCTGCAAGTCTTGGAAGCTGGGCACACTTCTTCATTGGTGTTTCACTGATAGACCCTCATTGGTGGCACCTCCTCTATTTTTTTCTCACCTCGGATTGATGCTCATCTTGCAGACCAGTTGCAGTCCTTCTGTTTCATCCACAGCCAGTTGCTGCTTTGCTCAGTAGCACCTGACCATGATCTAGTGGTTTGTCAAAGAGCCTGTCACCGGACTCCCATTTTTTTTCAGCAGTCCATCAGGTGATGTTGCCACTGCAGCATCTTCATGGAAAATGCCCATGTTTTCCAGTCCTGTTGTACCGCCTTGACTGACAGGTCAGATTGTTTCAGCCTTTTGCATTCAGATGTTTTACCAACTGAATCTTCCCAAGGCACACTTAGCTCCACAATGACTTTCTGCATGGCTGATCACAGTATCAAACCTGACCTAACGTTGATTGTAATAATCTCTTACAGAAAGTTGAGTTTCTAGTAAAGGCAATCTGTATTTCCAGTGCCAGAAGACTTGATTCTTTTCTATCCAATCACTTCAGTAGTTATCTTGCTAGTGCAAAAGCCATGACGTGAGAACAGCTGGGAGTTAGGGAAGGGAGGGTGTTGGTTATGATCCTCCTTCTTTCCAGGATGAGTGTAAGTTGCCAAAGGACCTGGTTGTGTCTCCAGGTGTGGCATCCTGGATCCAGGCTTGTTTTATAGGTGGTCAAGGATGATTATTAAGTGTTGCTGGTGGTTTGACAGGGGTGACAGGATGAAGAGGATCTTCCCCAGTCAAATAGATAAAGTACTATACATACAAGAATATTGTATTTGGCTCTAACAAAAAACCCTAGCCTTCTTGATTCTATTTCAATCCAAGTGAGTTTTCAGTTTTCTTCCAGGTTTTCCTATCAGGTCTAGTGGCCTATGCTTACAAGGCTTTTGGTGTTCATTTGGTTAGTTTGGTCCTTAGAACTTGCATTGCATACTGGCGTATATTTTAATTCACTTTAGAGCTCCTTTCTTCACCATGTCCAGCTTTTCTTGAAAATGGTTTTGTAAGTAAATCTGCGCAAATATGTGCAAGTCACTACAGATGCAGTTTGCTAGCTTTGACAGTGTACATTCTTGGACCATCCAATTAAAGGACTGAAAACACCAATGTAACTGCACACCTGCTAGATGGCCATGCTGTCACCAACTGAAATTCTGATTGGTTAAAGTAACAATTTCACTGCCATTTATTTTAGGCTACAGGTGCCCGCACTACTGATTTTACTGAAAGCTGACTACTGAAGGCCTTAGGGAAGATTTCTTTGACCCTGGCAACACATGATGGCTGAAATATGATTGGATAAAAGCTCTAGTATAAATATACACAACTGGAAGCAGCACAACCATGAGAAAAGCTATGAAAGGAAGAGAACAGACAATTTGGAATGATTTTATAAATGTTCACTGAAAAATATATTAAAACATAAGTCAGTAATTCTGGTGTATTAAATATAGATTAATTCTACAATAAAATTTAAAAAGTAAGTTTGTGTTTGGCAGACAAGGAGAGAAGCATACATTTTTTGATTTCTTTTATTCTTGATTCATTCAACAGTACCTACAGACAAACGATACCAGAAAACATACACAGTCCTATATATAGGATTACATCATTTGTTTACACATTACTGATTATTAACATTATATTACTAATGTTTTGATAATTCTAAAGTGAATATATCAAATTAATTTTGTGTGTAGCAAACACTTCTATCTACAACACACACACAACAAAACAAAATAAAGAAGCATACAGTTTTGTGACCAAACTTTTGTCTCATTATAATAAGTGAGTGCTTCCATTCATTCAACACTAATTATAGACGATAACAGAAAATGCAGAACTATACACAGAAATAAGTGTCAATCTGATCCCTGTCCCTAAGAAAACATCACCCTCCTGTCTCAATGACTACCATCCGGTGGCACTCACCCCCATCGTTATGATGTGCTTTGAACAGCTAGTCATGCAACACATCAAGTCTATCCTAACCCCCTCCTTGGACCCTTTCCAATTTGCATATCGGTCTAATCACTCAACCGATGATGCCATCTCCACTGCCTTCCACTCAGCCCTTACACACCTGGAACAACAACATAGCATCACTGGCCAGGATGGCTCACCAGAATCTCAAGAATACCATGCTGACTGAAACTCTTCCTCAAACATTCTATAGTGACAGCAGATGTAGAGCTGTTGAGTGTATATGCATCCATCCAATGGGCATCAGTCAGTATCAGGAACATTTTTCCCATGAAAGGTCCCACATAATGAATATCATGCTGTTACAGTATTCTTCCCAACTAAATACACTCTCCACCATGTGGTCTAGGTCACCTCATTGAAGAGCTAGACACTCTTCTAGGTCTCTTTCCAGTCAATGAAACTCCACTGATTCTGCTTAGTGACTTCAATCTCTCCTCAGACAAGTTGCAATCATCCTGTCTTCTCCCTCTTCTAACCTTGTTTGACCTTACCTTCAATCAGTCCCCTTGGTCTTCACCAGACCTGCCTCAGCACTGGATCTCGACGACATCACCACTCGTCGCAACCTACTCTCTATCTCTCCCTCATGCCTTGCCTCCTCTATCATTACTGCTCATCCAGTTTATGAATCCAGTTTTTTTCTCTCTCCCTGGCTACTGCTACAGATACCTTCCTGACTTCCCTCTCTTCATCCATTGACTTCCTATGTCCCCTCTCTCCAAAACCTACATGATCTTCATCACCTGCTCCTTGGCTGAGAGAAGTCCTGAGAAATAACTGCAAAGAACTCACAATGGCTGAGAGGCTCTGGAGGAAATCAAAGCTCATAGCTGACCTTTACTCCTACCAATATTTCATTCCACATTCTCTAAAAAAGTAACCACTGCTTCTCCTCCTTCTACAGAAAGAAGCTGGAGGCATTGGCAGCAGATCCATGCAAGCTTTTCAGCATCTTCTCTTCCATTCTCAACCCTCCCCCTCCTCCTTCACCCACCTCTCTCACTGATG
Organism: Doras micropoeus; assembly: GCA_028566355.1. Taxonomy (NCBI): domain Eukaryota; kingdom Metazoa; phylum Chordata; class Actinopteri; order Siluriformes; family Doradidae; genus Doras; species Doras micropoeus. Next base: position 3,295 of record JAOUQY010087597.1, read on the forward strand.
AGGATTTTGTTGACTTCTTTGAGGAGAAGGTCAGCAAGATCTGGCACTCCTTCTCCCAGGCTCCTGTGACCACTGTACACCTTCCCACCTCCTCACCCACATCTTGAGCCTGCTTTGCTCTTCTATCACCTGAGGATGCTCTCCAGCTGCTGACATCCAGCAGTCCCACAACATGTCCTCTGGATCCCATCCCATCCACACTGCTCCAGACAGGAACACCTACCCTTCATCTCTTCAATCATCAACAGCTCCTTATCCTCAGGAATTGTACCATCTTCATTCAGGATTGCTAGAATGGTACCCATCCTAAAGAAACCCAGTCTTGACAGCACCAACATCAGCTACCAACTACAGACCGGTATCCCTCATCTCTTTCCTCTCAAATATTCTTGAACATCATGTCTACAATCAGTTGTCATTCTTTCTCTCTCAGAACCAACTTCAGGACCCAAACCAGTCTGGCTTCAAACTTGCACATTCCACTGAAACTGCACTCATTGCAGTGACAGAGAAGCTCCATGCTGTGCGGTCAGCTGGGTTTCATCGGTCCTGATTCTTCTTGACCTCTCCACTGCCTTTGACACAGTCAACCATGATATCCTTCTGTCCATCCTTTCTAACCTTGGCATTGCTGGCTCCTCATGGAAGTGGTTCTACCTGGAAGGGCCCTCCTACCAGGTAACAAGGAATGGCTCAACATCCACTACATGCAAACTCCCCACTGGTGTTCCACAAGGCTCAGTGCTGGGTCCTCTTCCATTTTCACTATACACTCGCTCACTGGGAGATGTCATATCTTCACATAGCTTTTCTTATTGTTATACAAATGATACTCAGCTCATCCTTTCTTTTCCTCCTTCTGATAATCAGGTTTTGGGTCAGATCTCATTGCTTCATGGATGTCAGCCCACCACCTCAAGATTAATCCAAGCAACACAGTGCTGCTTTACATCCCAAGAGCTGCAGGTCTTCATTGTGATCTCTCAATTTCCCTTGAGAACATGATGGTCACTCCTTCTTCAGAAGCATGTAGCCTTAGAGTAATTGTAGATGATCAGCTCTCTTTCACAGCTCATGTTGCTAACCTGACCCGGTCATGCAAATTTCTCCTTTACAACATTCAGAGAATTCGGACCATTTCTCTCAAGGGAGGCCATCCAGGTACTTGTTCATTCTCTTGTCATCTCAGGACTTGACTACTGCAATTCCCTCCTGACTGGTCTTCCTATGTGTGCCATCAGGCCTCTGCAACTGATCCAGAATTCTGCAGCTCGACTTGTATTCAACCATCCCAAGTTCAGCCATGTCACACCACTGCTGCACTCCCTTCACTGGCTTCCTGTAGCAGCTCGCATCAGATATAAAACCCTAATGCTGGCCTACAAAGCCAAAAATGGTCCAGCACCTCCCTGCCAGATGGCAATGATCGAAGCCTGATGCATACCCAGAGCCCTTTGTGCCTCAAGTACGGCTCGACTTGATCCACCATAAACCATGACACATGGGAGGCAAGCATCCAGACTTTTCTCTGTCCTAGCACCAAGATGGTGGAATAAGCTCCCCCTGAGTGTCTGAACAGTGGAGTCACTCGCTATCTTCAAATGCCAACTGAAGACCTGCCTCTTTTGAGTGCACTTGAATGAACACTGACTTGAAGCTGTTACCACACTTATAGCAGTTATTGTATTGGCAATGTCTTGTTCTTCACTTGTTTTGTATAGTTTAGGAATACTTTGGTTTTGGGATTTGTTTTTACTTGCAATGTTTAATAGGTAGTATACAGCTAAATTACAGCAATATCATAGCTCAAAGTAGCGGGAATTCAGGTCTACCGGCCTTAGCTTTGGATATTACAAGACTAAGCACTCTAGTAAGTCACTCTGGATAAGAGCATCAGCTAAATAATAATCATAGGCTCACAACGGAACTGCCCAAAATTAGATCCTTGGTGAGGCCATCTGAGGTACTTAGCTCATTGAATAATGCAAGGAGTGATCAGTGATTATTGTGAATTTTCACACTGCTAAACCCTCTTTCTATAGCTGAGAATAGTTTCTTTCTGCTGTGTTAAGTGTCATATACACAAATTCAGTTGGTCCCTCTAAACCATCTGGCATATGATGGAATAAAACAGGCCCAATCCTGTAGGCATCACATGCTAAGAGCAACTCTGTACTTCCATCATAGTGTGTATTAAGACCTTTTCCAATGCTGTCTGTTGTTCTCTTTCCCAGTTCCAGACAGTGTCTTTCCTCAACAATTTGTGAATAGGTGCTAAAGTACTGGATAGATTTGGCAAAAAAGCTTTTAACTCTGTCACATTCCTTGTTGTGGGTGCCTCTTGGATAGCTTGTACCATTTCAGCTATAGGGTGCAGGTTTCTGGTGTCTATCCTATGACCTAGAAACACCACTTCTTTGCCTACAAAACTGCACTTACTTAGTTTGTGTTTGAGGCCATTGTCTTTCAACTGCATTAGTACTTCATCCAGGTTGCTGAGTTGTTCTGCTACTATTTTTCCATTTACCAGTACATTACGGCATCCAGTATATCATCAAGTTATACTGTCACCTGGGGAATGCCTTGCAAAATGCTCTCTATGGTGTGCTGAAATATGGCAAGGCTCAATGGACACCAAATAGTAAATGACAGTAAGTGTAGAGGCCCTTCTGTGTATTAACAGTCACATACCTCTTAGTTATCCATCATCCAGCATTATTTGTTGGTATGCATGTGTGGCAGAGTGATAAGGGTGAATTATTATTAGTGTTATTGAAATAGGTGATTCTTGTTTGCTATTGGTCTTCTGAACTCCATACAAGTCGCACAGCTGATGAACCAGGGCACTCTCAAAACATCGGCCACAGTCTGAATGGAGACGAGCCGGGATGCCGAAAAAACCAACATTCCATTAGACCGCTTTCCACAGTAGAAGCTCTCTGGTCATGGGTGGGTATTACCTGGGTAAACTTTGAAAAGACATTTGTTATACCCAGAACCTGTTCTGAACCATCTCTAGCTGAGTCTAAAAAGGAAAACTCAATTGCCACAACTTCATTTGGTCTCGAGGCTAAAAGGTGACCCATGGGTGCACGAGGACGTAACTGCAGGGTCCTGGCAACAGTGCACCTCTCACATCGCTGACACCAACTTTTAAGGTCACTGCCCATCCCTGGCCAATAACACCTCACCCTCACTTGTGCCGTTGTATGCTCTATCCCTTGATGACCATGGTTATCATGCAATTGTCGCAATATCTCCCCCTGTAAACTTTTTGGGAGTAAAAACTGCAAAACCTCCTCCCCACCATCTGGCTTAAACATTATATGGTACAGCAGGCCATCAGCTACCACAATCCTATCCCACTGTTGCAAGAATCAACATTTTCTGTTGAGTTCGAACTGATAGCCCCTCTCTAGCAGCTCGACTGAGCAGCTTTTGTTCCTGCCAAAAAGGGAGAAAAGCACCTATTCCTGGGTCAGTTTCCTGCAAACGCTTCAAATCAGCTACAGTACGAGTTGGAAAAGCAGCAATTGTGAACTGGGCTATTGGCAAGACATATGCTCCTTCTCCACCTTGCTGCTGGAGGGTTACAGGCAATGTCACACCTCTCATGGGAGTTCCCAAGGCTCCACTGGACCTCTGTCGGGACAAGGAATCAGCATTCTTGTTAAGGCATATAACGAATAGTGTAGTGAAATGCTGACAACTGGGCAACCCATCGCTGCTCAGTGGCACCCAACTTGCAGTGTGCAAATGACTCAAGGGATTATTATCTGTCCAGACAATACACTGTTTCCCCCAAAGGTACTCACAGAACCTTTCAGTCATTGCCCATGTTAAACCCAAGAATTCTAACTTCATAGAGCTGTACACCTTTTCATTGGGATGGAGGTTGCGACTGGCATAAGCAATAGGGTGGACTTTACCATCTTGCTCCTGGGACAACACTGCTCCTAAACCCTGGTGACTAGCATCCACCTCTAAAATAAATTGAAAGGAAAAATTAGCAAATGCAAGAGTAGGGGCATTCACAAGCTTCAATTTCAACTCCTGAAAAATAGACTCGCATTGCTCTGACCAGACTTCCGTCAATTTAGGGCCCAAACTAGCCAGCTTCGAAAAGACATCCTTTCTTGTTTTATTGTTGAGCTGTCGATAATCAACACACATCCGAAGGCTCCCATCCTTCTTCTTGCCCAGGACAATTGGAGAGGCATAAGGGCTACAGCTTTCTCAGATAACCTGGTCATCAAGCAACTGCTGAACATGAGCCTTCACTGCATCATAATCAGATGGTGGGATACGCCTGTACCTCTGCCTCACTGACACATCATCAAGCAAAGGGATATCATGGGAAAGTATGCTAGTACAACCAATATCACCATCAAAAGAGGAGAAACCAGAGGCATACTGACACAAAAGTGACTTTACCCTGCTCTACCTGAGAGAGAAAGGCTTCAGTCTGCTCCAAGATGGAACTAAATTGTGCTGTCTGGGACTGGACTTGGGCAACTACAGGAGGTTGGTCATCCACCACCTCTATCGCTCCAGTGGGTATGCTCACAACTTGTACACTGGTCAACCTCCCCAAGGGTCTCCGTGGATGTAGCACAACACGCTTACAACCAACATTCACCACAGTTACATACACAGTCAATCCAACTACCTTAAACAAAGAAGTGGAAACCAACAGGCAATCTGGTAGAACATCAAGGTGATCAAAAGGTTCAAAATTAACACTCCTTCCAAGGACTCACTGAGCTGGCTAGAGCATGTAGCAGCAACCATTTTAAGTGTATCTGGAGGTATATAAACAGGCCTATGGCCCCTGACTCTGACTACCCCCTTCCCTCTTGAAGAGGTCCTGCTAACAGACTTATGGCAATATTGTAGGGCTTGTTGCCAGGGTGGTGAAGCATGTGCTACTGGTGGAAGATTGGAACTGAGAATTAGATGAAGTGTGACCCTGATGTGAAACATGAGCAGGACGCCCTCTAAAACTTTCATTATCACATTCTCTAGCATAATGGCCTGGTTGCTGACATCGCCTACAAATCACATTAAGCTGAACCAACCTAGGGGGATGATGGGAGCCTTGTAGGGTGGCAATGCTCCATGTTAACTGGCTAATCTGTTCCTGCTGTTTGAGCAGCATGGTTCTCAATTCCACCATCTCAGACACAACAGGAGTGGCTAAGGGAGGCCGGGTACCACCAACTCTCTTGACATCTGCAGGGCACACATAGAGGGAAAGGAATAACTCCTACCTCTATTGCTGTCCTCGAGCCTACCCTCTCGCTCCCACTGAATAGCCTACACCTGGACCTGTAGCATAGACATATCTGGTGTCAAACGTATAACACGTTTCAGTTCCCTGCGAAGAGTAGAATCTTGAACATGTTCAACAAACTGATCACAAAATGGTGAGCCTGAATGCTAGCCTGTACTTCCCTCAACCCAGTCACCAATGCTGATACCACCCTTCCCTCTAAACACTAGGCATTTTCGCTCCCTGGGAACATACAGCAACCTCTCAAGAGGAACAGACCTACCCACCACATCCTGGAGATCAGAGGCAGTGTTACTGGAACACTCCTTTGACTGAGCTGCAGCTTGCTCTTGCAAAAGGTGATCATTGTCAGCTTGAAGCTGACACACCAGTGACACACCACTCTCAGTTCTCACTAGCCATAACACAGGCAAGAAAGAGAGGAAATCACAGGGCACACTAAAGTCACAATAAATACACTGCCCCTCCCAAGGGAAAAAAATTAAAACCTGTGTACACCAACTGCTGTTTTGCCTACAACTTACTGCTCAATCTCTCAATAGCACTCAAAAGCAAATACACATGAAACCCAAAATAATTCCACATCTCTGATCTCAAAACGGAAGATCCTGCCGACTTACGCCACAAAATGTAACCTTACCTTCTTCACATGGAAGCAGTAACCTGACTACGCCACCAGGGGAATTTCACCCCTAGAATTAATATTTATATAGCTATATAAGAGAATAAAACCATAAAGCATACAGGTACATTCTTCAAGGACTGGATCCAGAGATGTGGCTATCACTCCACACTATTTACCACAGCAAAACGTGCCAAAATAGTGACAAGGGAGACGGAGGAGAAGAGCCTTGAGAAACATAACCAGCCACCAAGAGGAGACACCATGCATGTAGAGGTACTCTAAGAGAAAGAAGAAGACACGGTTAGCATTTCTAACTAATATTAAACCACTTGTAGCTGGCAAATAGTCGTAGTCGTGTAGTACATCCAACCTCCTAAACCTCCCAGCCCGATTAGTTAAATGATTTAAAAACCACAAAAGAAACAAAAATAAAATCATTCAAAATGAAGAAAACTAAAAAAAAGAATTACCCTAATAATGACCCAATTCTCTGATGAAATGGTAAAATATGACAACCAGAATTATCCAGTAATACTTTTAAATGTAAAGGACAAGGACAAAAAGAGGGATGGCTCTAGAGGGATGTTTTGGGTGTTTAAAATGAGGCCTCCCCAACCGATCAGTAACAGCAATTCCAGGCTAGTCTGTTCAGAATGATAAATAAAAGCACTGGCAATCAGAGAGTTCTAAAATCACTGGAATACAGTACAGAATCAGTTAGCCCAACAAAGGATGTATGTACTCTGGGTTAACCCCTTTACACCCACTCTTAGCCAACAAATAGCAAGTACCATACTGGGAATGCCCATGATTTACCATCCACGGCATATATCCAGTCCTGCGGGTGCAAACACATGTGAAACAAACATCCCTCTGCCGCTGCACACTGGCACACACCTAAACAGTGCATTTATCACAACATGCCCCGATCTAAAAACCCAATTAATAAAGGAAAGGGCAGCACCAAATACATACCTTCAGGGGGATGGCACAACCGAAACCACGGTACTCGTAGCAGCTTGGCAAAGGCTGCTGCTTGGTTTGTGCTGGTGCTAATGGCTAACCACTCTGGTAACTAAGAAACTGATACAGATAGGGAGGACAAACAGCTCTCGCACGCACACCAGAAAACACCTGCATAAGGACACATTTGCCAATTATCTAAAAAAAAAACATCCATGCGCTCCCGGTTCCCCCACCCAAATCAAATCTCTCACCAGATTTGCAATGATCACAACTTGAGTTTATTGGTGTTATAATTTCAGACGCTTTAAACAGATGCTTAATCAAGTTGTTTTAAAAACTGGAAGGGAGAAGGGGAAAACATAATAAACAAAACAAACTAACTTAAGATTAAAGAAAACTTACTTACCTAACAAAAACAAAGAAACCAAAGTACAATATCTTTCCTAACGCCATGGCTAACAAACCAGGAGAAAACTTAGCTAAACCAAAACCCCTCTCTCTCCCATGAAAGAGATTACATGCAAGGGTTGACTCTGAGTAGCACAATAGCTCAGTTCGTTATATACAAAAGAGATAGCTCTCTGAGTAACACCTTACTCTACTTCAGAACTTCAGTTAGCATACACATCTACAGCTGGAGTACCAAAGTCACTGGGCAGGACAACCGGGAACACAAACGGAAGCCACGTCACAAACAAAGCACGGATTCACCCCCTCTCTCCTTTCTTCTGGTTGGTGGACCCTTTTTATAGGCTGTTTCCCCCTGGTGGTCAATTTAGGCACCTCCACTCCAGACAGACCCATGAAGGATGAAAAGAAAAACACACTACACCCAAAATATGACCCATAGGGTTGTAACACAATGCTGATTGATAAATCTGCAGTCTGTTGCTGCATTTGTCCCATTGCACCTGTGGCACACTAGATGATTTTTATGCTCTTACTTGACGCAATGAACTGTCGCTTGTGATTTATGAGTTTTCCTGAATCTTCTTAGATATGACTCTGCAAATCATTCATACTTTGGCTAGCAGGATAATATATCTGACCTCGTACCTAATGAGGCCTCTGTGTAGGTCTCCATGTAGCCTTGCAGATTGGTGTGATCTCAATTTGGCCAGAAGCAACCTCAGCAAGGTCTTGCTTTGGAATTGTGAGGAATTACTGTAGGACTCCTTGCTGGAATGATGAGACCTATGTGTGGGGCTTGATTTGGACAGAAGATGCCTCAGCAAGCCTCAAACAGGACTGGAGAGGCCTCAGCAAGCCTTGAACTGAAATGCAGAGGCCTTGGCATAGGTCTTCATCTGTATTGGAGAGGACTCATGGCTTATCAGATTTTTGTTTTGCATTGCTAAAGCTCCTCATGGGGCTCATGGACAGAGAGACAACTTTAGGAGAGATCAGAGGTGCTAGCTCTTTAGTCTAACAAAACAGCCAGCCATTGTCATTCCTCACTGTTGTCTTCTGTAATTTAAGGCAGGACACAAGAGCTTGAACTCAGCCTGCACTTTGAGGGCAGTCCAGTAATCATTATTGAAGTTGGCAGCATGCATCAAAAACATAGGCAGGCAACAATCAGGCAAGGATAATACTGTAAACACATAGCAAAAGAATAATGCAACCCTTTGGTGCAGATATTGCAAGCAAGAAAAATGCAAGCAAATGTCAAGTGTTCATTTGTTTAAGGCTATCTGTTACAATTATTTTGTACTTGGATAATTTCATCTTAAGATGCCATGATCCAACTTGTTTAAAACATCTATATGTAAATGTTAGAAAATGAAATCTGAAATCTTGATCTATCATTTGATTTTAATATTTTGATCTCAAACCCAATTGTCTTCAGCATACAGCAAAACAAAAGAATTTCCCTTGCCTGTACAATACCTCCAGAGGGAATAGTATAAACTGTTATTAAAAGAAGAGGGGATGCTACACAAGTCCTGACTTTTTTGTATTTGAAGCTGTAAATGTCAGGAAAAGAAATCTAAAATTTTGATTGATAAATTACATGCAAAACAATAAGATTTGCTGGAATAAGTGCTATTTTAAGTGCATTCCTGAATGATGAGTATGAAAGCTGTGTTGTTAAATTAAAAGTGTAGCGATTGCTTTACCTATTACTATCCTTGCAAAAACATATGGACACTATACTAGTACTCCTTTTAGATTTCTTTCAATGCTTGATATTTTCTCATTATTATGTAATTGTAAGGAAGGCAGAGTGGGTAGTGCTGGCACCTCACAGCAAGCCAGTCCCAGATTCAAATCCCAGGCAGCCAGGCTCCTTTCCAGTGTTTGTTTCCTCCCATAGTCCAACATGTATGTCAGGCACATTGGAGATGCTAAATGTTACGGGGGGCCTGAGAAAGTGGACCCAAGTGCAGGGAAAGCTGGGATGAAAAATAGAGGGATAGAGGGAGAGAAAAAATAAAAAAATAAAGAATAATGAGGATGGGGTTAAATAAATATATATTTATGAATGGGGAAAATAAATAAATGTATATAAATGTAACCCTGAACTCAAAGGGGAAAAAACTATTATAAAGAAAATATATAATTATTATAATGTGTGGTGTATTAACTGATGGACCTGGGGTTCGATCCTGGAGATATATTTTTAATAGTAAATTCTCAGGACGAAAATGAATGGGACCACGTAACAAAAAACTCAGGCATCAGGCATGCGGTCTCAGGCATGCCTCTTATAAAGAAAAGCGAATAATGAACAGGTGCAGAAAGCACAAACAGTGCGTAAATAAACAAGGCTAGGGGAACCCAGAAGTGGAGAGTAGACCATTTGTACACAAGCTTTAACTTCCTGGCTGATGTCTTGTGATATTCCTTCAATGTCTCCAAATAATTTTAATTCTTCATGATGCCACCTATTTTGTGAAGTGCAGCAGTCCCTCCTGCACCACAGAACACCAACAACATGGGGTGGTGTTCTTTGGCTTGCAAGCCTCCCCCTTTTTCCTGCATACATAATGATGGCCATTATGGCCAAACAGTTCCATTTTTGTTTGTTTCTCCAGAAAGTGAGATCTTTGTCCCTATGTGCAGTTGCAACATCTAACCTGGCTTTTTATGCTGGTTTTGGACCACTGGCTTCTCCCTCACTAAGTCGCCTTTCAGGTCATATCAATATAGGACACTAGGTTTTACTATTGAAACAGGTACTTTTGTAACTGTTCCCTCCATCATCAAGGTCTTTTACTCTTGTTCTTTAATTGATTTGTGTTTTTCACACCAAAGTATGTTCATCTCTAGAGACAGAACATGTCTCATTGAACAGTATGATGGCTTTGTAGTTGCATGATGTTTAAACTTGCATATGATCATTTGAACAGATGAATGTGGTACCTTCAGGTGTTTGGAAATTGCTCCCAAGGATGTACCAGACTTATGGAGGTCCACATTTCTTTTTCTGATGTCTTAGCTGATTATGTTTTATTTTATTATTGCAAATAGGTCTTGAAGACAGACTTTTAAATGCTGCCACAGGTCCATCTCCAAATAATTCAAATTATGTCAATTAATCATGACAAAATGTATTATTAAAATCACTATACAACTAAAATATAATTAAATTCCTCTAGCTGCCTGTGATGGATATTAAACTTATTACAATGGACTCGATTCTTCCTGACATGAAGTACAAATACTTTGCTGTACTGGTGCAGAAGCTGTAGAATGAATTTCCCTGTCTGAATGACTGTTCAAACAGTCCCTCACTGTATTCACATGAGTCTGGAGACACACTTCTAATCACCAGTAGCTTGTGTTCTGACCCAGGACCTTGATAGTGACTGCATTTTGCCAAAAAAAAAAAAAAAACAACTTTGAAAAGAAATTGCAAATACATCTACAACCTTAATGGCTGCCAGTGTCACACCCTTTTGTATGATTATTATTAGTTGTTCTTGGCCTTAAACTAGCTCTTAGTTCCTGTTCTAAGTAAAGTTGGATAAACACATCCATCAGACATCCATCAGTGTAAGGGTTCTCTCTTTAGTGTTGACCATGAGATAGGGGAACCTCTTTCAAGGTTTCTTCTTTTCAGTATCTTAAGCTAGCTCTTACTTCAGTTGAACTCGACTGAGCATTATAAACAAAAAGTAATACATTTACATTTATGGCATTTGGCAGACACCCTTATCCAGAGTGATTAACTTTTATCTCATTTATACAACTGAGCAGTTGAGGGTTAAGGGCCTTGCTCAGGGGCCCAACAGTGGCAGCTTGGTGGT
>JAOUQY010092997.1:0-14313 GCA_028566355.1 Doras micropoeus
CAGGACTTGTATATGTCATTCCCAAGACAAATTGATGCTGTATTGGCCGCAAAAGGAGGCCCTACACCATACTAATACATTTTTGTGGTCTAAAATCAGTTGTTTCAGTTTCATTGTCTAACCCCTGTAACTACACAATAATGTACATCTATAGTGGTGTCCTATTGCCCTCCCACCCTCTTCTCTACCATGTCCACCCCTATCCCCTGTGAACAAAGGTGGGGGGTATCCCCCTGTCAGCGGGTCTCATCAGCTTTCAATACTGTGATCAAAGTCTGTGATAAAGCTTCAGGAGTTGTCTTGGACCTCAAGAGATATTGGGAAAAATTTCAAGGGCTAAAATTTCTTGAGCCAAGAGAAAGAGCCAAATATTCCATCTATTTACAGGTCTTGCATTTTAATTTCCAGTCATATAAGGTGGAGTCTAGAATGGATGGAGGAACCAATGGATTGCCATTAACTGAGACTAGGAGAGATGGGGACTGCAGACCAAACTGAGTTCTGAATGCCAGATTCATAAAACACCCCTGACGAGAATGTTTCCCTTGTCGTGGCTCCCCGTTAGGAGGAGGGGCAGGGAGAGTAAGGGAGAGCAAAAGGGATATAGGTCTGCAGTGCCTGTTTCAAAATAGGTTACCTGTTTCATCAAAATCTGTCAGAACACATTTGAGTTTTGGCATTTTGAGTTTGCATTCAGGAGCTGTGACCAATTAGTAAATAAATGAAGTTAATCAAGAGTGCTAACTTGAATTAAAAATGAAAAATATTGGAAAATCTGCAGATCTGCTCCTGGTGCTCACCTCACTATGCACAGACCATACAGGAAGTTGACTGTGAACAATTCTAATGTGAAGATCTTAACATATAAAATGAAACCATTATTGGCATTCCTTGTGTAGGATATCCTATATTTTATTTAACAGATAAAATTACCCATGCAGGGGAGGCGCTAGAGAGCAGTGCATGAAGTAGATGCATTTTTTCTGAGCTCCTTTTTGCTAAGTTTTAAAACTTACTTTTCTCACTGTCTATCATTTAATTTCATGTTTGTTTATTTCAGTCTAACATTGACAATCACCAGCCCTCACCTGCAATTTGTGGTTTTGTAATGCCGCCGAAAATGCCCAAGCTTTCAAAGGAATCTCAGCAGCCAGCGACAGCTAATATTTTCGCATCTTCTGTCACTTGGGGCTATTGTAATTTTCCTTCAGGAAACACATATAAATGTTACACAGCAACACAGACTCAGGGCTAACTGGGTGTATCAAGTCTATCAGGTACCATTCACTTCTAAAGCCAGAGATGTGGCTATACTTTTCCATTAAAAAAAAAAAAAAAAAAAAAAAAAAAAAAAAAAAAAACATTTCAACTTGATTCCATGATTGCAGATCCTCATTGCAGATATACTATAATATCAGGACATATTAACTCCTTTCCTTTAACTATTATCAATGTGTATGACCATCAATGTATATATTCCAGATGGCAATGCAACAATCTCATAATGTGTTTTAAATGTATTTTATTGGAATTTTATGTGACAGACCAACACAAAGTAGCAAATAATTGTGAAGTGAAAAGAAAACGATACATAGTTTTCAATATTTTTAATAAATAAAAATCTGAAAACTGTGGTGTACATTTGTATTCAGCCCCCATACTCCATACTTTGTAGGACCACCTTTTGCTGCAATTACAGCTGCAAGTCTTTTGGGGTATATCTCTATCGCTATCTCTACTAGCCTTTTTCCCATTCTTTTTTGCAAAAAAGCTCAAGCTCAGTCATATTGAATGGAAAGTGTCTGTAAACAGCAATTTTCAATTATTGTCACAGATTCTCAATAGGATTTAGGTCTGGACTTTGACTGGGACATTCTAACACATGAATATGCTTTGATCTAAACCATTCCATTGTAGCTCTGGCTGTATATTTAGGGTGGTTGCCCTGCTGGAAGGTGAACCTCTTAGCCCCAGTTTCCTAAACACCTTCCTTTAAATTAACTAATGATCATCTCAAATATCTCAGGATTAAGATACCAAGAAACCCTAATCTCCTGTTCAAGCATTCTTGATGAACAGCACCAGGCACTCCTTCACCTCCACCACTTGGGACAAAACAGCCCCCAGCCCTCTGTCCGATGCGTCCATCTGCAACAGAAAAGGGAGTGAGAAGTCAGGAGAGTGCAAAAGAGGGCCACCACAGAGTGCTTTTTTAGCTGGTTGAAAGCATGTAGGCACTGCTCCGACCACTGTACAGCATATGTTTCTCCCTTTTTAGTGCAATCAGTCAAAGGGCTGGTGACATCCGCATAGTTTGGCATAAACTGGTGCTAATAGACAGCCAGCCTTAAGAACTGCCTCATCTCCTTTTCGGCCCTCGGTTGTGGACAGGATGCAATCGCCACGGTTTTATCAATTTGGGGCCGCACTGGGCCATGACCCAGGTGGAAGCCCAGATACTTTATCTCCACCCACCCTGTGGACCTCGGGTTATCTGTGAGCCCCGCAAACCTCAGCAATTTCAGAATGGCCCCCAGATGTTGAATGTGCTGTAGCCAATCATTACTGAAAATGATTATTTTCTAGATAGGCCACGCCATATGCTGTAGGCAGATGCAGCACCCTGTCCATCAAACGCTGAAACATAGCCAGAGCCCCGAATAACCCGAATTGTTGTAAACCAAACAGTGTGGAGAATGCCATTTTTTCACAGGACATGGGAGTGAAGGGGATCTGCCAAATATCCCTTGGTTAAGTCAGTGTCAAATAAAAGTGAGCTGCGCCTAACTGATCAAGCAGTTTGTCAATGCGAGGCATGGGATATGTATTGAATTTAGACAGCGTATTGACTTTATGCTAATCCACACAGAAGCGGACTGACCCATCTGATTTGGGAACCAAAACAATGGGACTCCACCACTCACTGTGGGATTTCTTGATTACTCCCGTATGGCCTTGAGTTACTCCCTGACCACTTGCTTTTTGTGTTCAGGGAGACTATACGGGTGACTATGAATCACTACCCTTGGAGGTGTCTCAATTTGGTGCTCTATGAGGTCAGTGCACCTAGGCACAGCTGAGAACACATCTGAGAATTCCCCCTGGATTTGTGTATCATCAGTGGCTTTGGAGGCAGAGAGGTGGCTGTCAATCAGGACTGGAGTAAATTCTTTTGGCAATTTAAAATTTAGTCCCAGTCCCAGCTCAGCCCTCTCGGGAACCACCATTGCCAAAGCGGCTGATTCAGCCTCCCTCCATGGTTTTAAGAGGGTAACATGATAAATTTGGATTTCATTTTTACTGTTAGAAGGTCCCTCCTCCCAATTTTCCCCAATGACATCCAGGATGCTGCAATGTCTCTGCCCATAGAGAAGCTCAAATTGGGAGAATCATGTGGAGGCTTGTGGGACGTTTCAGACTGTGAATAACAGGGGCTCAAGCTACTTATCTCATTTTTTAGCATCTTCATGAACAAACTTATGAATCATGTTTTTGAGCATCTTATTAAATCGTTTGACCAGATCATCCATTTGTGAATGGTAAACACTGCTATGAATTGATTTAATCCCCAGTAGTTTGTAGAGTTTGTGAAGTGTGTGTGACATGAAGGTTTTGCCCTGATCTGTCAGGATCTCTTTCAGGATCCAAACCCAGGAGATCACACTGAAGAGTGCTGCTGCAAAACTGCATGCTGAGATGTTGCAAAGTGGCACTGTTTCCAGGTATCCACAAGGACTAACACAAAGTGGTAGCCCCATGCTGAGCATTCCAATGGGCCAATGAGGTCCATTCCAATTCTTTCAAATGGGACCTCAATTAATAGCACTTTTGGGGTCGGTGGATTTACCAACTGACATTCGTGACATGCCGCACACAACCTCCGAACATCCCCATGAATGCCTGGCCAATAGAATCGGGCCATACGACAGAAAAGCCTAAATGTCCTGCCATACGATTATAATGAGTATCCTGGAATAACATTTCTGTCAGCTCTTAGGCACCAACAACTAGGTAGTAATTTGACATGTGTGTGTATCTTGTGTCACTCTATACAACTTATCTCTAATAATTGCAAAATATGAGTAGGATAGTATAGCACTGGGGGGGAACCTTTTGACCATCGATTACTCTCACTTGGTCAAAGGTAGAGTGTCTCATCATGTGTCTGCTCTAAAGGGAACGGCTTGATTGGGGTGGCCTGTGGCACTTCAGGGATCTGAACCACTGTACTAACCTCCATCATGGGGCAAGGGTCCCCACACCAACAGCCTGGCCTGGGCTTCCAACCTGCACCCATGATGGTGGGTTCCCAGACCTGTGCGGAAGACACAGGAGGCCGGGGGATAAGTGGGGAGTCCGTTTGTGGGCATGTGGGAAGAAGGGAAGGGGATAAAAGGAAAGGGGGAAGAGTGAGAGAGAGAGAACGAGAGAGAGATGTTGCAGTCCCCCAAAAGAAGCCACCTCTAGTGGCCATCCTGAAGCTGTTGTCGGAAGACAAAGGTACTGCCGGCCGCACTGTACTCCAGGGATTGGAAGCATCTTCGGTGTTGTTCAGAGGACCTGCCGACCCACTGCATGATTGCCCACCAGAGGGTCGGGTGCTCCAGCTGATACAAGGTGAGCTGAGCCTCACAACAAGCTGAGCCTCCCCTGACAGAAGTGGAAGGAGGCTGGCAGCCCACTGATCTTCCCCACATCTCTGCAGACCACTCAAAGAACTCCAGGAAGGACTCAGCATTGCCCTGGGGATGCAGCTTGGGAAGTGACAGGGGAGAGGGTGACATTGCCACCTTACCGATGGGTGCTGGATTACCTGGCATGTGCAGCAGGTCATGCAGCATCTGCCGGTCTTCCTCCTGCACCATGAGCAGGGCCTGGAAGCATCGTTCATGGTCCTCCACAAGCAAGAAGAATGTGTCCACTTGGGCCTGCTGCATGGCCGCAAGGGACTGGATGAGGCTGACCAGGGGTGTGGACTCCATGTTGGCTTGGACTAAGGTTTATCATGGGTTTTGGCACCAGTGGGGCACACACAGTTGGGAGACAAGTTCGGGATTCAACCGAAAGTTTTATTCAAACACAATGTCATGTAAGCTTTTCAGCCTTGAACTTCGGGTCTGCGCTCTTTTCCTCTCTGGCCATGGCTCTCTCAAGCACACTCTCCCACACTCCCATTTAATCCCTCACTCACTACACACACACACACACACACACACAGGGAGCGAGAGATAAAAGGGCAATTAGGACATGGTAAAAAGGAGCAGCTGTGGGTGGTTACCATTTCTGTCATCTCCCATTGCCACATCTATGCCTTATAGGCATAGCTGCCACACTGACCTACAGATGTAGTAAAAAAGGTCATAATTGTTAGGGCTCGGCCGATTCCCTCTTCAGCCACCAGAGGGAATCGGGATGCAGTCCCCTCTGCAACCTCTGGGGGCAACGTAGTCACAAATAGGACAACAACACGTCAAGCCACCGTATGAAGTCGAGGGACTACGAGGCTCAGGCAGACCTCGGGCAATCAGGGTGGATGAGACAATACCCTTGTTGCTCCTCATCATACCCTCTCTCTATGCTTGCGAATGCACGCATCTGCGCTAGGGAAAGTTGGTAAGCGAGGAGCGCTAGGTTCTGAGCTCGTAGGCCACTGGCCGAGTTAATTTGAGGCAGGGCAAAGATTAGCCGTGGTGTGACCAGCTCCTTATCTCCCGGTATACGCCGGTTATACTCCTCTCTTCCCTCTCCTCTTTCCCTTAAGCCTCCCATCCACGCCTCACTATTGTGAGGCACGCACGCCTTTTCTTCTGCTACTTTCGTGTTGGGGACTGTAGCGGTGGAGCTTCACCCTGCGCAGGTCCAGCCTGCGTTATCTGTTTATTTTCTTTTCTCCTCTGATTAGCTCAAGCACAGAATAAAGTGCAAAAGAGAAAAAGAAAAAAAAAGAAAGAAAGAAATATATATATTAAAGAAAAAAAAGAGAAAAGAACAGAAAGGAAGAGATTTATATATATTTTGGATTCCCCTTTTTAAAAGAGAAAAGCGCTTTTTGTTTTCACGTAAGTTTTCATAATTCCTGTGTTTGAGCCTGCACTTCACAGCTCTTGTGTTTGCCCTTCTCAGCCCATAATAAGCGCCCTGTTTTAGCCGGGTTCAATTTCCAGTACAAACTATATTTGCCAAGATATTTGCCTGTCAGTGTTGGACCATTTGATAATCTCTAGTTTACTTTAAATGTGATAGTCCATGCATACAAGTTCAGTAAAAATATATGCACTCTTGCCTATTTATTTGTGTTTTAGGCCTGCAGAATGCTAATAAGCTAATATTAGACATGTTTTAAAAATATTGAGCTCCTGTTGGAAATCTTGGTTTGCAATCTTACATGAATGGGTAACACTGTCTTTGAAGGTTGTCTTCATAACACATTGGTAACATGTTATATAAACACTTAATAACTCTGTTTAATTCATCAATAGTGTTTCTTATCTATACTCTCTTATTATGGTGCTTGAAAAGCATTATCTTTTTTTCCCAAATTTTTGATGAGCTCATTTGGCTGCGCTGAGGAGTATAAAAGAGGCTCAATCTCACTCCTCAGCATGGATCAACTCACGTGCTCCAGCCTCCACATAAGTCTGTGCCAAGATTAACTTTTCTCTAAGCTAAGTACCTTGTCTCTTTTGCACCTTGATTTTGGTTCCCGTTTTTTCCTGCGTGCACCATTGTGATTTCCCTCTTTGTTTTTTGTTTCTAGTTCCCCGTGCCAGAGTGTGGTGTTCTCCTGCCCTCGCTCCATCATGTTTGACTAACTTCTGAGTGTTTTTGTGTTCCAGTTTCTCCATCTTAGTAACCACACACTGTGCGTTTAGAATTGAGCTCATGGACTCTAGTGTGTTTTTGTTTATGGACTATTTTTGACCCAACTTTGATTTGTGTTTTTGAACTGTGCACTGTCCCGCTGCATTCAATAAACCTGTCTGCTCTTGACTCCTTTCAGTGTGAGATCCTTACAGGTTGATCCGCCACCATGGAGTAGTGGTTTTGCATGGTACGCAGCAGCTGGAGGAGACCCGTGCCGCCATGCACCACTGGGAGGCGACCTGGCAGTGTCTGGAAGCTGCCCCCACACCAGCGACCCGCGTTGTCGGTGCTCTCCCAGAGCACTATGGCAGCAAACCCGAGGGTTGTAAGGGATTTCTCCTCCAGTGTGACCTGTTTTTCACACTCCACGGCCAGTTGACAGACCAGCAGAAAGTGGCGGTGATTATTAGTCTGCTCAGAGGCAAGACCCTCCAGTGGGCTATGGCCCTCTGGCACCACGCAGGTGAGGATGCTCGATTGTATACCCTATTCATTGATCAGCTCCGCCAGGTATTCAATCACAGAACTTATGGCCGCTGTCCCAGAGAGTGTCTCCTCTCTCTGTTGCAGGGTGATCGAAGGGCAACAGACTATGCACTCGAGTTCCAGACCCTCACGGGAGGAAAGCGGATGGAATGAGACAGCAGGTCCAGGAAGTCCTCCACCCCCTCCTTGAAAATGGGCTATATGTCAAGAAGGAAAAAATGTCAATTTCACCAACCTCGGGTCAAGTTTCTGGGCTATAACATAGGACATAATGGGGGTGGCTATGAATTGTCAAAAGGTGGAGGTCAACATCCAGTGGAAGCCTCCCACAACAGTAAGGGAGCTGCAGCGGTTCCTAGGTTTTGCACATTTTTATTGATGTTTTATCAGAAACTTCAGTGCCATAGCCACTCACAGATCTGCTCAAGGGGACCGCTAGAACTCTGAAGTGGAGCCCCGATGCTGTGCAAGCCTTCCAGCGACTTAAGAAGGCATTCACTTCCGCCCACATCCTAAAGCAACTGGACCCAGATCAACCCTTCATTGTGGAGGTCGACGCCTCTTGCAAGGGTGTAGGCACCGATCTCTCCCAAAGACATGGTCATCAAGCTCCATCCGGTTGCATACCTCTCTAGGAAGCTTTCCCCAGCAGAGCTAAATTATGATGTGGGAGGCCCAACAGCTACTTGCCATTAAACTCACCTTGGAGGAGTGGAGGCACTGGCTAGAGGGGTCCAAGCACCCAGTTTCAATATTCACTGACCACAAGAACTTGGAATATCTCCGAGCAGCCAAAAGGCTCAAGGATATTCTTTTCACGGTTAAATTTTGTTCTATCACCCAGGTTCAAAGAATGGGAAAGCTGATGTTTCAAGAGGATTCGAGCCTGACTACGATGTCTCTAAGCCCAAACCCATTATCCTGGAATCACGCTTTTGCAAAGCATAGTGTGGGAGCTGGACCAGCTCGGGAGCTCCAGCCCTCCAGGGGGAGCGTCTGCTGCCCTCCAGGTAAACTTTTTGTCCCCTCCTCTTTATGAAGCTCCCTCCTCTCATGGGCTCATGTCACTCCCGGGACAGGCCACCCCGGAAAAAGATGGACCACTGAGTTAATCTGTTTGAATTACTGGTGGCCCAGCATGTCCAGGGAGGTTCAAGATTTTGTCTTGTCATGTTCAGTGTGTGCTCAAAATAAGGTGCCTCATACTCTGCCTGCAGGTAAACTAAATCCACTGCCTATTCCAAAGAGACCCTGGTCCCACCTTGCCATAGACTTTGTAACTAATTTACCACAATCCCAAGGGTACACTGTTGTTCTGGTCATTGGAGATTTTTCTAAGGGAGTAAGGTTTTTTCCCCTTCCAGGCCTGCCCACAGCCATGGAGTTGGCAGAGGCTCTGTTCCAGTATGACTTTTGTTTCTAGGGCCTTCTGGAAGACATAGTAAGCAACACAGGACCCCAGTTAATCTCCAGAATGTGGACTTCATTCATGGAAAAACTAGGCATAACAGTAAGTCTCACATCTGGGTTTCAACCTCAAGGTAATGGGCAAGCCAAATGTGTTAATCAGTAACTAACAAAATTTCTGAGACTATAGTGTCAGCTCCAGCCACAGGAGTGGGCCCAGTATCTTCCCTGAACAGAATACGCCCAGAATTCCGTCCAGCACACCCCAACTGGAGGAACCCCATTCGAAGTCTTTCTACGTCACCAGCCCCATTGTATCCGTGGAAAGCTTTGCCCACAGAGAGCCCTGCTGTCGACTCCTGGTTTAGAAGGAGCAAGAGGGCATGGGCCCAAGTCCATCAGCAGCTATCAAAAGCTGTCACCCAAATGAAGAAGGCCGTGGATAGAAGGCCCATGCCCGTGTACCATCCAGGCGACCAGATTTGGGTGGCATCGAAAGCCTTCCAGCCCCCCACCAGCATCAGCAAACTAAGCCCCAGGTATATTGGTCCATTTCCCACAGTCAAGAAAATCAACAAGTTCTCCTATAAGATCCAGTTACCATCCCACAACCGTGTCCACCCAAATTTCCATGTAAGTGCACTCAAACCAGTTCTTGACGGTCCCCTTAACCAAGAGGAAGCCACGTTCCCGCTTCAAGAACCAGAGCCATCCAGTCAGGGGGACACATTCATGGTCAAGGAAATCCTTGACTCCAGGAGAAGAGCAGGGGGTCTCCAATGCCTGGTTTCCTGGGAGGAGGAGGAGAGGAGAATTCCTGGGTTGTTGGTGACAACATCCTCGACCCCCTCCTGACCCAGGATTATCATGCCAGGTACCCCCACAGACCAGATCCACGTAAGCCAAGAAGGCCCAAGAAAAGAGGAAAGGGTCCCGGAGGTAGCCCCTTGGGGGAGCTCTGTCATGACCATGCCCACCAGAGGGCACAATAAATGCCCTGTGGGAGAACTCCAAGGCTGCACTTCATCTCCCACAGGGCCTAGCATATTGGGTGCACCTGCCAGCAGCCATTTTTGATGAACTCGTTTGGCCCCACTGAGGAGTATAAAAGAGGCTCATTCTCACTCCTCAGCACGGATCAACTCATGTGCTCCAACCTCCACATCAGTCTGTGCCAAGATTATCTTTGCCTAAGTTTTCTCTAAGCTAAGTATCTTGTCTCTTTTGTATCTTGATCTTTGTTCCCATTTTTGCCTTGCATGCACCATTGTGATTTCTCTCTTTGTTTTTTGTTTCTAGTTCCCCGTGCCAGAGCGTAGTGTTCTCCTGCCCTCACCCCATCACGTTTGACTAACTTCTGAGCTTTGGACTGTGTTTTTGTGTTCCAGTTTCTCCCTGTTTCCCTCTTAGTAACCACACTCTGTGTCTTTGCTTTTGTTTAGAACTGAGCTCATGGACTCTAGTGTGTTTTTGTTTATAGACTATTTTTGCCCCAACTTTGATTTGTGTTTTTCAATTGTGTTCCTGTGCACTGTGCCGCTGCATTCAATAAACCTGTCTGCTCTTAACTCCGTTCAGTGTGGGATCTTTACATAAACTGTCATAAATCAGACATTTTCTTCTCAAGCCACATACTTTTTATCACAGAATGATCGGCAAATGGTCCACTCCTGCACCATATTTTTGGTTAAGCGATAGGTAAAAGATTTTCTGTGTTATTAGTAATTTTTTGGAAGGTGGAAATCAGGGGGGTATTCCACGAAGCGAGATAACTCAGTACACCGGCTTTTTAAGACAAGCCTGGCTCATTTTGCAAACCTGCTCTGTACCAGGCTAGAGTTGAGACTTAGCTTTGTTTTAACGTTTCTATTGGATGAGCTGTGTGATATCATGGTCTCGCTGGGTGGGAAACAAAAATCAAGAACAAGGTTCCGCTGCAGTTCTATCCAATAAATTGCTGTGGATAGAGACAGTAGCATAATATATATATATATATCACAAAAAATACAATTACTTGTACCTGATTATTATTAATAACTGAGTAACTTCACTAGGTGAAGTTACTTTTAAGTATATTTTTATTCCCATACTTCCTCTTTTGTGTTCAAATTCATACAAGCGTTTATACAAATCATATCACTACACAATTCACTCGTGTTCACATTTGTTCAATGTAAATAATGTAAATGTTTGGTTAACTTAATGGTGCAAAAAATGAATGGCTACAGACAACTACCATACAAATATTTCCATACAGGTGATACAAATAATCCAAAATGTAGGCTATAAAAAGAGCAGCTAGCAGTGAAGGCTGTAGGCTCTGATTGACAATGGCATGTCCATTTGTAGCCAATCCAGTGGACAAGGAAGCGCGTGTAGTGCACAGAACATTCAGACTACCAGCTCCAAGGTCATTCCAGGACAGGACAGATCCACTAGGCTTTCCGGATGACCATCAGTAACACCAGTATTGTCTACCTCGTAGATGTAGTAAAGTTCTTACCAAGCCCCAAAAGGTCTGTATCGCTTTGCGCTTCTTGGCAGTGATGCATTTCTTTACAGCGTCAGGAATGCAGAACAACTTAGCAAGGCAATGGTCTGCCGTGAAATTAGAAAGGTTTGCCTTGCACTCAAGCGCTTCCTTAATATATTCATTACATTCCCTGGTCACAGAGACATCCTTCCCATAAAACAAGTCTTTTATAGAACAGTTGGTATGTACTCATGAGAAGTAGTGTTGGTTTGATCAGTAACTTGGAGTTAAATTGCATTCAATTTGCCAGAATTTCCAAATGTCATTGGTGCTATCAGATAAAATACCGTTTTTTCCCTGAAACGTTTATTGATATTTATTGTGCCTGTGGACAGAAGAAAATTAGGTTCATAAAAGCATGTTAAACAGAGACCTTTTTGCCACTACTCACATCTTTCTCCATTTTCTTTATTTGGAGTTCCAGCTTTCATAATTTTAGGGGTTCAGACAGAAATATGTTAAAAATTGAGAAGTTTTAATTTATGTTCAACTGCATAATTTCTATCCATTTGTTCCCTCGCAGAAGTGTGCTCTGAATTTGGAGGCCTGAGGGGCTTCTTTTGATTCATCCATTTCCTTTAAACACAGCAAAAATCATGAAATCAGACAGCTCATCAACAGACAGATACTCATACAGACACTCTTACAGCTGGCCTTTCTGAACAGGCAGAAACTATCTCCTCATCTTCCTGAAACATCCTGGATGGACCTGCAATCTCCCCCTGCAAACAACAAATTAGACAAAAGATCTAAAAATCCTCTGGGTACAATCATAAGAAATAGGCTGCTTTATGGTACTCACATCATTGTCAGATACAGGAGGTTCCAAAAGAGTCAGGACATCCTCCACCACTGTAATATGTTAAGCTATCAGAACAAATCTATTATCTAGCCTATAAGAACAAAAATGCACAATCTGAAAAATTACTGAACCTACCTTTAACATTAGGCATTAGGTTCATGGGGACAGACAGGATCAGACCATGTTCCTCCCTTAATTCCTCCAATGACAGGGTGTCTGCTGTTTTGTGCTAATGCAAAGACTTCTTCAGGAGTGAGGGCTGCTACAGGAGGCCCACTGCCAGTAACAGGAGTAGCAGTTTTCTTTCTGGTCACTAAAATAGATGCAGATAATCCAGGTCATAATACACACTACAATATGTCATTGTACATTTTCCTGCATATTAGACGAACCAACTGGAGTTGCACTTACCATTCTGGAGTATATTTTTATATTTAATTTTGACCTGCTGCCATGTTCTTTTCACTCTGCTCATGTTGCTTCTAAATCAGGATGAGTAATTATTCATTGTATTAATTTAATATAACAATTTTTAAATGGCTATGAATGGATTACATAATATGCTTACACATTTTAATCTGTCTGTAATTTTCTGCCAGGCAGCCTATCTGGCTTTATTAATACAAGATGTGTTGCCCTTCGTTGTAATTATGTCTTTATAATCATAAAGAGCTATAAAAATGCAGCACATTCCTTTTGATCATTTGCCATTTTTTTTCTTTGCTTTTTCGACAGTCGATTACTGAGGCTGCTTAAATACTGTGTGCACCCCTGTGACCTTTGATTACAAAAGTGTGGCTTGAATTAGTGGGTACAATTTGCACCTGGATTTCTATAGTGGAACGGAACTAGATGGAAGTGAACTGTTTGGTTAACTCAAGCGAGGCTTATTCAAATAAGCGCTGCTTTCATAAGCTATAGTTTTCCACTATGTTTTACATTACAACAGGTAAAATACTACCTTCAAGAAGGTAGCAATAGTTATCTTCATCCCCAACCAAGGGAATGACTACCAAGTCCAGACACAGGGTGTCCCACCCTGTTTCCTGCACCTGTTTATTGGGACACTCTTTCTTTAAGACTCTGTAACTCATTAGATGCTTGTGATTGGATGCACCTGGGTCTAATCCACAATTACTTCCTGGTTCACTATAAGCCACTCTTTCTGCTCTGTTCCTTGGCTGATTATTGGTTTGTCATGACTTCTGTTTTTGCAATGACTTCTTTTTGTAAGGGCTACTGTATTGTTTTGGCTTCTGTTTTATTTTCTGTTTTTCTTCCTGTTCAATCTGTATCTTCTGGCTTTTGGCAGTTAGCTTCTGTGTTTGGCTTTTTGTTCTGTTCATGTTTGTGCCTTTTACTTTGTAGTGCCCATGCTGCTAGGTTTTGTTTTCCTCTTACTTCTGTTTTCTTTCTAATTACGAATTTAAAATTCGGCCGTTAGTCAAACCTTGGATTCAGGAGGAACAATGCGGTTTTCGTCCTGGTCGAGGAAAACTGGACCAACTCTATACACTCCAGAGGGTGTTGGAGGGTTCATGGGAGTTTGCCCAACCAGTCCACATGTGTTTTGTGGATCTGGAGAAGGCATTCGACTGTGTCCCTCGGGGTATTCTGTGGGTATTCTGTGGGGGGTGCTCCAGGAGTACAGGGTCCAGGGCCCTTTGCTAAGGGCTGTTAGGTCTTTGTAGGACCAGAGCAGGAGTTTGGTTCGCGTTGCCGGCAGTAAATCGGGCCTGTTCCCAGTGCATGTTAGACTCCGGCAGGGCTGCCCTTTGTCACCGGTTCTGTTCATAATCTTCATGGACATGGGGAGTCTGGTTTGGGAACCACAGGATATCCTCCCTGTTTTTTGCAGATGATGCTGTCCTGTTGGCTTCTTTGAGCCAGGACCTTCAGCAGGCAATGGAGTGGTTCGTAGCTGAGTGTGAAGCAGCTGGCATGAGAATCAGCACCTCCAAATCTGAGGCCATGGTTCTTGACCGGAAAAAGATGGCTTGCCCTCTCCAGATTGGTGGAGTTGTCCTGCCCCAAGTGGAGGAGTTTAAGTATCTTGGGGTCTTGTTTATGAGTGAGGGAAGGAGGGATCGTGAGATTGACAGGCGGATCGGTGCCGCCGCTGCAGTCATGCGGTCGGTGTATCAAACCGTCGTGGTAAAGAAGGAGCTGAGCCGAAAGGCGAAGCTCTCGATTTACCGGTCAATCTACGTTCCTACCCTCA
>JAOUQY010093703.1:0-11230 GCA_028566355.1 Doras micropoeus
GGCAGGAGAACTCAATTGTGATGCTTCCAATAGGAGTACAACAACATATCATGTTTAAGATGGACCAAGACACGTATGTGGATGCATTGGATTCACCAATAGGCATAGTACATTTCTTCCATTTTACTGTTTTTTTTTACTGTGTGCATGTATGCCATTGACATTTGACATTTATGGCATTTGGCAGACACCTTATCCAGAGTGACTTACATTCATCTCATTTTTATACAACTGAGCAGGTGAGGGTTAAGGGCCTTGGTCAAGAGCCCAACAGTGGCAGCTTGGTGGTGCTGGGGCTTGAACCCCCAACCTTTTGTTCAGCAACCCAACACCTTAACCATTGAGTCACCCCTGCCCAGTATGTGCACTATCTGTGTGTGTAAGGCCTGAAGAGGAATGTGGATTGGGTTTTAGCAGGGTTTTAGTTATTCACAGTGGAATGTTACCTAATGAGGTGGAGTATCTCAGTGACAAATCAGTATCCAGCTTTGTCATGAACCCTAAAATAATGTGTGATTTCTCATGAAACAGAATCAAAGCGAAGAGTTTTGCGAAACATAAAAGGAATTACTAAAATGATACATACAAACATATTTGATATGTGAGGCGTAAAGTGAAAATGTATGATTTTTTGTATAGATGAGGAACATTAAAGTCAAGTTTATGTACTCTGAAATGATTGCACAGTGAGGGTCAGGTAAGTTGCTAATGTAACATTACAGAGTACCGGATATACTGTTGTGTATTTTCCTCAGCAATACTGTGTAAGGACTCCATATGGAACTGTGGTATCTCTTGTGCAGTGATGATGCAAAGTAGTTCAGGTAAAGAATCTCTGCTGACACCGTCTTCTTCTTTGTAAAGGAATTTATTAATACAAATATCAAATAATATCAGAATCAGACAAGTATCTTTTACAAGCCCGGGGTACGCTTAGAGAGAGCACGTAAAGCCAAATCCGTACCCTAAAGGAAAGGGGGGGGCATTGGGTTATTTATAGGGAGAGGAAAGGGCTCGAAACCCCCCTCAATGTATAAATTCCTTTGTTTAAAATCAAAACCATGTGTGGCTTACTGTTAGAGGGCCCCCAAACTCAGAAAGGCACAAAAGCACCATTTTCCCCACAGATCCTACCGGATCCTCTGTACATTGTAAAGGAACCCTGAAGACCAGACACTACAGAACCCATCATAATTACATCTATAGAATAATCTAATGTAGGGAGAACAGGAAACAAGATAAGCCTGTCACATTCCATATGTAAGCCCCTGCTCAAATATGTCCATATGTATGACTTACACAAACACACAATGGAACAGTGTTTGAGACCTACAGAAATCTTTTAACAGAGAACAAATACAAATAAAATGTATGCATATTATAATTATATATAGTAAAGACTAAACATAGACACCACAATACAAAATATCCACAAGAGCAACAACTCTTGAAAGGCAACAAGTCAAGTGCTTCTTCTTACTTATCTTATGCCCCAAATATCTGTGACCATGTTTGGACCAATGCCAAAATGTAACCAGTTCATCTGGTGGTAGCAAGGATAAGTCCAAACAAATAGTATATTTAACCAATTGTTTTTGAGATATTGTTCTAACAAGAATTTAAGTAGTTTAATTAAAAACTGAGTGTAACCACAGACAAAGAAACTCAGAAAAGTAAATTAGATATGGACTTCAGACTATCAGCTGTGTAGTTGGTGTGAAAACATGACCAGTGTGGTGATATTCCGTTTCTTGGCCATCCTGGAATGAGCATTAGCTCTTACAGAATCACCAATAAGATTAGCTGTGTCAGTCTATAATGAAAAAGTTTTTTACAGTTATTTCTTCCTTCCTTGTTTTTTATTTGCAATGAGAAATCAAACTGGTAATAAATAATTGACTTTTATTTACTTATCTGGCAGGAGAACACAATTGCAATGACTCCAATAGGAGTACAGCAGTATATTGTGTTAAAGATGGACCATGCCAGGTATGTGGGTATGTTGGCTTCACCAGTAGTCATAGTTACTTTTCTTTCCATTTTACAGTTTACTTTGTGTGCATGTGTGTGTGCACTGTCTGCGTGTATAAGGCTTCAGGAGGAATGTGGGGTGGGATTTAGCAGCCCTTGTAAATGTTCATAGTAGGATATGGCCTGATGGGTTGGAATGGCAGAAAAAGCTTTGGATTTCTTTTATTTGTTGTTCTTCCAGATCTCAGCTTGACTCCCACAGTTTAATTTGACATTTCCTGCAAATTGCAAGCAGTTTGAGTTCTTGATGGGAAAGATGAGAAAGACCTCATCTGATTTCTAGGCATCAGTTAGCTTCATTTTCAGATTTTCAGTCAGCTACTTAGAGGAGCCCTATATATTTTAAAATATATATTATGTTAACCTTTACAGAAACTTAGCAAAGAAAACGTGCCTCGGGCTAGCTCAGAACACAGACTACAGACAACACACACACACACATACATGCACGAACACATGCATGTACACACACACACACCAGCATTCATGCACACATACACAAGGAATACAGACTGTTGACTTTTTTTTTATTCGAAAAGTATTTAAACAAGCATTTTTCTCATAAAAAATTACTACTAATATAAAGTGACTATAAGATCAATTTAATAATACAAGAAGAATAAATTCTGACAGTTTTTTATGTATGAAGGAACATATCATGCATTTATGTATAAAGAAAAGGATACTTTCTTATTACAAGAATAATAAAATATTCAGATATAAAATATGATGATACAGTAAGAGTGATTAATACAATGTCAGTCTACTGAATTTTTATATTTGCAAAAATGATCCTTTTCGTCTGGAAATGGTTACAAGATTACACTTAAAACAATAGTTTTTACTTAAAACTGAATTAGAAAGAAAACAACAACAGCAAAAGAAAAAAAAACACCACTAGTATGTGAGCCAAGTGGATGGTGTTCTTGTGGTCCTGAGTGTGTATTCCTGTGATACTTTTGTAACCACAACATGTGGATTTATTGTCTTGTTAAGCATGTACTGTTGAATACAGTATGATGGTAATGATGAGAAAAATGATTCCAATGACCAATGCAGCAATATTCAGTTTCTTGGCCATCCTGGAATGTGCATTAGCTCTTGCAGAATCACCAACAGTATTAGCTGTGTCAGTCTATAATGAAAAGATTATGTTTAGTTCATGCTTTTTTTTTGCAATGATAAATAAAACAGATAAAGAAATGATGTTAAATTACTTACCCTGCATGAGAACACAATTGCAACAATTCCAACAGGAAGACAGCAGCATATTGTGTTAAAGATGGACCAAGCCAGGTATGTGGGTGCATTGGATCCACCAGTATTCCCAGCCACATTTCGTTCCATCTTTCACTTGTGTTCACTGGCTCTTTGAGCAAAGCTTCAGGTAGAATGTGTGCTATGTGTTACCAGCCGTTTTAGATATTCACAGTGGGATGTGGCCTGATGGGGGAATGGCTAGCTGGCAAAACAGTGTCCAGTTTCATAATGAAACCTAAAATAATGTCTGATCTCTCAAGAAACATAAACAAAGCTAAGAACATGTTTGATAAACATTAGAGAAATTACTAAAATGATACACACAAACACATTTGATATGTGATACATCAAGATAAATTATGATTGTGTATGTGTTTTGAAAAGACGAAGAACACTGAAGTCAAGTTCCTTTATCATTTGTAATCTATTTTAAAACGTAACATTTTACTGCAAAGAATATTCAGAATGTACACAAAAGCAGCTAGCAATGTAACTTTGTGGCAGCGGGCGCAGGATAAGGCGCAGATCTGGCAACATGAGAAGGAGCCGGGAGCGGCAGAAAACCTGCTCCTTATTTCCTGAATCTTATTGCCCTTTGTATCTCTCCCTCTGTGTGTGTGTCTGTGCAGTGAGCAAGGGATTAAAGAGGAGTACGGGAGAGAGCCGGAGGAGAGAGCAGTGACCAGAGAGAGAGCTGCTTTAAAAGACCACATTAAAAAGCTGAAAAGCTGACATTGTTATTAAAAAGAATAAAATTTAAGTTGAGTCCCAAACCTGTCTCCCGACTGGTATTTCTACACTGGTGCCAAAACCCGGGACCATTAAGGCAAAAAACGGCGACAAGGAGTCCTCACCCCTGGGCAGCCTGATACAGTCCCTTGCTGCCATGCAGCAGTCCCAAGCAGACACATTTCTGCCTGCTTCAGGAGGACCACGAATGTTGCTTCCAGGTCATGTTCGCTGTGCAGGTGGAAAACCAGCAGATGCTGCAGGACCTGCTGCACACCTCAGGTGCTCAGGCACACATTGCGGCAGCCTCTACATCATTGCCTCCCCTGACGCTGCCCAAGATGAGACCCCTGACATGGAGGCCTTCCTCGAACTCTTTGAGCAGCCTGTGGAGGCTTGGGGCTGGCGGGAAGACCAGTGAGCTGCCCGCCTCCTCCCTCTCCTGTTAGGGGAGGCTCAGAACAACACTGGAGACCCTTCCACTCGCTGGACTACAGTGCAGCCGGCCAGCCCTTCATCTTCAGCCAGCAGATACATGATGCCTGCTGGAGATGGCTTCTTGCAGGGGACCACCACGCTGAGGGAATCATTGACCAGGTGTTACTGGAGCAATTCCTCACTAAGCTGCCATCGGGAACTGAGGAGTGGGTCCAGTGCCACTGCCCAGCATCGCTCGAGGAGACTGTAACATTGGCAGGGTGTGTCTGTCTGTCATTGGCAGAGTGTGTCTCACCTCTCTCTCTCTATCTCTCTCTCTCGCTTTTCTCCCTTTTCTCTTGTCCCCTCCCCTTCTCCCCATAGGATGTGCACAGCGCTGGAGGGGGAAACAGGGTCCCCTTGTCGACCTCAGCTCAGCTTCAGGCCGACACGGAGGCAGACACGGGGCTTACTCCCCCCTCCCTCCAGGAATTACCCATTAGGGATTTCCATTTAGAGCAGATGCACGACAAGACATTATGGCATACCTTTGACCAAGTGAGAGTAACCGACGGTTAAAGGGTTCACCCCGACACTGCTCTATCCTACCTGTATTTTGCTGTTGTTAAAGATGGGCTGTATAGAGTGATGCAGGACTCGCACAAGTTGCTGGTACCAAAGAGCTTCCGGGAAATGTTATTCCAGGTGGCACATTATAATCCAATGGCAAGACATTTAGGACAGGATAAAACACTTTTCCGTCTCAAGCTTCTATTAGCCAGGCTAATGGGGATGTTTGCAGGTGGTGTGTGGCATGTCACGAATGTCAGCTGGTGAATCCACCAGCTACCCCAAAAGCGCCATTGCCCTCTCTTCCATTAATTGAGATCCCATTTGAAAGAATTGGAATAGACCTCGTTGGGCCATTAGAATGGTCAGCATGGGGCTACCGATTTGTGTTAGTCCTTGTGGACTATGCAATGCGATACCTAAAAGCAGTGCCGCTTCACAACATCTCAGCTTGCAGTATTGCCGCAGCACTCTTCAGTGTGATCTCCCGGGTCAGAATCCCGAAACAGCAGATCAGAGCACAACTTTTATGTCAGGCACACTTCACAAGCTGTACAAACTATTGGGGATTAAATCAATTCGTTCCAGCATTTACCATGTCCAAATGGATGGTCGAACAAGACACTCAAAAACATGATTTGTAACTTTATGCATGAAGATGCTAAAAATTGGGATAAGCTGCTTGAGCCTGTCGTTTGCAGTCTGAGAAGTCCCGCAGGCCTCCAGGGGTTTTCCCTTATTAATTTCTCTACTGGTGCAGACCTCGTGGCATCCTCGAGGTTGTGAGGGAAAATTGGGATGAGGGACCTTCTAACAGCAAAAGTGAAATTCAATACGTTCTTGACATGAGAGCAAAAATCTTGGGTGCTCTAACATAAGAGAATTTGCTACAGGCTCAAGAACAACAGTTGCGTTCCATTTTACTGCCCACACCGAGCTCCAAATGGCCTCTTCTCATCCCAGGCTACTGATGTTGCAAAGATTCAAGGGGAATTCTCTGACGTGTTCTCTGCTCTGCTCAGGCACAATGACCTCAGAGAGCACTACATTGAGATGCCCCCGGGGGTAGTGGTTCATAGTTGCCCTGATCGCCTCCCTGAACATAAAAAACAAGTGGTCAGGGAAGAACTCACAGCCATGCTTGAAATGGGTATAATTGAGGAATCCCACAATGAGTGGTGCAGTCCCGCTTCTACTTCTGTGTGGATTACCGTAAAGTCAAAATTCAGTGCATATCCCATGCCTTGCATTGACAAACTGTTCAAATCTCCACATCATTTGGTTTACACCAATTCGTGACACTTCCCTTCGAGTTGTTGGGGCTCAGCTACGTTTCAGCGTTTGATGGGCAGGGTGCTGCATCTGCATACAGCATATGCCATGGCATATCTAGGTGACAATTATTTTCAGTAACAATTGGCCGCAGCACGTTCAACATCTCCGGGCCATCATGAAATCACTGAGGCATGCGGGGTTCACAGCTAAATAGGACGGGTGGAGGTAAAGTATCTGGGCTTCCACCTGGGACATGGGCAGGTGCATATTGATAAAACCGCAGTGACTGTGGCCTGCCCGCGACCCAGGACCAAAAAGGAGGTGAGACAGCTCTTTGGGCTGCCTGGCTATTATAGCTGCTTTACGACACCAGCCCTTTGACTGTTCTTACTAAAAAGGGAGAACCAGATGCTGTCCAGTGGATGGAGCAGTGCCAATTTGGGTGGGGGAAGTTGGTCTGGCACAGTTCTGGATGTAGCAAAACTGTGATTCACCAAAGCCTGATTGAAGGCGGGGCATGGAAAAATGCACAACGGGTGAAGAGGATGGTGAAGGTAAAATGTGTGCATGGGATATTC
Organism: Doras micropoeus; assembly: GCA_028566355.1. Lineage (NCBI taxonomy): Eukaryota > Metazoa > Chordata > Actinopteri > Siluriformes > Doradidae > Doras > Doras micropoeus. Next base: position 6,861 of record JAOUQY010093703.1, read on the forward strand.
ATGAACATCCTATAGTTCCCATCATCATTCAATTCAGGGGAGAAAAACTTAGTGTTGAGCCAGTGGTTAGTCTCTGCCTCTCCCATCCACTAATCCTGGGGACAAACTGGCCTGGGTTTAATAGTTTAGTAAGGAGAATTTGCATGGATGAGACCTGCTCAGTAGCTGCATGGCATGAGATCTCCTCGTCAATGTCAGCTCCACATCAGATTGACAAGGATTTGAAGGTGGGTCTATCTTCCCCTACTTCCAGGAATTCTCCACTCCATCACACTTTTGACCAAGTGAGAGTAATCGATGGTCAAGAGGTCTTCCCTGACAATGCATCTTACTTTTCTTTCGCAATTATCAGAGATAGGCTAGGGTTACTCTATACTGGCTAACGCAGGACACTTACATACAAGAGATTATTACCCAGTTGTTGGTGTCATCATAATCCTATGGCAGGGCATTTAGGACATGATAAAACACTCTTCCATCTAAAGGCCCACTTCAGCTCTGCCTGGGCGCACCAACCTCATAGACCACCACACTGAGATGCCCCCGGGGGTAGTGGTTCCTGGTCTCCCCTAGGATCTCCCTGAACATATAAAACAGGTTAGGAACTCAAGGAGTGGGAGTAATTGTAGAGTGAGGGGTGGTTTGGGAAGGGAAGGGGAAGAGAAAGGTGGGGAAAAAAGAAATACAGATGATTAGGTATGCTCTTCCACCAACCTTTAGAAAAATAATTTACATTTTGTGCAGAGTACAAGCAGGGACTCCAGCAAGACTAGCTAAGACAGCATAACTAAAAGGGAGAGCCAGAAGGTAACACAGACATGAGGGAACCTTGGCAAATAAAGCGCCAGCCACTCCACCTTGCACAAACCTGAGTGATCCCGTGAGAATTGGGGGCGACAGCATCCAAACATCCCAGTGTACCAGAACACTCTATGCCTACGAACCCTCCAGATTTGTGCCTTTACCTAAGAGAAAAGCTAGTGACAAAAGGCTTGACTAAACAAATAAGTATACAGCCTAGACTTAAACACTGAGACTGAGTCCCAAACACTAATTAGAAGGCTTTTCCATAATTGTGGGGCTTTGTAAGAGAAAGCTCTGCCCCCTGCTGTAGTCTTCAATATTTGAGGTACCAACAAAGAGCCAGCATCTTTTGATCAAAGTAGGTTCGGAGGATCATAACAGACTAAAAGTTCACTCAGGTACTGCAGTGCAAGACCATTTACTGCCTTATAGGTTAATAGTAGCATTTTATAATCAATGCAAAATTTGACTGGAAGCCAATGCAATGTGGATAAGATGGGGGTGATGTGATCGTATCTTCTGGTTCTAGTAAGGAACTAACTAACTGGAGCTTGTTTGTACACTTAATGGAACATGTAGACAGCAAGGCATTACAATAATCCAGCATACAGCCAACAAAAGCATGAACTAATATTTCTGCATCGTGCTGTGATATTACTGTGACATATTTCTTATTTTAGCAATATTTCAAAGATGAAAGAAGGCTATCCTAGTAATATTATCTACATGAGCTTTAAATGAAAGATTGGAGTCCACAATCACGCCAAGATCTTTAACAGCTGCAAATGTTGAAAGGTCATCCAGATTTACTATGTAATCAGAAAGCTTACTTCTAGCTGCCTGTGGTCCTAGTACAAGTACTTCTGTGATATCAGAATTCAGTAGAAGAAAGTTATTCAGCATTCAGCATCTAATGTCGTTTACACATTCCTCAACCCTATTAAGGTGGTGTCTCTCATCTGGCTTTGCTGAGACATGCAGCTGTGTATAAGCATAACAGTGGAAGCTGATACCATGTTTACGAATAATTTTACCTAGAGGTAGCATACGTATATAAAGAAAAGAACAATAGGCCTAAAACAGAACCTTGTGGTACATCAAACCTGACCTGAGTATATTTAGAGAACTCTCCATTAACATCTACAAACTGATAATGGTCAGAAATAGGACCTGAACCAGGAGAGGGCCGTTCCCTTAACTCCAACAACATTTTCTAATCTATGAAGGAGAATAGTATGATCGATACTACCTGCTGGGGAAGCCCTTCACCCTCTCTTCAGATCATGCCCCACTCCAATGGCTTCACCATGTGAAGGATGCCAATGCATAGATCAGCTGCTGGTTTCTAGCACTCCAAACTTTTAAGTTCAAGGTGATCCACAGTCTAGGTGCATAGCCGGCTGTAGTGTACTTCCTCTCCTGCCAGGGGGAAGACCAGGAGGCTGCAGGCTGGACGGTTTCCCAGCCTGAGTGAGGCAGTGTGGGTATGTGGCAGCAGGTGGGTGATAAGGCACAGATCTGGCAATGGGAGATGGAACTGGGAGTGGCAGAAAAGGTAAGCGCCCACACCTGCTCCTTAATAATTTATTCTAATTTTGTCTCTTTTGTTTGTGTGTGTGGGCACAATGAGTGAGGGCTTAAGTAGGAGAGTGGAAGAGTGCGTGGAGAGAGAGAGCTGTGATGAGAGAGCTGATATAATGTGTCAAATTCAACTACATTTAAAGAGCTGAAATGCATTTTATTTATTGTTTAATGAAGACCTCTGTTTTCTCTTAAGCTCTCGAACCTGTCTCCCGAGCTCTTACATCTTTGCTTTCAGCAAGTGTTTGCATGTGCCTAAGACTTCTGCATAGTACTGTACAGTAATTAGATGGTAAGTTTTAGTGAGCGTCTTTGAGAATCTGCCACAGCTCTTCTGAAGGCGTTGATTGTAACACTTATTTCTGCATGCATTATGCATGCAAGACCCAGCAGCCTTCATTAGGTTTTTGTCCGAAAAGTGGTCTGATATGTTGCTGGTAGGAGGGCATTGATGTTTGTGTTTGGGGTAATTAGAGGTCACTGGTGTATTTGTTTGGTGTTGGGGCAATTCACATGCAGAGATCACACAGATATAATTTTTTGGACAATTACCAGTTAGGGTGGTACTAAGATTTGGGGCATTTATTTATTTATTTGTTTGTGGTAAAAGCAGTCAGGTTGTATTTAAACTTGGGCTTAGGAATATTACTGGTCATAGGAATATTATTTTTGAGTATGGGGGAAATTAGCAACAGTCAGGGTGGTCTTTATATTTATGTATGGGGCAAGTAGAATTCATGTGGGTATTAATGTTTTGGGTTTGGGGTTTTAACCATTGAGGGGTAAATATTTTTGGAGATTGGCTCTTGACATTCTGGAACCTTAACTGACAGACTATTAGGAAATCTTTCTTGCAGCTGGTTTCCTGATTTTTGTCACTACAAACAAATGCTTAATAATTTAATGATTTTTTAAAGTAACTACACTAATGCCCCTCTGATCTATTTAATTAAAAAATGGATTGGGTGGGAAATGCTTGATGATAAACATGATTACATGTATTTTTGCTGTACACATAAAGTTTAAGTATACTTGGTTTGTAGCTTGGAACTGAAAAGGTGGAACCTGATCTTTTATGTACAACAGTTGTTATTAGCCCACACAAAACCTAATATACAAACCCCATTTCTAGAAAAGTTGGAACACTTCCTAAAAATGCTGATAAAACTCTGAAAAATTGAGGTTAGACACACAAATGAGCAGTGAAGACAGATATTAAAGACTTTACAGCTAAACCAACCACAATGGTTCTGATTTTGGTTTTCAAGTACAGTCACTGAAGGACCTTTAAAGGACTTGTCTTAGGTTGCTGAACTGGATGACATGTTCACATATTACAAACCCTATTTCCAAAATACAAAAAAAATATGGAATGGGTGGGAAATGCTTGAAGATAAACATGATTACAGTTGTTATTAGCCCACAACAAAACCTAAACATTTGACTAATATACAAACCCCATTTCCAGAAAAGTTGGGACACTTTCTAAAAATACAATAAAAACTGAAATCTGTAATTTGTTAATTTACTAACAGACAAAAGGACAAAGAAGAGATTTTGTGTGTTGACACAGCTCTTCTGAAGGCTTTGACTGTCATGCTTATTTCTTTTTTTGCAAAACCCAGCAGCCTTCATTAGGTTTTTGTCTGAAAACTGGTCTGATATGTAATATGTTGCTGTCAGGAGGGAATTGATGTTTGTGTTTGGGGTTATTAGAGGTCACTGGTATATTTGTTTGGTGTTGGGGCAATTCACACACAGAGATCACACAGACATATTTTTTTGGAATTTGCAACAATTAGGGTGGTACTACGATTTTGGGCATTCATTTATTATTTTTATTTATTTTTGGGTGTTGTATATAAACTTGGGCTTAGGAATATTATAGGACATAGGATTATTACTTTTGAGTATGGAGGAAATTAGCAACAGTCAGGGTGGTCTTTATTTTTATGTATGGGGCAAGTAGAGATCATGTGAGTATT
>JAOUQY010097127.1:0-14252 GCA_028566355.1 Doras micropoeus
TGGTCCAATTTAGCCATGAAACCTCCCACACTAAAATGACAGGTGTTTCAGTTTCATTGTCTAACCCCTGTATATTTTGTATATTATGTCAATATCACACCCAGGTGTACATTAAGTTTACTGTACATTAAATTATATACTCATCTGTATATTATGTCCATTCCACCGCCTGTATCCTGTACACACTGTATATATTGCAGTCACTGCACATTCTGCACTTGCTGCACTTTTTGCACTTCTGGTTAGATGCCAAACTACATTTCATTGCCTTGTATTTGTACATGTGTAATGACAATAAAGTTAAATCTAATCTAATCTAATCTAATCCAATCTAATCTAATCTAATCTAATCTAATCTAATCTAATCCAATCCAATCCAATCCAATACCAACAACTCATTGTCTTCATTCAGCTCATTGTCTAGAAAAAAAACAAAAAACAAGAGTCTACCCCCAGTACAATCTCGACTATATACATTTAAGCCCATTCTACCATCTGGTCTTTAAAAAGACTTTATAATAACAGAAATATATTTCCCCAGTTCAATACCATGAGTTCATTTGCTCATTCCAGTTTTGGAAAAACTAAGAGTTCCTTATGCAGGTCCAAGCTTGACAGTTCCATGAGACCTTTTCCCCCATTTTGGTCACGGCAATGCCTTAACTCAGTTTTTCCCTTGAATCCCTTTCCTCAGTTTGGTTATTACAAAACGAAACATTAATTTCCCAAGTCCAGTCCTGACTCAATCAAGAATTCTTTTTCCCAGTCCTGTCTTGACAAACCCACTGGAGGCAGGGCAGTAAAACTCTAGCAATGTTGGCTTGTGATGATACACTGAAAAGACTCTATGGCTCCACTTTAGTAACTCCCATTTCTTCTTCAACAAAGCAGTAATGTCCATTTTATAGGGATTTTGGATCTTTGTCCTGCTCGGCACTTGATTGGTAAATAGGCCATTGCCATTTTACAACACTTACTCAAAGATCCAGGGTCAAATTTGAGTTCATTATCATCTTCACTGGACAGTCTCAGAATCATAACTTCAAAAGTATGCCCATGACCTACATGAACATGTATGAAAAGTTATGAATAGGTGCCCCTTCTTAGGAAATATTTCTTATTCATTAGAATAAAACTTCATTAAACAGGGCAAATTCTGTCAGTAATATTGAAATATAAAAGATTTAATAGGGCAGACATTAAATATTAAAGGTCAATAGACAGCAGACAGCCACATTGAACCTCTGGCATTGAAATGATTTTAGCCTTTCTGAATTGATGATGTTTGGTATTCAGTTTTGTGTGTTAGAATGCTCCACTATATTTAAACTCAATCATTTATATCAGACATCAGCCATGAGCTCCTAATGAGGCTTACAATTTTACATTAGGGCAGATGGAGGAGAACTGGTATGGTTCTCATTTTGAGTATTGCATCATAAGACAGGCTTAAGCATACCTGAAGCATGATGTATTAATTGGTACAAATGACAAATTTGTATAACATTATTAAATAATTTTCTTGATTTGTGTCAAAAAACAGACATGACTAATTAAATTACATTTGCTATCATGCTCTTGAAAAAAAAGGAATTGCAGAAGGACTCAGGCCATTAAAAATGGCATGTTTAACTTCTAAATCTGTTCTGCCTTTTTCTTTGGGTCCAAAATTAATCACTGTTCTTCTTGTGTTAACAGATTAGGAAGGCTTGGATTACATGTACAAATTATTCCTCGGGTGCTGATAATGAATGTTCTTTCAGCAAAGAATTACAAATGGGTCACTTGGGTTTATGAAAATTCACCCAAAACCTCCACAGAACTCCAGACATACTATTTTTAGATTTTAGAGCTCTATTTTCAAAATAATATGGTTCACCATATTGTCAGTTAGCTAGCTAGTAAGCAGCTGGATTAACTTGTAGCTATGACCAATAGATTTACGTTTATGGCATTCGGCAGACACCCTTATCCAGAGGGACTTTTATCTAATTTATCTTATTTATACAACTGAGCAGTTGAGGGTTAAGGGCCTTGCTCAGGGGCCCAACAGTGGCAGCTCAGTGGTGCTCTGATTTGACCTCATGACCTTCCGTGCAACAGTCCAATGTTTTAAACACTGAAGTACCACTGCCTATAGCTTGCCATTTGGTAGCTAGAAGTGTTACATTTGACAATGTATTATAGGACTTTTTAATATTATTTAAAAATGTTTTTTTGTGGCCAGTATTTTATTTTTATCCCTAATACCTTTGACTAAGTCAAATATACATAGACAAATTTGATTTCAAGTTACTGGACTCAATAATATCAAGCAGGAAAATCTAGCAGAGATGAAAGCACTATACGGAAAGTTTGTGAAGATAGGGAAAAATGTGAGATAGGGAAAGGAGGTTGGGCTTATATGAGTGTCAGTTAATCATGGGTCAAGAACACAACCTATGAGTTCAAACACATATGTTACTGTCAGTTTCTCCAGATTTTTTGTTTCCTTCAGCTGCTCCCATTGGGAGTCGCCACAGTGGATCAAGTCCGCATCTCAATCTGGCACATGTTTTATGCCAGATGCCCTTCCTGACACAACCCTCCTACTAAGCAGGCTTGGGGAAACACACTCATTGGCAATATTGTATATCAAATTCACCTAACTTGCATGTCTTTGGACTGTGGGAGGAAACTGGAGTCCCCGGAGTAAACCCACACGGACATGGGAAGGACATGCAGACTCCACACAGAAAGGACCCAGAACACTCCCACCTGGGATTGAACCCAGGACCATCTTGCTGTGAGGTGATGGTGCTACCCACCAAGCCACCATGCCGCCCCTTTCTCCAGATTCATATGCTAATATGGAAACTTTCTGGGGTTAACTCACTTTTATAAATCTACATGCTTACCATATCTGTCTTCCCTATGACTGCTGTTTACAACTATATAATATACTATATATACTATTACTACTATAGCTGGTTTTCTATTTGTATGTTGAGCCATCCACAGAGTTCAAAAGAACACAAGGTTGTCTTGGGTGATGGTGGAGTATTTTGGTGACTAGACAGATCATGATGGCAATTACAACTCGCACAGTCAGAGCCCCTCTGTGGCTATGCTCAGGGGAATGTGAATGGGGATCCATGCTGAGCACAGTGTGTTCACCCAAATGCTGGTGTAATTGTTTCCTGGAGTGAAATTTGCTTATTTATTTATTTATTCGTATTAGTATTATTTCATATTCCCTCATTAAAAAAATGTTTTAGACTGAGCTGCAAATCACGAATGCACCTCTGTCTTCACCACTTCATCAGATGGGAACCTTTATCCTCGTAGGGCTTCTTTCATGGGACCGAACAGGTGACAATCCGATGGGGAAAGATTAGGACTATAGGGAGAATGCTTTAACACCTCAATGTTTCTCCATGCTGTGCACAAAGTCTTGGATAAATATCAGCACCAGACACACCCTTAGACCACAAAAAACAAATCACTGCATGCTGTCCTTTTGTGCAAATCACAAGTGGGATAGCCATTATACCATGGGGGAAGGACTGAGAGCTGACTGCATTTTAAGATGGGTTGTGTTGAATTCTGACACAAATTCAGTATTTCATTCTGTCATGGCAAATCCATACACACTGTTTTTCTGTTAAGAGAGCCAGCAGCATTAAGTCGATGCAACAGATCTTTTACTTTTCAGTTTGACATGTTTTCCACATGTCAGTGTTGAAACATAATCTCATGTGCATTGCATTTCATGGTTTGTTGACATGAGGTTGGGTCAGAAGAAATATAAGAAACTTACTGTCTTCATAACTCCACAACTAATGTAGGGGTTACACATGAAATAGGGGTGAAATCTAATGAGAAGCAGGCACAACAAGCCAACCAGTAACAAAAACCAAAACAGATATCGTGCAAAAAATGCCACAGCTTGGGATATTCGTGAGATTTATTTGATGCCATACTTGTGTGAATCCACACTACATATAGTGCTTGTGTACTGAGCCACTGGGAAAAAAAGCAAGTATACTGTAACAAAGTGCTGACACTGGAGATTCCTTCCAGGATTGTTAAATAAACATCTGTTTACTGATCACTGATCAAAAATGTTTCATTTAAAGTAAAGTGATTGCTTTTTATCTGCACTGTTAATTACAACTTTAACAGGTAAGTAATGTTGATGTTACAGTTATTGTTAGAGTTACTATTTATGAATGTACTACTTAATTAAAAAATGCATGTTCCTTTGGTTGCAGCAGATTTGCATTTGTAGCAGTGGGCATCAATTTTGTTGGACAATAGCCAGTGAAATTAAGTGACAAAAATGGCATGTTAGGAAGTGAAAATATATTTAATATACAAACCCCATTTCCAGAAAACTGATGCCAACAGCACGCTTGAGTTGAGTTGGGACAGGGGCATATTTGCCACTGGGTTACATCATCCTTTCTTTTGATTATACTTTTTAATTGTTTGGGAAGTGAAAATACTAATTGTTTCAGTTGTGCAAGTCAAATTTTTGCCCATTCTTGCTGTATACAAGACTTGAGCTGCTCAACAGTCCGAGGTAACTGTTGTCTGATTCTCCTCTTCATGATGCACCATACATTTTGAGTAGGAAACAAATCTGGACTTCTGGCAGGCCTGTCAAGTCATGCTGTTGTAACTCATGCAACATATATCTCTCCAAAATACCAACATAAGCCTACGCATCAATGGACGCATCAATGGGCCCAGAGAACTTGCCAGTGTTTCTGTGCAAAATTAATATATGCCTTCCCCTTTGCACAATACAGTTTCAAGTTGCATTTCTTGATGCAGCCATGGATTAAGTGACTTTTAAGTAATTTAGTGACAATGATTTTCCAAAATAGTCAAGAACCCATGTGGTTGTGTCCATCATGGTAGCATGATGGTTTCTCAAACTAGTGTGTGCATGTGTGTGTGTGTGGGTGGTATGTAATGTGATGTTGGCTGACAGAATGAAGGGGTGGAGCCTCTCATGCCATCTTCCTGCTTCCTCCTATTTATTGTCACTCCACCAGTGGACACTTTCAGGTGTACATCTTTTAAATTATCTTCAAACAGTTTCTCTAATGGTTCATCAAACTTCAGACTCAAAATAAGAACTTTCTCAGTACTGTGTTCAGCCAGGTAAGTTTTACATTTTAAAGACACTTCAATAATGGCTTCATATTATAATAATATATCCATATAATAATACTTCACCTATGTCACTGTGCATGTTTGATTCATTTCATGTTACTAAATAGAGGCAGCTATCATGTAGCACAGCCCTGACATTGAACTCATGACTTCAATAAGACAATATTGACTTAAAGGATTAACATGCACAAGAAGGCAGACAAGTGGTTGTGAAACATGAACAAGTCTGAGATATATTTTTTGAAATGTAAAGAGCTCTTCAGGGAGTAACAGACCTAGCCAGGAACAAGTTGGGTCAGGACGATTTATTGATCAACTAGACCACAACATGTGGTCATATCTGTATTTATTTACTTGTAGCTGCTTTAAATGATGTGGAATGTCCACCAAAAAAGATCTTATGATGTAAGACTTATGTTGTAACTATACACAGCTATTCCCTGAGCACCTTTTTATATCTGTTAACAGAAATCTTCATAATAAGATAAAATATAGGAGGGTGCCTTCTTAGAGCATCTTCACACCAAAATATCATATTAGAATAATGTTGATGTGTCATATCGATTTAGGTAAAACTAAAATGAAGACAACAGACATAATGTGTAGTTTTAGGAATACTTGGGTTTTGGGAGTTGTTTTATTTGTAATTTTTATTAGGTAGTAAACAGCTAAATTGTAGCAGTATCACAGCTCAAAGTAGCTTGAATTCAGGTCTGCCAGTGTTAACTTTGGAAATTCCATGTTAGTTTTGTAAGCACTCTTGTAAGTCGCTCTGGATAAGAGCATCAGCCAAATGCCATAAGTGTAAATGTAATAAATAAGCAAAGATGTGTAATCACTGGCAAATTAGTACCCAGTTACATATCCTAAATAATAAGGATAGCTCATGTAAGATGAAGCAGTCATTAACACAGCAGTTTCTGCTTCCTGGATTTTTCTGTTTCCTGCTTTTAGGTATAAGATAGACCAACAGGATGGTGACATACAGTATCATACTACTGAATACTACTGTTCGAAGTAATTTCTTTACATTAGTGCCACCAAGAGCCTAACTATGCAAGTAGATGACACAAGTAGATGACGCGAGTCATCTTGGTCCTTAGATCTGTAGTAGAGTCGACATCTGAAAACCACTCAGGTACAGGCCCTCTTGTTGTCAGTGTAAATCAACAAGTGGAGGAAAATAAGAGACTTGAGAGGTACTCAAAAGTTGTGACTTCTCCATTACCAATATTGAGCAAATCACAAGAGGTGTAAGTGGTGTAATTATTTTTTTATTATTATTATTATTATTATTATTATTAGTAGTAGTAGTAGTAGTAGTAGTAGTAGTAATAGTAGTAGTAGTAGTAGTAGTAGTAGTAGTAGTAACGATCCCACACAGGTTGGGGTCAAGTGCAGACAGTTTATTTTCACACAAGAGACAAACAAGGATAACAGAAGTCATACAAAAATGAGTCTCAAAGTTCTGAAGCAAAAGGCACAGAGCGTGGTCTAAAACAAGGGAGGCAGGGAGCAAACTACAAATCAACAACCCAGTCCAAAGCAGAGAAGTTCCAAAACGGGCAGCAAGGGTAGGGCAGGGAGACACCACACTCTGGCACAGGGCTCTGGGGAAAAACACAAACAAGCACTGCTCAGAAGCAGGCAGGAACTGAGAGAAGCAAACTCAAACACAGGCAGAAAAACTAGCTGAAATAGTTAACTTGAATTCAAGCGTGAGAGATATGTTGATGCAACTCGTGTCGAGTCAGTAAAATGATTGTTGTGCCGCGCTGAGGAGTGGTGAATAGGTCTCTTTTATACTCCCCAGCGCGGCTTAAGTTCTTGAGTTAAACAAGACGGCCGCCATCAGGTGTGCTTGATTTGCAAGGCCCTGTGGGAGTACTGTAGTAGTTCCAGATTGTAGTTCTCCCACAAGGCATTTCAGGTGCCCTCTGGCGGCAGTAAACATGACAGAGCCATGTTTACTGCCTGGGTCTTCCAGGTTTGCGTTTGTCTGTCGTGGAAATCTTGCATGAGCATGGGGTCAAGAATGTTGTCGGCTGAGACCCAGGAGTCTTCTTGGCTGAGGGGTCCAGTTTGGGCTGGTTTGAGGGCACTGACGTGGAAGGTGGGGTGAACATGGCTGTGACGAGGCATCTGGAACCTGTAGGAGACATCATTCATTTTCTTGATAATTGGGAAGGGACCTATGTACCTGGGGCTCAGCTTTCCAGTGCTCATAGGGGCCTGGAAGGCCTTAGACAAGACCCATACTCTGTTGCCGGGCTGGTAGTTGGGTGTAGGGCCTTGTCTCTTATCTGCTGCTTTTTTCATCTGTGCAATGGCTCAGAAAAGTTGCTGGTGGACTTGGGCCCAGATCCTCTCACTCCTCTGGAACCAGGTGTCGACAGCGGGGCTCTCTGAGGGCATAGTATTCCAGGGGTACAGTGGAGGCTGGTGACCCAGGATCACCTCGAACGGTGTGAGACCAGTAGAGGTGTGTTGCAGTCTTAGAAATTTAATTAATTCTTGATTAACCCGCTCTGCTTGGCCATTAGCTTGTGGGTGAAATCCTGAGGTCAGGCTTACCGTGACACCCAGCTTGTCCATGAATGCTGTCCATACCCTGGAAATGACCAGGGGCCTGTGGTCGCTGACTATATCCTCTGGTAGTCCGTAATATCTGAAGACTTGCTGAAAGAGAGCCTCCGCCATCTTCATGGCCGTAGGCAGACCTGCAAGAGGCACAAATCTTACCCCCTTTGAAAAACGATCTAAGACTACAAAGATGGAGGTTAGACCTTGAGATTGGGGTAGATCAGTCACAAAATCTATAGCTAGGTGGGACCACTGTCTCTCTGGGACCAGCAATGGGTGTAATTTACCTGAAGGAAGGGTGCGTGGTACCTTAGTTTGGGCACAGATCGAGCACGATGAGATGAACTCCTGTACCTCTTTGGTCATGCTAGACCACCAGTACTTAGAGCGAAGGAGTTCGGTCATGCGCCTGGTTCCCGGGTGTCGTGTCCCTGGCATTACATGGGCCCAAGTGATGAGGGAGCTGCGGATGGAAGGAGGAACATACAGCTTACCTGGGGGGCATTGGACACTCCCATTGGAGGGCTGAAGCTTGCGGATTTTTTGGTCCAGCTCCCAAACTATGGTCTGCAAGAATCTGGAGTCGGGGATGATGGGTTCCAGTTCTGAGGCGTCGGAATCTGGCTCATGCATTCGAGATAGGGAGTCTGCTTTCCCGTTCTTGGAGCCTGGTCTGTAAGAAAGTACAAAGGTAAAGTGGGAAAAGAAGATCGCCCACCTGGCCTGGCGTGAATTGAGGTGCTTGGCTGCTCTAATGTACTCAAGGTTCTTGTGGTCAGTGAAAACAGAAACTGGATGTTTGGCCCCCTCCAGCCAGTGCCTCCATGTACACAATAACATTTTTATCTAATAGGTCCCGGAACACTTCGTTGACTAAGTTCTGGAAGACACTAGGGGCTGATGCTAGGCCATACAGCACGACCAGATATTTGTAGTGGCCTGAGGCTGTGCTGAAGATGGTCTTCCACTCATCCCCTTCTGGGATGCAAACGAGATTGTATGCGCTTCAGAGATCTAGCTTGGTGAATATCTTGGAGTCCTTGAGCTGCTCGAGAGTGGAGGGGAGGAGCGGAAGGGGGTACAGGTACAGGGGGTCCACTGTAACCTTATTCAGACCCCACTAATCAATACATGGTCTGAGGCCACCCCCTTTCTTCTCCACAAAGAAGAACCCTGCGGAGGCTGGCGATGAGGAGTGTCTAATGTGCCCCTGTATGAGAGCTTCCTGGATGTACACTTCCATGGCATCCTGCTCCAGGAGAGACAAGGCATAGACCTTATTACGTGGGGGTGTACTTCCTGGTAGAAGGTCGATGGTGCAATCATAGGGGCAATGTGGTGGTAGGCCTTGGGCTTGTTGCTTATCAAAGACTTCCATGAGGTCGCGGTATTCTAAAGGAACATGAACATGGACGTGGGTGTCTGGGCTCTCTACCTGGGTGGTCCGAACAGGGCACAAGTCAAGACTGAGACAGGTTGAGAAACAGAATGAGAACCATTCTCGGATTTCCCCATCTCTCCAGGAGATAAGGGGGTCATGGAGGCGAAGCCAGTCAATGCCTCGAATGATGGGGTGCTTGGGAGAATCAATTAACATCAATGAAATGTCTTCCTCATGGAACATGCAGACTTTGAGTCTGAGAGGGACTGTCTGGTGACTGACTGTGCCGCTGCCTATGGGAGCTCCATCCACCACATTTATCTGGAATGGGGATCTCGTCTCCACAGTGGGAACGCCATGTGCCTCGGCATTGGCTCTATCAATGAAACTTGCCACTGCTCCAGAGTCGACGAGGGCTGTGAAGAAATAAGACACAGTAGGGCGGATGATCTAAACAGACAGGACAAATTCTTGAGAGACTTGGAGAACAGTGCTACTCACCGCGTGCACCAGGGTGTGGTTTGAACTCCCACCCCTGGCGTGAGTAGCAGTAGCAGGCCTTGTACGGCAGTTGGCAATGGCATGACCACTCTCTCCACAGTAGAAACACAGGTTCAGGGTAGCCCTTCTCCTCCTCTCCTAGACACAACGGCCCCAGGACCATGGGTTCCGGCTCCTCCACGCGGCTCTCAGGAATGACGGTGACTGGCTGGTTCCATACTAGGTTATCCAGGGTGATGGCCGTGGTGATGAGGGTATCCAGGGACATCTCAACATCTCTCCAGATGAGCTCTCGCTGAACCTCCACGTTGAGTCCTTTCTGAAAAGTGACCTTCAGGGCCACTTTGTTCCAGCCACTTTCAGCCACCAGGGTGCAGAATTCGAGGGTGTAGTCAGCTGCTCTCTGGTTGCGAGAGGAGTTGCTCACTGGCACTCTGGCCATCAGTGCTGTGATCAAAGACCAGATGGAATTGTTCAATAAATCGAGCATAGTAACGAGCCTCCTCACCTGCATTGTGCCAGAGCGCAGTGGCCCACTGGAGGGCCTTGTCACTGAGCAGACTGATTATCATGGCCACTTTCTGCTGGCCTGGGAACTCACCATGGAGCATGAAAAATAAGTCGCACTGGAGGAGGAATCCCTTACACCCCTCAGGCTTGCCCCATATCACTCTGGGAGGGCACCGACAACTCGGGTGGCCGGTGTGGGAACGGCCTCCAGACTTTGGCGAGTAGCCTCCCAGTGGCACGAACCTTCTCCAGCTGCTACGCTCTGAGGAGTGGTGAATGTGTCTTTTTTATACTCCCCAGTGTGGCTTAACGAGCTAATCAAGATGGCCGACAGCAGGTGCACTTGATTTGCAAGGCCCTGTGGGAGTAGTAGTTCCAGATTGTAGTTCTCCCACAGGACATTTCGGGTGCCCCCTGGCGGCCATAGATGTGGTATTATTATTATTATAATAATTATTACTATTAATAATTTATTCATTCATTCATTTTCTTGACCGCTTATTCCTTTTCAGGGTCGAGGGAGAGCCGGTGCCTAGCCGGCAACATAGGGCGCAAGGCAGGAACAACCCTAGACATGGCGCCAATCCATCGTAGGGCACACACACTCACACACTCATGCACACACTCATACACTAGGGCCACTTTAGAGACACCAATCAACCTAACATGCATGTCTTTGGACTGTGGGAGGAAACCGGAGTACATGGAGTAAACCCACACGGACACGGGGAGGACATGCAGACTCCGCACAGAAAGGACCCAGACCGCCCCACCCGGGGATTGAACCCGGCACCTTCTTGCTGTGAGGTGACGGTGGTACCCACCGAGCCACCGTGTCGCCCTATTATTAATAATAATAATAATAATAAGAAGAAGAAGAAGAAGAAGAAGAAGAAGTAGAATAATTTTAGTACGTGTTACTATTATTAATAAACTATGTATTTGTTCATTTATTAATACATTTATTTATTTTCAGGGATACAAGATGATGTTTACCACGTCTAAAGTACAACAGATTGGAATCACTTGTTCGCTTGTAGGAATCATCATTTGCTGGTTGTTTTTTCAGTATAACTCTCCAACATGTACACCTCTACACAGTCCTCCTTATAAACAAGGAATTTACAAGAATGCAAACATCTCTGATGTAACCACTACTACAGCTGCTAAACCTGAGGAGGAAAAACCCATCCTGCTAGTGTGGTTCTTGCCTGAAAACTACCAGTGGGACTTTGGTGACTGTAAAACCATATACAACATTGACAACTGCCATTTGACTCTAGACAGAAACCTTTACAACCAAGCAGACGCAGTCCTTATTTTCCACAAAGCTATCAGATGGGATCTGTCCAACCTTCCACCATCTCCTCGGCCTCCATTTCAAAAATGGATCTGGTTTCACGTAGAATCACCAACCAACACACCAAAGATACCAGGTTTGGAGAACCTTTTTAACCTCACGCTGAGCTACAGACGGGATGCGGACATTTCTGTGAGACATAAACTCACTGTCAGCAAAAAGCCAAATAAGGACTTCGTGATCCCAAAGAAGGACAAGCTCCTTTGCTGGTTTGTATCCAATGTCGACCCCGACACTGGAGTAGGGACCAGGATGAATTATTACAACAAGTTAAAGAAGTACATCACGGTGAACATTTTTGGACGCAAGGCTGGTGCACGCTTGAGAGAAGAAGACTACTACTCCACTATGGCAAGCTGTAAGTTCTACCTTTCTTTTGAGAACTCAATCCACAAGGACTACATCACGGAGAAATTAAACGGTCCTCTCTCAGTCGGGACCGTCCCTGTAGTCATGGGGCCGCCCAGACAGAATTATGAAGACTTTACTCCGGGTGATGCCTTCATTCATATTAATGATTTTCCTAATGCTGAAGTGCTGGCTAATTATCTGCATCAGCTAGACAAAGATGACAAAGCCTACAAGCGATACTTTGATTGGAGAAAACACATGACCGCAATGCCACATCTGGTCATTTGGAATCAGGAGTTCATCGCATATATCTGTCACGCCTGTGAATATATTGGAAGCCACAAAGAGTATAAAGCTGCACATGACATCTACAAGTGGTGGTTTTCATAAAGAAGGTTTTTTCCTGTAGAAAACAATTTCTGTTTTTATAAATCATTCAGACTGTGCTTAGATTTCCTTGTAAATTGGTAATGATTTTAGAATGCTCACTCCAATGACATAAGTAATTTTGTATAACTTATCATGCAAGTGTCATTGTTCATTACAATGTCACAAGGCGTGCTATAAAAAAATTAGGAAAACATCATTGGCATCATCACTGCTTTCATAAAGTGGATGAAATGTTTAATTATTCCTCATTATACATGTTAATTCCAACTGAGTAATTTGATTTGACATGAGGCATTCCAATGAGAAATAATATAGAGAATTACAGCAATGGGACTTTTGACTACACACTACCAAGTCAAGTTGATTTGAAATACAAAGTGTAAATAAGGAAAAAGTGAAGTTGAAACACTAAAAGATATAATTTATTTATTTATTTATAAGGGTTATTGTGTTATGTGTATATGTTAATCTGTACCCTTGCACACTGAATGGAAGGGTACAGATTAACATACAAATAAAGCAATTACCCTAATATCTTTTAATAATGCATTTTATTTTTTTATTTTTTTTTTTCCTTTCAACTTGTGTAAAAGTTTGTCGCTCCTTAGCAGTGATCCAGTTCATGCTTGATTATCACAAATAACATCACAGTTTCAGAACGCTTGTAAGGTCAGAACTAACAATTGTATCATAACCATTAATTAGGCTTATTTCCACAAATAACATTTGATTTAAATGCATTGATTTTCATTCATTACATTTATTATTAATTTATTTCTGCAGTAAAATGTGGGCCTACACAAAGTAGCAAGCTAGTGTGAAAATATTTGTGTTGCCTGGCAACAGTCTAGTCCCAGTCCAGTTTTTTATAGTAGCTACATTACAATAAAAATAATACATGCAAAACAAAATTATAAATTTAAATTATCAAAACATAATTTAATTTAAAATTTATTTTGCATTCTGTGTACTTGATGTGCTCACTGATGACATTAATATAATGCATATTTTTTGTGCTGTTTCTGCTGCTCCCATTCAAAGTCCACACTTTGATCTGGCACAGGTTTTATGCTATATACTCTTCCTGACAAACCCTCCAATTTCGTGAAGTATAATGTTTTTTGTCCCAAAATAGCATTTACAATACTACATGTACAGTACTGTGCAAAAGTCTTTTTTTAGTTCTGCATTATTGACTCAGTACAAACAGATTTTATATTTCCAAACGTTACTTTTCCAACAAAAAAATGTTACACAAAAAAAGTCAGTAATGAAAGAAACACATTACACATCAGACCACTTTTCAGACAAAAAACATAATGAAGGCTGCTGGGTTTTGCATGTGGTACAAAGAAGTAAATGTGACAGTCAAAGTCTCCAGAAGAGCTGTGGCAGCTTGTCCAAGACACTCAGTAAAACTTAAAAGCTAATTTCCTTATAAAACTGCACACATTGTACCTGGGACACTGTTGAAGAAAAAGGCACACCGAATATTGACTTCCTTTAGTTTATTACTGTTTACTGCACATTATAGTGTTTTCTTTTATGTAGAAACATCATTATTTTTGAAGGCATCTTTGCTTTGTATGTTTTTGTACAATCCCAATTCCAAAGCAATTGGGATGTTGTGTAAAATGTGAATAAAAACAGAATGGAATGATTGGCAAATCTCATAAAACCTTATTTTATTCACAATAGAACACAGAACACATATCAGATGTTGAAAGTGAGACATTTTATATTTCATGAAAAATATTAGCTCATTTTGAACTAGATGGCAGCAACGCGTCTCAAAAGAGTTGAGACGGGGCAACAAAACGCTGGAAAAGTAAGTGGTACTAATAAAAAACAGCTGGGGAACATTTTGCAGCTAAGTAGGTTAAATGGCAACAGGTCAGTAACATGACAGGGTATAAAAAGAACATTTTAGAGAGGCAGAGTCTCTCAGAAGGAAAGATGTGCAGAGGTTCATCAATCTGCAGAAAACTGTGTATGAAAAGTGTGGAACAATTT